>WEIU01015975.1:513194-568312 GCA_013389925.1 Aegithalos caudatus | reverse complement strand
TTATTGATACATGAAACTAAATTCTACAGAAAAGGTAACGTACAATGAATTCAGGAAGGTTGTTGATGGTATCTCTCTTCTGCCGTTTCTTTGGTTGAGGCTGTACTTCTGGTGGCTCACAATATAAGTCCGTTTCAGTTAGAGTTTTTATATTGCAAGGCTCATCACCCACAAAAGCCTGGGCCTCATCTATCGTCATGGCTTTGTTCAGGTTACTGCCCTAGACAGAAAATAAAAGTCTGAGTTATCATCACAAGGTCTTGGGGGACAAGAAACTCTGAACTGCAACTTTCCATTTGCATCACTTTTAGCAGCAGATATGATTTGCACTGCAGGCTAGAACAGCAGAGTGGTTGGGAATTTTGTGATTCCTCTCCCTTCCTTCCTGGTGTGAGAAGAAATATCCCTTCCAGTTCCTGGGAGGTCTAGTGAGGGGGCATTTCCAAATGCAAATGCCGCTCAGCAGGAGGAGGCATCCTAGGTAAACCCAAAGTAGGGCTAAAAAGACAGGACCTCTCTCTGAGAAGGGATGTGGGGAGGAAAGGGGAGCTGTTAATGTTCATCATCTAGCAGAGGTAAGGGACTCTACCAAGAATTTGGGGTATGGCACCAAACATCTGTTAAGACTTTGAGAAAGGAATGAAAAATTCCATACGTGTTTCAAGGACAAAATGAGCAAGCACCAACTTTTGACAAGTTTACCTTTGCATTAATAAGTTTGTTGACTTGTTTTTTGATGCCATCTGTGAAGTTTTCAAAAGTAGGGTCTGCGACATAAGCAAAGGAGTGGCTCTCATTTTTTACAACCAATTTATAATGATCCATTAGAATAACAGTGGTAATGTTATAGTTTTCTGGGTCTTCCAGTATTGGTGGGGAAGAAAAAACGACTGTGGTTTCATTTAGTCTTGTAACAACCTTTCCATAAAACTGTAAAAAACAAGACAAGAAGAACATGCACATTTTAGAGTCATATTCCTTTCTGTACATAACTACTGATAACTTTAGACCATAGAAATAAATCCACTGAATTTTCCATTGCCTCCAATTTCTATGGCTCTTTACCACTAGACTGATACCATCAAATTCCTCTCAGATTAGGAATTTAACATGTCACCCTTAGTCCTGATCATCTTCTGTACCTTCAAGTAGCTTGGTTTGCTTCTTTTCTGCATACCCCGTATATTGCGTTATTGAACTTCAATACAATACAAGTGAAATTTTGGAATAAAATTCAACAGTTGTCACTCAAATACTCAAGGTAACAACTCATTTCACCCATCCTCCATCCCCAATTCAACAAATGTTTCTACCCTGACACTTTCAGCCATTCACAGGCAACAATACTAATAGGAACCCTCAATATTTATTCTATCACCACCTCTGTTTCTCACTTCATGACTCAATAGAACTTGATAGCTTCTCCCCAACATTTCTGCTATTGTTGTGTAAGTGAAAGCAAACCAAAAGACTAGAAAAGCTGAGTTTAATGTGTGAATGTGTGCTATAGGTACTGCCGACTTAAGCTAACAGGTTGAGTATACCTAAGAGGCAGTGTAAGAAATGTTGATAAACATTGCCAAGAATGCTAAATAGACTTTTAGATTGTCCTGGGAGTCAAGATTATCAAGATAATTACCTTTTGACGTTTATGGCCTAAAAAATGTATGCAGTTTTCCTCTTAAAAATCTTTAGGGATAGGGTTCTTAATGGATCCCAATCCAGCTGGCTTTTGGCATACACTAAAGTTGAATCATGCATATAATACAAAACGTGCACATTGCCAACTCTTTATGGATCACAAGACAGTCTTACACTGATGAGCCAGCCTTAGAAAGAGCCTTATAATGTTCTTACTGGAAGATCACTTTTAGGTCTAAATCATTATGTTAAATTGTGATCTTTACTAGGAGAGGGGAAAATTGAGACTATTGGTAATGTCAGTTCCTCTTAACAGGAGATGAAAGAAGGGTTTTTTAATGTTATTTTTCGCAACTTTTTGTGACCTTTTTGTGAACTTTTTGCAGGTGGAATATGGATGACACAAGAAAGAAGACTTAGTTCATTGAGATGTGAGGAAATAAAAGACACTGATTGTGCAAAGCTGAGTAGTCTGCATTGTCTAGATTTAGATCCTGCTTCAGGCAAATTGCTAATGCTTGCAGGGGGAGAAGAAGGAGAAAGATAAAGAAAAAACAAACACTTCCAAATTGTGAAATACATCATTTATCTTTATCCATATTGAATGAAATTAATTTTAAAGCAGAAGATTGCAAAGTACAAGTGAATGTAAGGCAAGATGGTAGGAAAGTCAAGATCTTTTTCCACAGGAAAACCCTGAACAGACAGAAATCTGTTCAAACCTTATTTCAGTCCAAGCCCAGTAAAGTCCAGTGGGAAAGTTTATATGCAGTTTTTGAACAGATTATACTTTGTGCATCCACTGTTATGCATTTGGTGGAAAAGAAAGAAAATTACCCTTTTTTGATTCATCCTCCCTGCTTCTGGACGCTCAGCATATACCACCAATGAGAAAGTCTGGATGAGCTCAAAACCAGTTCCAGTTACTGTAATATTTCTCCCTCCACTGCAAGGCAGAATCAAAAAGGAAGTCAAGTCATTGGCAGACTGCCACAGCTATACACTGCTTCATCCTGCACTGTTATTGCTTCCACTGGAAAAAACCTATGTATAATGCCTACATGACAATTACATATTCTACAAAAAGGACTTCTCTTAAAGCTATTGATGATGAAAGCATTTAAAAGATCAAGGTCAACTTACAACTCTATTTAAAACAGTAGAATTGAAAAAAAGTACAAATTGCTTTGCCAGGATTTTTGGCTGTACATTTGATGCCAATCTTCGTGTGCTTTACTTCTCCAGTTTTACTATTAAAATCACTTTGTCTACAATACACACATAAAGCCAAAGGTGAGAGTGTATTTTCCACAGGTCTGTTGGGACCTGGCTTTTCTATTCCCTTTTATTTGCAGCACGTTGTTTAAAAAATAATACATTCACATAAGACGAAGAATGAATGCAAGTTGCCAGTGGGAATTAAAGTCATTGAAATGACACAGATTTAGAGGGATAGTAAACCTCAAAGCAATCCATAAAAATAGGCTTTAGTTTATATAGAAGAAAAATAAAAGTCATTTAAATTTCATGGGCTAAATCACTATTGATCTCCCAAAGAAAAATTCCAGGCCCCAAAGTCATCCAACCAAAAATGAAAAGGAAACATTAAAAACAAATCCTATTTTATACAAGTGATTACTCAATATTCAAAGAGACAGGTACTAATATCTCCAAGAGAAGTCACAGCCAAATTTTTTTTAATAATGTTCTGTTTGTTAGGTCATGATACACTTTTTACATTGACCATTGAAAAGGGATGAAAATTTGGAAGTTAACACAATGCTTTCGAACATCAATTGCAGTTAAGACCATAAACCCTATATACCTAAATGTGTATTGTTGGAGTACAGGAGTCTATTCCAAAAATTTCTATATTTAATATTTTTATTACATATTACACATACTTTAATCCAGTTGTGAAAAAAGTTATGAGAAACATTTCATTACCTGCTGAAGCTATTTACTGGCAGGAATTTGGTGACAGTAGGATTCTCACTGTATGTAAACAGCGGTGGTACATTAATTCTCGTGCCCCCATATTTCATTGTGACTAGAACAGATTCAACCTTGTTATTACGTCCTGTAATGCAGACAATCTCATCTCCAAATTCAGTACTAGATTGGTAAAGAAAAAGAAGAGGAAACATCTTCTGTTACTAACATTATAGAGTTTTGTATTTTTTTACTGTATACTCCAGAACAACAAAACCAGAGTTCTATTTTTGCTGGGTATCAAGTAGTTATGGGAGGAGATAACACTTCCATCAGATCTTTTAAGCTTTTCAAAAAAAGAGATATAGGGTATATCAAAGAACGGTGTACAAACACAGGAACAATGCAATGTCAGCACACTTAGTGCCCTTCCTTTTTTTGTGAAAAGACAAGGGCAGCAATTAATAAAAGGAAAAAGAAGGGACAAGAACAAAGCATGGGAGACTAGAAAATTAATATTTTATACAGAACCACTGAGGACACGTTGGGAGAAAGCATGGCTGGGTTTGAAGCAGCCAGTCCAACAGAGAAAGGCAAAAGTGGAGAAATCTTTGGACATCTAAATTCTCCCACTTCAGGTGTTTTTATAGGTGCTCCTTCCACTGAAGGCTCTGAGTGAGTTTCTGTCTGAATGTTACATGCAGAACTCCATTGCATGGGAGGAGTCACAAAGATATAGAAAATTGATTTGTTTAATTTATAAAGGGCAAAAAAGGTTGGTGCTTTCTTAGGACACAGCTCTGTATTGTTATTTATTCAGGCTACATACACATTGCAAGGCTGGCTACCGACTGAAACCTGAACGTCCTTCTTGGAACCCGTGGCCAGATTTGTACCAGAGATGGTAAGTCTGGTTCCACCTGCTTGTGGACCACTTTCAGGTCTTATTTGAGAAGGATGAGGTTCCTGCAAAGAGAAGATGGTCAAACTAAGTGACAAAGCTAAAAATAAAATTTATACCAGTATTATTTAGTTTGATAGGTAATATAAGTTTAATATTACTACCTGAAAAAGAACAAAATTAGAGAAATGACAGACAAATCTTCTAAAATAAAACAAAAAGTTTTTAGTATTCATGTTGAAAGAGGTAACAGATAATGTGAATGCACTTTTTTCTTTATTGTATTTTATGAGGCTTTATAAAAGTTGCAGTTCCATATCACAAAATGTAGATTTAGTTGTCATTACATTTGTGAGAGCTTTCTCTTGGATTTCCCAGTTTCATACTTATTTTAAGATTTCTCTCTTCTTTATGGCTGAGTCTACCTTCATCTTTACTTACCATTTTCTATATTCTGTGTCAGCTACAGGAGACAAAGAACAAGATTTTTAAAACTCAGACTAAACCAGAAAGAATACAAAAATTCCCTTTATCTCAATAACTGTGGCAAAACTATTAACTTATTCTTGAGCAATAATGTTGCAAAGAAAGAAAATCCAAAAACACTCAAATTGTCTTAATGTACCTAGAACCTTGGAGCAGGTTCCTTAAAACCAATTAAATCAAGCAGACACGCTTCAAATTGTTGTAAAATTTGTATTATATTTAAATTTCTCAAGGAGTTCCCTCATTTTGTTCTTAATGCAGTCTTTGTTTCAATGATTGTATTCTGGGAGCTCCAACAAATACCGTAAATTAACAGTGAGGGCTTTTCATGAGCAGCATGATTTAATTACTTTGTCACTAAGTAGTTTCTGCTTCCAGTTGAGAAAAGCATCCTTATTCAGGACCACACTCAAGCTGCTGAATCAAGAGCATGACCAAAGCTGAGCAAGCCGCGTGATGTAGGCGGCCAGGCGGCTCTGGGTGACACTGCCTGCTGCCCCCACGCCTCACCACGCCTGCAGACGTGCCACAGCCCTCGTGCCCACGGGGCCACAGCTGCTGGGCCTGCAGGCAGCACCCTGCCCTGGGCAGGCACTGCTGTGCCCTGGGCAGGCAGCACCATGAGCCTGGGCTGGCAGCACTGTGTCCTGGGCAGGCAGCATCCTGCCCTGGGCAGATGGCACCATGGGTGTTGTACACAGAGACATGATGCCAGGTCTAAGTGTGTGGCTGGTGCATGAGGCTGGGGCATTGCTATGAGGGAACTTGATCCTGCATTTGCTGAAGCATACCAGATCAAGGCCTTAACAAAGACTGTGAATAGCTGATGCCTTTTCTGATGTACAACTGTACTGCTTCTCCATGTTAAAACACAGGCTTTTCTTAAATAAGTCAAAAAAAGTAATAAGCTTATTTCCCAGACTCATGTATATTTGTAAATGACAGCTGTTCTCCTTCTCTTGCATAATCTTGCTAAAATGGTTGACTGATAATAAAGTCCAGGCTTGGGGCTATTTCATATGAAGCACATGCAAATGAAGACAAAGGAAAGAAGTTTGAAAACTTCCCTTGCTAATGAGGGTTTCCTTGGTCACTATCACACAGAACTAATCTTCCACTTAAAGGAGGTAAAGCCCTTCTCAGAGACAGAGCAATATGCCCACCTCTTCCTAGTCATGCAGCAAACCCCTTTCTCTCACATAATTTTGCTCAGACATAGACCATGTCTGTGACAGCTTACAGCTACAAAACCAAGGGCCCACCAATTGCAGGGAGGAAGGGATTGATATATTGCATTTCAGTTCAAAGCTCAGTGAATCATCAACAGGTTTTTAACAAGCAACAGGAATCCATAAAAATGCATCCAGCTGACTTCATGGTTACCTTAAAAATTTGTTTTATTGAAGCTCAGATATTATAGAAGCACGGAGAACTCTTACATGCTCTGCTTTTTTTATACTTTCATGTCTAAGCAACTTCCCTCTGAAGGAATGCATCATGGTTCAGCACACTTCACAAATCCACAATGACAACTGTAATTTGCTCTCGAGTCATTGAGCTTTAGGAATATGCTTTAACTAATTGGGTGTCAATTGCTTTTCTTCCCGAGAGAAATCTGTTTGTAAACCCTTCACTCCTCTAGAGTGAGCATATGACTGCTCTCATGCACTAACCTTTGATTTAGCTTTAATTTAATACATCACTCAGGTTACAAGATTTTATATAGGGAAGTCACTCAAAGTAATTTTAAAGCATTTTGAAAGCTTTTTTAGGTCTATATAACTCTGTCTGTGCATCCTCGTATTTTTGCTGATTTAAGCGAGATTGAAACAATACACACCAGGGTAAATAAAAAGTTTTAGGGGGTCAGTTTTAAAAATCATATTTGAAGTTTAAATTAGAATAAGTCTAGATATGCACTTAATAGGAAAAGCTCATTTGTGCTTTTTTACAACTGGATTTTGTTGCTAAAAAGATTAAAATTAAAACTGTATATGAAATACACAGTTAATAAATAGTTCATAAAAATGGGTCAAATACTTTAAGCATAACCTTAACACATGGACAGAAAACTATACTTTTTAATAAATTCAAATTAAATCCTAATTTATATAAATTGTTAACCATGCTGGACTTCTGTATTATCCACAGTAATGATTAGCTGCATAGCATGCTTAGGATAGCTCTCAGATCAAAGTATTCCTCAAGAACCACAAAAAAAAGCAGTGTAGACAAATTCTTTCTCCCTGAACCTCCCAAAAAAACTGTTTAGAATTTGTAGCCTTTTCCCTAAATACTACCTCCACTGGAAGGCTAGGCTCCAAGGACAGGCTTAGGAGGAAAATTAACAAGAAACCACTTAAAGCCAGCCTTTAAACATAGACTAAGGAAACAAAGAAAGAAAAAAAAAGGTTTTTGAAGCATTGCACACACTATTCCACTATTCTATGTAACCTCAGCATAACAAATGAAAGAAGCTTGCTAGGAACTTCAGCTGGACAGCCATCTTCCTTTCTCTTAGCAAAAGTGGCAAATAATTGCCTGGTTACAGCTCTGTTGAGTTATCTGATGGGTCCCTTTGGCAGGGCTCAGCTGTCTCTGTTGCCAGCAATCGGTAAGTGCAGAGCGAGCCACAAACTTGAAGTTGAACCCCCCAGCATCATTGTCTTTGGGGGACCTGTTAATGGTGGCTGGCAGTTGTCTGCCAGGGAATAGGGATCTAGAGGTAACCAGCTAGCAAAGTTATCTCTGAAAAACACAGCTGTAAGGGAAAAGTGAAAGAATTATCTGTTCTCTTTTCCACAGAAACTGTGGGGTTTTTTTGGTTTTTTTTTTTTTTTTTTTTTCTTAGAAAGACTCCCCCTGTTGGCATTTAAAGTTCAGCTACACCAGACAGGAGAACTCACCACCCACCCCTCATGCATCCATTGTGCAGACACATCTCAGTTGCACTTCAGGCTGAATGGAATACTGGGGCCAAGAACCAGTCTGGGAACTAACACAGGGAGCAGCCAAAGAGCAGGTGGAATGGTTATGGATAACCTTTATTTTGTCTTTAATTGCTGATCTTGCAGCTGTCCCTCAAAGGACTATTTTAAAAGTGCTTAATTCAAAATATTCATATTTAACACATTTAAAGTAATTCTGCAGATACCAGGAGCTCTCCAGGGAACAAATAATGTGGACGACTCATAAAGATGATCTAATAAGGAGAAGCTGAACGATGCTTTGTGTGCAGAGGAATTCTTCAGCATGACTGCTAACACTTTGTTACTGTAAACTTGGAAGGAATATTATTTGATTAATTTTAACTTGCTATTTTCTGTTTCATATTTTCCTTCTTTCCCTTCCTCTTAAGGACCTGCCAGAAAAAATAAGCAGCTGAAATAAATTCTCCAGAATTTTAACAATTTTAATAATCATTTTATTGCAAAACCAATGTGCTATGAATAAGTTTTATTGCTCCTCTAAAATATTCATGGATGGCTCAAAGCAAGCTCCATTGGCCTACCTGGCAGTCTTCTTAAGGGTACCAATAAAGAAAAAAAGTAGGGTCATGAAAATGCTCAAAATGCAATTAGGTAGATAGGATTAGGAGGAGAATGATACTTTACTGAATGCCAAGTTAATTTGAAAAACTGCCATCAGTGGTGATACAAGAGTTCAACAAGAACTGTGTTACCTAAGGAGAAGGTAGCTCCTTCCCATGGCACTCACCTGTCAGACACATACAGACCCTTGGAAGGTGCCAGGTAGAGTCTGATCTTACAGACTCTTATCTTATGCAGCCTGGCAAAGCTGCACCTGACCCACAGCTCTTTGTTGCTTACCAAAATCCTACATGAAATTCCTTCTCCTTGCAGAGGAAAATAAGGGGCAGACAGTAATCTGTCAGTATAAACCTTGTTTGAAGGATAATAAAAATGCTGCTTTTACCAAAAGCCCTTTAAATTGAACTCAACCTGAATGTTCAGCTGTTACAAATGGGACTGATAAGCCTCCAACCTCAAGTGCTGCAGTATCAGTGATGCTATTTTTTTCCAAATCCCCTCAAGGATTTCTTCTCTCCTTCTTTCTGCCCTTTTGTCATTTCAGTCTCTGAATCAGAAGTACGCCTGCTGTCATGATAAATACCTTACTCTCTTTTTCAGCCCTCTGCACCTTGGGATCTTTGTTGGCTCTGTCAGAAGACACCCGGGGGAACTCACACTTTCTATAACATCACTGTAACATCACACTGCAGTGCTCAGTGCAATTATGATGTTAAACAGAACATTTGATAATGTATCATGTATGGAATTTGTAGCAGTCCTGTAACAATTCTTCTGGAAGACATCAGCCCTTCTGAAGACCTGGCAATACTTCATTTCTCATGGACACAGTAAAATTTCAACAACCCTGCAAATGACGATTTAACCCTTGTTTTATAATTCCTTTATGTGTAGAAAATTATTCAAACATATTTCAGGTTTTTGTTCTTATTTTGCTTGAAATGGAGGAATGTTTTTTTCAGGTCTATGCTTCTTTTGTCACCAGGAAAATATTGTTCACGTCTTCCAGGTAGTTTAATGTTTGAGCATAAATATTTTCTGCAATAACAGGCTACCTTGTTATGAGGGCTTTTTGATAGTCTAGTTCAAAGAAGCCTGTTCCAATGACTGTCAGCTGTTCAGTGGCCTGGTTTTTAAAGAGTCTGGTAAGCCATCTCCCAGCAGAGGGATTTTGTGCCACCAGAACTCCCCATTGCCTTTCATTCTCACGATCATGCCCTGTGTTTGTAGAAAGTGGATTTGCAGTTTTGATAAAACCTATCCAAATCCACAGCAATGCTGTTCAGAACAAAATTCAATACAATGCTTCAGTTGGGAGTGATCTTCAATCATCATTTAGTCCAACTTGATACCAGGTGTAACTTGCTCCCTACTGCATAATTTATCCTGAAAATTTTTCTTGATTGATCTAAACAGGATTTCTTGATTGTAGGTCTGACCAGAATGTAGCCTGTTTGCAATGGGAAATTTGAGCACTTTACACTCTTTACACATAAATCTTCTTTCAATTCTACCTAGCTGTAATGTTGAGTTAAAGATCTCAAAGTCCACCTGCAACCCAACTCTTCCATCTTGTACCAGACAGCTGGGTAAGTATTCCTGAACTGATAAGTAGTTTTGCAAATGCTTTGATAACCACAAGACTATTATCCTTTTTGGAAGGATAATAATGCTAGAAATAGGTTACCTCTTGTGCTTTTACACCTGTGGTTAGTTCCCATCCTGTGGCTGTGGTTTACCTGAAAGCAGTGGTTATCTGCTCCAGGCAGTGAGACAACGACACTTGTACATTGCTTTTGGTACCTAATGTTCAAATAATGTGAGCATGTTTAGTAGCAAATTCATTTATTTTCTTTGTAATACCAATGCAATACCTGATGTGGCATTTGCATTCCTGTGTGCCACTGTCTTATCCTTGATTCATCAGCACAGAAGTACTGGGAAAAAAACCAAAGAAAAATATTGACAAAAAGGGTCCAGCTGGCCCAAGTATATATATGACTTCACCTTCAGACCATTTTCCAGTGTCCTGTTTTCTTCATCACAGCCAGAAATCTCCTCTTTGTTTGCTTTGTTTGTATCTTTTGCCCCTTACTTAAAAATCTGTTTACAGAAATGCAGATATAATTTTCATTGTAGTTTCATGCTTTCTGTGTGCTAGAGGGTAAATTATCTCCATGTCTGTTCCACTTATAATCACATTTAGACATGAACTTGCTTATTAGCAGTGTACATGGCTGCTGCTCTTACATAGCTACTGTAGATGCTCTGAGCATTCACATTTAAGCTCTTACATTTTTCATCCTGTTTATTAATCTAGAATGAACTTTTTAATCTTTAATATTTTATGAGTAACAATTACTCTTTTTTGTAGAGTTAGGAAGGTGATATCTTATTTCTTCCAATTTTTTTTTTACTTCTATTTTAGTAAAAAAATACCATTTGTAGTCTGAAAATTCTCTGAGAGAACTCCTAGCACTTTAGATCTCTGTGGTCTGCTGGTGTCAAATCAAAGCCCATCTTTTACCTGGCTAGCAGTGGGGTTGTTTCTATTTTGTTTCATTTTGTTTCCTGTTTTTTCACAAATTTCTTTGCAATTAAAGATATGGAGGTATAAAAGAAAATCATTCCTGCAGCCTCTTTTTTGCTCACCCATCTTACATCTGGGATTGGATTTTCCAGACTGATTCACGTACTTTTTCCACTCATTTTGTTTGCTCTGCAGCTTTCCTGGTTTGCACTGTCAAGTCCAGCCAACTCACTTCTGATCCCTTGCACACTCTCCAAGAACAAGAGGAGTGCACACCCACGGAGCATCACTAAAATTCTGCATGTCTTCTTGCTTTCCCATTTGTCAAGCACATCTTTCAAGCACAACCTCATCCATACAAAGTTTCCTTTTCCCAGAAGAATTGCTGGACATGACTTTGTAAATAAGGAATACTTTCTACTATGGTATCCATCTGTGGTAAGCAATTTCTAGCTCAGGAACTGCACCACTGAGATAAAACTGGTTGCCCCTTATCCTTCAGTAATGCAGAAAATAAGAGAAACGACAAACCACCATGGAGGCTACTGGTGGACCACAAGAGGAGACAGAAATTCAAGAACAGTTGGACAGCAACAGAGGAGGGGAGCCTAACAGAGATGCACAGAAACGTTGGCATGAAGTCTACGCTTCAGAGGGGAATGCTGGAAAAAACACAGCTGTGCCAGATCACAAGCAGAGACACAACTGTGAAGGGAAAAGGGGATGGTGTCAGAGTATGTCCCCATGATGCTGTGAGAGATGCCAGCTGCAGCACAAAGGGAAGCCAGCAACAGATGGAGGTGTTCAAACAGACATGATGGGCAGCAAATGGCAAAGACACCTAAGCTCCCCTCTGTTGGCTCCTGTAGACACTGACCTCCATTTGGGGGTTTGCCTTTGATGCAAGTGCACTTCTTCACAAGTAGGAATGGGTTCTTGTGCTTCCACACAAGCAAAGAGCAGGGATGCTGTTTCCAAGACCTGATGACAGTGCACATAGATCAAATAGGGATGCTGTTTCCAAGACCTGATGACAGTGCACATAGATGTGGATAAGATTTTCACAAATGTACAGGCCATGTTGTTGTTTTCCTTTATCGCATCCATCTTTCCCTCACAAGTAACTTTTCCCTCTCCTCATCCTGTTCCAGCTGCAGTGAGTTCTGGGTCTTGAAGAAGTAATTTTTAACCAAAATTATCTGCCTCACACTGAAAGCCAAATTATTATGCCATCTCTTGCATATTATGCACACAAAAACAAAAGGCATAGCTCATGAAGTGCTGTAGACACCAGCTAGCTTCTTGGAGGTCAAAATGTCATTTCATGGATGGTAAAGGTAACCACAGGAGCTAAATTAAACCTTTGAATGGGGAACTTAAGCCATTATGATCTGTTTTTTCCCCCTCGACCTCCCTCCTTTCTCAGACTCAAGGGAGCCTGTTTCTTGTTTCTTCAGACAAGCCACCCACTCACAGGATATTCAACCAGAGAATTCCCACTGTGCATTCTTGGCAGCCTGGGGTTCACCACAGTGGCTGACCTGACCCACTGGCTCGCCTGGTCACAGCATACACAACACAAGTCAGTTCCTGGGTTTCTGCAACAGCAGAGAGATGAGTCCTGCCTTTCTGGGGCTGCTTTGTCCAAACCTTGCACCATTGTAAGCTGATAAATGCTTCCAGGCACTCCAGGTGCCCAGAGCATTTGCCTGGCAATGTGTGTTGGCTGCTGTGGATGGGACACTTAAGCAAAGGGCTGGTATGTTGAACAACTTATTCTTTGGACTGAAAGCAGCATCTTTCTATCATGAGGCAGACACCACATGATTTTCTAAAATGACCACAGAGCTTTTCTGACAGGTTTGATGGAGAAATGGAAGCATGCATGACTGGAAAGTCTGCACTGTCATACATCCAGTGTTTACTGGAAACTCTTGAGCAGAATCATGAGTACTGGATGGTGGGACATGTATTTAAATGCATTGCTTAGATGATAGAGAGTTAAGACTAATAATATTCACATGAATAAGGGCAAACTTCACTGAAACTCTCAGCTGTCCATGAGTCCCCCTGTCCCCTATGCAGACTGACACACAGACAAGATGTACTGCAGGACATAAGAATAAAATAATCTCTGGAAGTAATTCCAGACTTCTGTGGATGTGTGGTTTATCAGCATCAATCATAATGGCAACAAGCATGTAATTTTCCCCACAAGAAAACTTCCACCCAAAGACCCCAGCTACAGTGTAAAATGAATGTATAGAGGCAACAACTCAGGAAGACAAACCAAGGAGTGAGGTGAAGACCTCCATGAAAGCTTTGAGGAACTGATCTGGTGAGAGGGCCCAGTGCAACTGCTTCAAACATCAAGAAGCAAATCAGAGGATGGATGCAGGTAGGAGGAAACTGCCAAGTTTGGGAGCAGATTAAGGTGGAAGAGTGCATCTTGTTAAATATAATTGTGCTGATCATTTCACATTCAAACTTCCAGTATGGGGAACAGTGATGTTTATGTTTGTTTTCCAGTCAGACTCTAATTTATCTTCCCTTCTTCCTTTTTTTTTTTATTATAGAGATTATTCATCTCATTTAGGTAAACAGACATCCCGGTTTACAAGAAGTCATTTTTTCCAAGCAAGTTCCTAAACTACCTTCAGCACCTCAGAAATGTATTACACTTTTGCAAAGTTCTACCTCTAATTTCACCATTGTAGATTTATTTGAGCTTTCTGAAACCATATAATTATTTTAACCTGCACAGCCTAAACAAAATTGTTCCAACAAACAAATGCTGGAGATGCCAGAACCAGCAGCAAGCTTTTGTCCTGGTGCCTTGAGTCTAAAGAAGAGCACTTGTGCGGGATCATACAAGCAAATCTGGGCCATACAACTTGGAAAAGCTTAACTCCTTCCTTTGAGACTGCTTCTCACTGCCATAGTAACAAGCAAATCAGATAAAGTTAACAACAAATGAAAAAGCAGGACTGGCCTTTAGCCATGTTACTGTTCCACCTGCTCAGAGACCAGCCAAGCTGTCACTGCTCCAGATGCACGCATAGCTGGATATTAAAATTTACCATAAGTTCTTTTCTATTTCACTAAACAGGAGAATGATTATTGCCTGAGCCTGCTTATTGTGAAACAATACAAATGTCAGCAGAGGATGACTGGGTTATCAGAATTTAATTTCACTGGGACTATACTTGAACTGAACTCAGGCTGGACAGAGAAATTGTGATGGATAGGGAGACATAAAGCTTTCTTCTCCTGTTGTGCAGCAAATATAGCTATTTACTGTACAGCTCAGACCCTTGTGGACCAAGGCATTTTTGTTCAGACAGAATTTTAAATTGAAACCATGGCTTCCCTTTTAACTGGATTTTTGATCCATTTCATGAAGGACTTGCACATTGTCAGTTCTGAAATGCTCTGTGCTGGCAGACAGGAAAGAAGCATGAGTCTGAGCCCCAAGTTGTTCTGACTATTGAGTTTCATCAATCCACCTTTAAAAACAGATCACACTGTTCAGACTGGGTACCAACAAGAGCCAAATGTAGTGCTACATATAGAATCACTGAATGGTTTGGAATGGAAGGAACCTTCAATGCTCACATTGTCCCACACTTGGGCAGTAACACCTTTCCTTAGATAAGGTTGCTCAAAGCCCCATCCAACCTGGCTTGAACAGTTCCAATAATGGGGCAACTTCTGGGCAACTTCTTTTAGTGGCTCACCACTCTCATCATATAAAAAATACCTTTCTTATACCCAATCTACTTGATAAGTGCTTTTGGTGGTAGATACTAATCACATGTACAAGGCTGAGACAGTGGGGTGTATGGTGATACTTCTGGTGTACACAGACACATCAGGATGAGCATCTCCAGTATCTTATTAGGTGCTGTTCTAAATGCAGTGTGTGGCGTAACTTCTGCCCTGTCATGCCACACACTTCATTTAGAAGAGTCACTGTTAAAGATGAAGCTATTCTGCTTCAAGTGGTCAGAACTCACAGTAGAAACAGTAGTAGTTACCAGCAGAAGGGGAGCCATCCCATGTGCCAAAGAAACAGAGAAATACTTAAGAGAAAATTTATTTTAGGGGAGCTCTTGGAAAGAAGATTTTTTTCTTTCCTTTGTATATACTGAATAGAAGAGGTTTTACACAAAGCACAGATTTTGCATGTCTGCTGAAAGAAGTCACCAAAGAACTGTCTGAAAAAAGCACTGGAACAAGACTGCAGCTTTTGAGCCACCATTAGCTGATGCAACTGTCTGCTCTGATTGTCTGTTCTCATGCCAAAGCATTCGTGTCACACTTGTAGAGGTGTGCATCAATGTGACATTCTGGACTGACTTCAATCCTGCTACAGTCCAAAGCTAGCTTCATTTTCATGTGGAATTAAGAGAAGTGAAACTAGAAACCAATACCACCAGTTTTAAGGTGTGAATTGTATTGCTTGTCAGTGCTTTCCATATTTGTAAATAGGGTCCACATGGAAAGATTTTTGCAGTAAATAAAAATGCTCTTTATCAGCAGTTGGTTTAGGCATCTAATTTTTCAGTAACCCTCAATTCAGGCTGAGACAGACACAGTCTTGGACTTGCAGGAAACCAACCACCTAGTTTATGCTTGTGCACAGCTACTCCTCCTAGCACCTCACTGACAGGCAATTAAGAATCTATCCCTGAAGTAGTCAAAAGCACTTATGTGGCTCCTTATGTCCCTCTCAGATGGACTGAGCAGGGATTCACACCAAAACAAGTCCAAAGACAGGCTTCAAAGCCTATATGTTTCAGCTAACATTTCAACCCACTTCATAAAAACTTCATGTTCTTTTCCATGAAAATCATGGGAAAATCTTTCTATACAGAAGATAGGAGAACTGGTGCAGAACATACCCAACAGACTCATGTCAAAATCTCATGTAGGTATTACTATCATAGTCTCTGTCCTAGAGACCACCAACATACACACGGGAGATTATATCATCGTTCTCTGTTTAAGATCATAACCTACATTTCCACAAAAGAACAGATGACATATTCAAGCAAATAGGGTAGGATTTTTTTGCAGCAGTATCACCAGAGAAAGGAGGTATTTTCCTGGAAATAATAGAAAACCCACTTCTAGCCTGTTTTGTGAAAACAAGAATATCCTCTTCTCAGTTAAATGTCATTCTTGACTTATTCCACTGCTTACTGCTGACTCCTTTCCTTTACTTCTCACAAGACATCAAGAATTAATGAGACAGAAGTTTAAATAAGAGAGAAGATAAAAGCCTAGAAGACTTTAGAGTTTATAGGTGTAATTTTAAGTATCAGTATGGGGACTGATATTATTTGAACCTCTCAACTATCACATGAACTTATAAAATTTGAAGACCTCATAGATACAGATAAAGCTACTTGCTGTTAAAACCACAAGCTAGACAAGCTATAAACTAGGGCCACATTTAGAGCAAAGCAATTAACACAGAAATGAAATTCTCTTTCGTAGTCACACTGAAAACAAAGCACATAAGAACACACATCACGCTGTCTGTGGCTCTGCATGCCATACTTTTGAATGAAATAAATTATTAAAGAAATTAATGTACCTTCATTACTTATTCTTCAACTGCTCTGCATCCATTCTTCTAATTAAGAAAATTGCCTAGACTAAATATCGTGATTAAAATAGTGCACCATGTATCTAGAGAATACCTAATTTTTTGAGTACTGATTTTTTTATTTAATAGTGATAGTTAAGAGATATTATGTCACTAGTGAATAAGTTTTTCCAGTTGCTTTTCTACCATACCTTTTTAACTTGGATGGCAAACAACATCATCCTATTTTGAGACTCTCAATCTATTGATCAGAAATGATTTTTGGTATACCTTTTATATATAGAAATGCTGGAATTAGGTATTTTCTAATATTTTTCAATGGCACTACTATTAGTGAAACAGTAAGACAAACACAGCTGGTTCTGTGCTTAACTTTAACTTATGTCACGGACAAAGTATAAAACAGGTCTCTGAAAAAAATGCACTTACCTGGTATGTAAACAACACTTCACTTGGTGATTTGCCTAGTTTTCCATTGATGTTAACTTCAATTTGACCTTGTTGTTGTTCATTCATTGGTCCAACTTCACATACAATCCTAAAAAGAATGAATGTAAGCTTATCTGTTAGAAGTAACAGCTGCAATACCAATGCAATGTATGTGAGCTACCACTGCCATCAAGAGCCCCAACTTTGCTTTATCCCATACTATGTAATCCATGCCTCAGATTCCCAGCAAAACCACCCAAGAATAGTTTGCTCGTCTATCTAAAGGCTGGTAAAACTGAAACCTGAGCACTGTACCCAGCACTGTACACTTTAGCAGTCTGTTAGTAGAGTCTTCTGCAGAAGACTCAAATTTAGCCCATAAGTCATTTAAACCTCCAACACAGCATTTACAGTGGACTTTGTGATGTTAAAAAAACCCAAACCCACAAAGGAGCCCCCACCTCCATGATGCAAACATCAGACTATCAGCTATCTCATAATTTTGTTTTGCATCTTGTTTTCCATCTTGCTACCTTTCAGCTTCAAACACCTATTTCAGCTTTTCACACCTATGATCAAAATCCCTTCAGAATTACTGTTCTCTGAAAATAAATTCACAGATAACACATGCAAAATCAGAGGTCAAGGAACACTGGCCAAGAAAATGCTGCCTTAGAACTAACACTGCTACTGAGTGATAGCTAGGATGTTTAAATTTTTATTTCAAACAGATAAACCACAGAATGAAAGCATGAAAAGGCAATAAGGATTTGACACACTTGAAAACTGGGACAAATGCTTAATGGAGAGCTGATAATACAATTAGATAAAGAAGTATATAGTACTTCCAGCCTGCTCAGTCAGACAGTTCCATATAGGCCACACCCTGAGGATCACTGCTCATTTCTGCCACTCTTTCCCTCCAGGATTATTGCTATTCTTCCTTAAGCTGTGCATGACTGCTTAAAAAAAAACCCCAAAGTAGCAAAAAAACCCCTCAACGACTCCAAATTACTGGGTATAATGTACTTAAATCGGGACTTATAATAAAAGGATTGTCAAGTCCCTCTGCAGATCACTCCAGACTTTTTTTTCCTGGGTACTGGCAAATGGACAAAATTCTCTGAATTCTTGCATGTCCTGGCATGTGTATGGCTGCCTGAGCCTGTTCCTCATCATCTCTCTACTGTATTCTTGGAAGTTGTATCTTCATGTCAGGCAGAAACAGGAAATGGTGCCTTCAGAGGAATTTTTACCATATGTCAAACTAGGGAAAGCAGTCGGGGGCCAGGGCCGGGGGGTGTCGGGGAAACATCGTAGCAAGGATTTTAATTGGAGAAGTTCCCTCCCCTCCCCAGTGCTGGCATTGCCTCCCTTCCCCCACATTACTAATGGAAAACTACAAAGAATGACTTCTCAAAGGCCAACAATTAAATCACCACAGAGCCAGAAAGCACCCTTAAGTGTCTTAAATCTTGCTGTGCATGGGAGCCACTAGCTTTTAACTGCAAAAGGATAGGGGAGCAAGAAAAGGCCCTTTTTATTATTTTTAAATTTAATTTTATAAAGAAAGGTAATAATAAAACAAAAGAACAGAGGAAGACTAATACAGAAAATTAAAGATATCTATTTAAAGATTTTGACAACTTCTTTTTTAAGGCTTCCCTAGTCAGGAACATCCTTCAAAACCCACTAATTTGTTGATAAATGACATGATGTAAGTTGCATTTGTTCTCACCCATTACTACACTGCCAGAACTTCGGAAAGCAGTAATGTTGCTATGATACAAGGAACCAGTCATCTCAGTTCTGGCTCCTTTCCATGTATTTAAAAATATCAAAAAGCTTTAGAAAAAGCCAAGAGGATGGGGAAATTTTTGTAAGGTTATGTTGCAATTCAGTGCAGCTTTTGCAAACACTGAAAATAGGGAATGGGGAAAGATGACTGATTGGAAGTACATGTAAATGCAGGAGTGATGGCAATAAAATTGGGAAGAGTAAGAAATAAACAGCTATTCTTTATCTTTTTCAATCCTAGGAGCCTGGGAAGCTTCTAAATGCCTGGTTCACACATTGACTAAAGCTAAATATTTTTTAAAACTAAAAAAAAATCACTTAGGTATCTTCAAAGTCACTTTTAAAACATGCCACAGGAATAGCAAAAAGTTACTGTGTTCCACTTTAAATGATAGGAAGGGAAAGAAAGCCAAGATTTCAATTGCAGCTTTCCAAAGCGAATGAAAGAAAAATCATGCTGATTAAAATATGTCATTAGTCTTAATATTTCTACTGAACCTTCCTGCTATGCTTTTCATCAGCTAATATCAAAAGGGTATTTCCCTTTTGAAATTAGAACCTTGATATAATCTGTAATAAACATGTAGATACCTACATAGAAGAATTTAGGCATTCTGTTTTAATTTTTGGCACTGCTTAAGAGTGTGACAAGTAATCTGCAAAACATCTACCAACCTGCTTAGGCAATTCAACATCCATGGACTTGTTGGCTTTGAGATGAAATTTAGTCATCTACAGCTAAACCTAAGCTCTGGGCTCCCTCCCTGTCCCCAGGCAAGAAACTCTTCGACTGAACTAAACAGATTTAAGCTTCCTCTTTTTTTTTTGCCTACTTTCCCATAAATTTCGTAGGCTTGGCTTCACTGTGGTTCAGATTTAGCAAAGTTTTAATGACTAGGTGCACATGTAGAATGCTTTTAATTTAAAAACAAACAGTCTTGATATATGTGCAATAATAGTTAATGAAGGCTTTTCAATCAAGTAAGTAAAAAACTTCAATCAGGAGCAGGATGGTAGTACACCATTGTAAATTTGTTGCTGTATTACAATTTATAACAATTTAAAATAAAGAGTCAGACATGTTACTATGAAATATTGTAGGTATATCATAGTAATAGTTCTCCCTTCAAATGGTAACATTTTGTAATCAAAAGAAGATCATCTTTTCTTGAAAATGCACAGAGGTTCCTTTTGTCACATAAAATCTTGTGAAAATCATCCATCAATTACCTTGTGGAAACAGAGTAGAACTCCTCTTTAAAAAGACATTCCTTGTCTGCCACTGTTATATTTTTTACATCTTCTGCCTTTATTCCCAAATTAGATCCCATTATGGTCAAAAGAATTCCACCACTTAGTGGTCCAGTTTTTGGCTCAATCTGTGTTTGCAAAAGGGACAGGGAAAAAAAAAAAAAAAAGGCAAAATTAAATAGTACAGTGACTGTATTGCTCTTCTATATTATTTAAAGCTACTTTGACTTACCAACATTGAAATGCAGATGTTTCTTGTAGGACAAAGAAAAAAACATGCTATGCAACTTTTTAATGTTAATTAATCATCTATTAGCTCAGAACTAGAATTCAACACCTGAAGATTTCATGTCTCCTGTGGCAGGCTGTTATGTACAAAATGTACATACATAAACACCACTTGCCTGGTGTTTGTTCTGTTTTAAGTTTGCTTCCTCCACTGAAGTTCTGTGATTTTGAAAAGCAAATGGACTGCACTCTTCTCACAATGCTTTCACGGAGCTTTTCCAGCATTTCCTTGTTCTGATTTTACCCCTCTAGTTTGCAGCAGAGCAGTGCATCTTCCTAATGCACAGTGCTTTCCCACATAGTGTCTTCAAAAGTTCCTCCAATCCCTTGATTTTCCTTACTGCATCTCATGGTAGGGTGCTGCAGCATGGGATGATGCTAATTGAGTAATTTGCAAATAAAATGAGGACGGAGAAGATTGTGCAGCTGCAGTGGACTTCTCAGACTGAAACATGGCCCTAACAGGCATTTCAATTCAGAATATTTTTGGAAGGCTAACCTGCCTTTCTACATAGTGCTTGGAGCACCTCCAGCAAGACCTTTTCAGATCTTTAGCTGTAGAGGGCTGCAAGTTTGCCGTCAGGTTGCACTTCCAATGCCTGCTCCAGCAAAATCAGTGTCTCAGGTCTCAGCAAATGTGGCTACCTCTGCCATCTGCCTAGGCCACCAGCTGTCCATTTGCACTTAACCCCTTAACAAACTAGCTGAAATGCAACTGTTTGTCTAGCTGTTTCCAAATGTTATGTTCATATCTAATGCTAATGTAAGGTCTGAAAGCCTAATATATTTTAGTATCTTTTTTAAAATCCACAATAATGTAGAAACAGTATCCCAGGTGAAAATACTTTTTTCTTAATTTTCCTTTTTTCCTTTTTTACCTGGGCACAGATATTATACAAGTATTCTTCTCCACACATTCTGTTGAGCTTCTAGGGTATTTGTATTCCTTGACAGACTTGAACTGTTTAACATCCATTTCTTAGATTTACCCTCATGGCCAACCTTCCCCAGTGTACTTACTGCAGGTCTGCCAGTAGGCACACTGCACCTCTAACTGCACTCTCCAGGGATGAAGTGCCTCTACCAGTTTGAGCCACAGATCTCAGACACAGTTTCTACTGAGTGAAATATCCCTGTTACAACTCTCAACCTCTGTCATACAGTTACCACATTTTGTGATGGCTTGGGATGTGTTCTCATCAGTGTGTCTGAGTTTCAAAGTACTGATACCATTGCTGCAGCAATTTAGATTTGTCCAGTGGAAGCATGTATCACTCTTTTCTCAACAGTTATCCCCATAAATGCAGCATTTGGCTTGTTTCTGAAAAGGATTCTGGAAAGGACATGGATTTATGACTTCCTTTGCCTGCTGATCCACCAATGTGGACAACAATCTTCCCTGACACTGCAATACTGCAACTGCAGAGTAAGACGGATGCACATTTGGCCTCTCTGACTTCTCACATTCAGTTCCTACAGCCTTGGGTTTGAAGCTGGTGTGGACTGAAAAATATCACTGACACCTGGAAAACATTTTGTGATGAAGAAACAGTCTGATCCATTATTAAATACTATTTAAAAATCGTGAAGCCTGTAAATGAACCTGTTATGTACTTGTAATTCCAGGAACAGCGAACCTCTCTTACAGACTCATTTCAGGTAGAAAGGACTTTATGAGAGAAAAATATCCATGCTAAGAATACAAGAAACAAAGGCCATGTTTTAAGCATGCATTGCTACTCTGGCTTCTGATACAGCGAGGACAAGGCTTGAAAAACAAGGAAGCTCAAAGACTCCATTCAGTCTCTTATTTTGAGTCTTTACAAATCTCTCACAAACATCGCTACTGACATTATTTCCTTTCAGCTATTTCAGAGGCTTACTTAACACCCCAGGAAAAAAACCCTGCCTTTCAGTATGAGCTTGCTTCGCTGCTTTCTCCTGAAAAATATTACACTGGTAGGGAGAGACACAAAGCAATCTTACATGAGTGATTTCTGGAGGAGGACACGTGTTGGTGGGGGGAGTGTGGCAGAGTTTTTCATAAACGCACTTGCTGGGCTTGCCCTCTTCTTCACACCAGACACACTTATATTCAGGATGGGCAGCAAGGCACAAGCTGCAGTCACTTCGTCCATAGGAGCAATTGTACAGAGTCACTGAAAGATCAAAGGCAAGCATATTTAGACATTTCCCTCTGTTTCAAGGATATTCAGTGTCCTTTAGGAAGGAAAACTAAACCTCTGTATAAAGTTCAGTGGAGTCGCGTGAGTAATATGTACAGTCTGTACTTAACCCCTGAATGATGCTGAGAGAAAATTTTATTTTTCCTCTATGGAAAAACCTGACATTTATCCATGTGCAGAGTATGACTACTCTGCAAATACATTTTTTTTCACTCAGGCACTGTCAAAACATTCAAATACAAAGTCCTTACTTTGACAAACCTCAATAACACATACAACTGTTTAAAGATTAATTCAAACGTCAGGTCCTCCTGGAACATCCCAAGTCAGGTATGGCAGGTATAGACTCTGCATGGGTGTTAGTAGGGTGGACATCAGCTGGCATGGGACCTTTGCCAATTGCAGAATTAAAGGAAGAGAGCTGCCTTTGTAGGCTGTTTCCAGGACATTTGGAACTTTTCATAATCATCACTCATGCCTGAACCAACTAGAAAATTAACACTTAATAAAATGTTAACCTTTGTTCAAGTTAATACCTCTGGATTTCTTCATTCTTTGTTTTCTTGCTTTTGTTTTCCCTTTTGTCTTGAACTATCATCCTGATGTACATCTTATTCCTTCTGTAGTGGGGTTTAGTTCTAACTTTTCTGAGCCCAGAAATCAAGTCTGACAGTCATACGTCTCTTGCTGATGAAGCAGAGACCACCTGTCCCAGACACTAAGCTCGTTTTGGCCCCCATTGATCTCTAGCATGATGCACAGTCACTGAATAGAACTAATTTTCCCAAATAAATGCAAAGCCTTGAGCCATAACTCACTGGTTGAAAACTGTAAGGACAGCCTGGGCTTGCAAAAAAACGCATGGAGATGCACTTGAGAATTAGCCCAGAAGAAAACAGACCAAAAAGATGCCACATGTTTCTCTAGGCAAAGTGTGCAAGTTGCCCAGATTACCCAGCATGTGAGTGCTGTGCCTCCCTGGACAGATGAGATGATTATTGTAAAGAGGAAAACATCTTGCTGCCTGCTTTTCTGCTCCTTCTTTTCCCCCTGCTTCTCTCTTCCCTTTGCTGCTCTGTATTTCTGGCCACACAGCCTCTTCCCCTCTGCCACTGAGGCTCTGGCACATTTTGAGTCTTGTAAATCAATTTTACTTAACCAGAACAACAGAAAGCTTTTTAGATTTCCTCCTGCGTTCTTTCAAGAGTTAAATGTGCTAACAGGTGGGAATGGGGTACACAAGACAGAGACTCAACATCTTCCCCTTCCCTTCATTACATCTCAAGAAACAGTAGCCTTAGTGACACTGGATTTTTTTCAAATGAGGTTCACACTTAAAGATGCAGGAAATAAAGGAAAGTAAACAGATGTGGATAAAAGTAAATCCTTTTGAGATGCACATAGTAAAGGTTATTAAAAGCACCTATTAAAAACAAGTTTTTTCTCTCAGAGGAGCAGAACTCTAAAAAAGACACTGGCAAAATCACCCTCCAGTCAGTAACATTTGAATATGCTTGGTATCTTCCTAGAGAACAGCAGCAGAAGTAGCTTTTGAAATCTAATTCCAAGAGACCACCAAGTCAGGTTTCTAGTGAAATGAAAAAGTAAAATGAGAATGCTAGTTTTTCCATTGTTTTTTCAGCTGTGGCCTTATTTCCCTGCTAGGCATGAACAATATTGCAGATGCCCAAACCTTGGCTAGCTTCTGCCACTTGCAGAACATGTAATCCCATACAGCAAGTTTTTCTCTAAATGCTGTATGTTTAAAACCCTCAGCATTCAGTTTCACAACTAGTCTTTAAGATAATAACAGGTTTTTTTTCTTTCCCTTACAATGAAGAGTTAATGCAATGATGAAGCCTGATTTTAACCCTTTCTTACCTCTAGTCTGCATAAACACTTGATTTCAAGTAGCTTTACAAACACAAAATCAGCTGAAGTATGATTAGAGGTGCATGCAAAACAGAGTGACTTTGGCATTTGTAAAAATGAATCAATGAGAAAGAGCATCCATTTGATTCAATCTCTCTTGAACTTTCAAGGAATTGATGAGCAAAAAGCAGGAGTAGCATAATTTGCTTCATAAACTGAGCACATCAATACGGAAGGTACAACAAACATAAACCAAGTAATATTTCCTGAACTTTGTGTGTCATTTATCCACTCTGTATGTTGGATGCAGACATAGTGCTGGGGAAAAGCACCAGACTGACAGCCCATGTATGCTGCTGTTTGCTTGTGGACAGTGGCAACTAAAAGTTCCCTCACTGTGAATCTCTTTTATAGGAACCAGATTGCTTTCTTTTTCAGGCACTCTGAAAGATTGCTACTGCACAGACACTTGAACAGGATAAACTGTTGAGCAAATCTTCCCCTTGACTTCCTAAACCTTGCATTTCCCACCCAGGTGACCACATGGCCACCAGGTACAGCAAGGGAATATGTTTACTGAATGACTTTATTATCCTTCATTGGCTGGACAGGGATTCTGGTTCCACCCCTCAGTAAACAATGTCAGCACTGCAAAGTCTTGATGTCCCTCACATCCAGTTGCTTAAATGCAATGAAGAAAGCATGGCCTTAAAGCATTAACCACTCCTCTTTTTCGCTGATCAGCTCATTATATGTACCAGCAGCAAGCTCCTCATTAGATTCAGACTCTTATCCATCACCTTGAGATACCAGCTGTGATATCATCGATAAAAAGGACAAAGGATAAAAGGAATATATTGGATTTCACACTGTTCAAAACCCCTGATGGCTTGAGATGTAAAAACGCTATCATAACTTAATATTCACTAAGTGTCATACAAAGAAAGGGTTCTTTCACTGGCAGGTTCAAAGGTGATTCTCAGCAGCAGCCATATACCCAAAGCCAATTCCTTTCGAGATGCATAAAAACACATTACGCTCTGGATTTCATATGGCAAGGGAGTGTGAAACTCAGAAAGAATCTGGATTTTAAAAAGCCCTTTTATACTAAAAAGAGACATCTGTTGATAATTTTTCAATTCCCCTCTTGGAAGTGTTCTATATTTCAATTTGAATGATAACATTTCTTCAATAATTTAGCTATTTTGTTTTGTTTTTAATGCTTTTTTCCATGACTTGGAAAAAAGATGTTGGGAATATTTAGTCAAAATTCTGCTGTTTTAAACATGACAGCCTTTGGAATGGAAATTAAGACTGTGAGATTGTAATGTGACCTCCCTCTAACATTCATGCCAGGTCCTCTTTTAAGTCTTTTAACACTGCACACAGAACCATAAGGAAAATCTTCTAAAGACATAGTTCATGCTGCCAATATGAAATGGAATAAATTTAAATATTGTACAATTGGAAAAATATGGTCTGAAGATTTATTCTGCAGAGGAAATTACTAGGGGTACTAGTATTTTCCTGATGTCGACACATCATGCAAGTAACAAGAGGGTTGCCTCATAGTTTTTGCAATATTCTGCCCTAAATATCAGTCCAAAGATGTGTGAGCTCCTAGATACTGCTCCATTGATTTTAAAGGAGCTTTCTTACCTCAGCTCAGGACTAGGCTTACAGACATAATTGCTCAGGACTAGGCTTACAGACATAATTGCTTCATTATTGTATGTTGAAAAGAAATGAAATTTATATTCATAAAGGGATTTTTATCAGAGATCAAGGCTTTGTGTTAGAATTTTTAATTTATTTTTAATAGAAATAAATGAATGGAGCAATGAGCTGAAAATACACTAAATGTTTCTGTGTTTTCTTGATTGCCAGCTGACAGAGGGACTGCAGAACCTGTCTGAACTGAGACACAGCTAAGAGATGAGATTTCAGGTGAAGTCCATATGAGTGGCTGTGACAAGGATCGCCTTTTTGCTGTTTCACTAGGAAAGTTCATTGAGGAAGGGAAAAGATGATTGACAGAAAAAATCAAAATACTTAAGTATTTAATTTTCATACTTAAGTATAAACTGGGAAGTTTTGCTATTAGGATTGCACTTCGGAGCAAAAGCAATCTTGAAAATTATAGAATCATAAAATCAGAATATTTTGGGTTGGAAGAGACCTTTAAAGGTCACCTAGTCGAAATCTCTGCAATGAGCAGGGACATCTTCAATTAGATGAAGTGATTTTTGAGATGGCCCCATGTACAGCCAGGAGCTGGACTTGATGATCCTTGTGGTTCCCTTCCCACTCAGGATGTTCTGTGATTCTGTGAGTCTACACAGAGGTCCATCCAGCCTGAACCTCAGTGTTTCCAGGCATGGGGCATCTACCCTCTCTCTGTATCCACAACATAGCCCTGTATTAGCCACTGTAAAGCAAATTACTCCAGCTGAAAGGAGCGCAGCAACCTGTGCCAGTGCTTCACCAGCCTCACTGTAAAAAAACTTCTTCCTTACATCTAGTCTAAAAATCTACCATCTTTCAGTGTGAAACCATGACCCCTTGTTCTATTGCAACAATCCCTGCAAAAAGTTTGTCCTTATCCCTTTTATAAGTGACCTTTAAGTACTGAAAAATTGCAATAAGGTTTCCCTGGAACCTTCTCTTCTCCAAGCTGAACAACCCCAACTCTCACTCAGCCTTTCCTCATGGGAGAGGTGCTCCAGCCCTTTGATATCTTTGTGGCCCTTCTTACTCTGTACTCATTCCAACAGGTCCATGTCCTTCTTATGTGGCAGCCCAGAGCTGGATGCAGCACTCCAGTTAGGGTGCCATGAGAGTGGAGCAGAGGGAGAGAATCCCCTCCCTCACCCTGCTGGCCACGCTGCTTTTGATCCAGCCCAGGGTATGACTGGCTTTCTGGCCTGCACCCACACATTGCTGGGTCCAGCTTTTCACACCCCGCAGGACTGCTCTCAACCCTTTCATATTCCAGCTTGTATTCCTGTTTGGGATTTCCCCAACCCACGTGCAGGACACTACACTTGGCCTTGTTGGTCCTCATGAGGTTTGCACATCTCTCATGCCCATCAAAGTCCCTCTGGATGCCCTCCCTTCCCTCCGAAGTGTCAGCTGCACCACACACCTCGGTGTCACTGGCAAACATGCTGACAACACAAATGTTTAATGCATTAGTTTAATATTAATAACTTTTGTTCTGTCAGATCTAATTGTTTCACCCAAACCACTAAAACCTAAAAACATTCTTATTAACAAGACTCCAAATTATGAAGGAATAGATTTCTTCTTACTGTAATTAATCTTCCTTTAATCCCATATTTCATACTTACCCATTAGTTTGCTGTCAATTTTGACGTTATCTGTTTTTATGGATAAGTTAAGTTGTAGGGTCTCATTTGCAGTATAAGAGAACTAGAAAAGATGACATAATAGAGATATTTATACCTTCATTTGGCAAGGTTAATTTCATGCATTTCATACGATAATCAGACCTGTGAAGGTTTTAGAAACTCTCCCAAGCCTTATGGCCTTTCTTCATTTTGGGCAGATACATTTTTAGAAAAATGTTTTAATGAACCTAATCCTTCACAATCAGAATTTTCAAGTACCAAGGGACAGCAATATCTGAATACTTGCTATTCATTAATTTAATTTACATTTGGTTTTAAGTGTCAAAGCAGCAAAAGTGCTGTTCAGAGGCAGTAAGTATAGCTGCTGACCCTGCTGAGTTCTCCCTTCCCACACCATCTGGCCCCATTACTTCTGTGGGCACAGCAGACTTGCACCACATGGAAGGGAAATCTCTTGCATCTTTTACAGCGCAACCTCTGAATTTTACAGCCAAATCACAAGGTTCACATGCTCCAAGACATGAGCTTCTGCTCATTCTGAAAGAGCAGCAGTGACAATTGTTGGGAAACAAGAAGAACAAATGAAAATACAGACGCTTGATAAAGCAAATGCTTTGTGCTATCTAGGCACAGATGATGCATAAATGCTCATTAATTCTCAAAACTAGTTAGTGAGCTTGTAAGACACAAAGTTTAAAGTCAGTATAACATTTGTGAGTCAAACTTGGAGCTTAGAAAATAGACTTTTAAAAATATTATTTCCTTTCTTAGTAAAACAAGAAAGAATGAAAGAAGCATAACTACTAGGTAGCCAAGCAACAGCATATGGTTACCATTCTTACCATTCCCACTTTTACAGATACAAAACAGGAAAGATAATGAATTGGAATGTGGAGAGGGAGAGCACAGAAATTCTTGCATTTTATCCTCAATGATTTCACTAGATTGCATAAAAGGTGAAGAATAAAACAGTAGTGATCTCAAATTCCTCCAGAGACATTTCAATAATTCATGGATTACCCAGGTAGAGAAATCAAGGAGAAAGACTGAGGGCTTTGAGGGGAGACTTCAGGAGCTCTGAGCCAAAATAACAGCCTTTGACTACTACTGCCAAAGGAGAATCTCCATTAGAGGTGGCTTTCTTTTCTGAGGGAAACACATATTACCTGTATAATTCTGGACACATGTGGCTACTGGAACAGTTTAGAAGAAGAACTGAACATATTTGGTAGGTGAATCATATTTTTACATTTACCTCTTTACTCACGAATGAAAATTTTCCTTCATCTGACTCATCAACAGAAGCTTCAAATTCAAATTGGCTGTTTCCAACCATAAATTTTTTACCCTAGGAATGAGAAAATTTCAGTTTAGAATTTGTATTGCATCACCAAACATAGTAAAATATCACCAGGCGATACCCTGTTCAGCACTGAAAGTAACCAAATCCAAATGGAGAAGGCTAACTGATTACAGTAATCTCCTAAAGCAATGCTAGTGAGAAGCTGAGACAGAGTAATCTGTGATTTTGCTGCACTCCCCCAACTTCTAGGCACACCAAGAAGTTCAAGGAAAGCAAGATCGTATATAGCACTTTGTTTTAGGGAGCAATAAGAAAAAGCTAAGAGATGTGAATACTGGATGGCTTCACACATCAAATGTGTGTTATTAACGGAGCTGTGTGAGTTCTGCCCTTAAAGGTTTTCTCTGCAGGGATTCTGGGCAGAGCATCAATGCAAGTGTTGCATGGGAAACTGGA
Source organism: Aegithalos caudatus (assembly GCA_013389925.1). Classification (NCBI taxonomy): domain Eukaryota; kingdom Metazoa; phylum Chordata; class Aves; order Passeriformes; family Aegithalidae; genus Aegithalos; species Aegithalos caudatus. The sequence continues at coordinate 538,704 of WEIU01015975.1, read as the reverse complement.
ATGAACATTTCTCAGCCCTTGCTGCCTTTCTCCTGCCTTACCATGACTTCAGCTGTATTTTCATAGGACAGTCTTTGATGGCAGCACTAATTTGAGGATATTCCTACCTCCTAGACATCTTCTTCCCCTCTCTTCTCCCTAGATCCTAAATTGTTGATTCCTGTCTTAAGTCCGTAGCACATACTGACCTTCACTGCACTGACAAAACTCTCAGCTTGGCTGTTCTGTGATTCAGTCAAAAAACTTAGCTGGCTAATTTCTAAAAACCTCATCCCATGACATTGCTTCTGTGCTGGGTCATTCTCCTGCCATAGGATAGACAGGCAAACAGCTTTGCCAGAAGAATATTAGAAAGAAGTGAGTGGCAAGGATACTTTCAGACAGTAATGCTGGTAAAGACTTGTCACCGTGGAGTTGGAGACAGGGATGTGACATTAACATACTGAGATCATGCAGCAACAGCCCACATTTATTGTCTGCCAGCTCCTTTTATAGAGCTTTTAAATTTCTTGTGCTTATAGACATGATTGGTTAAGGGTTTCAACCCTGCTTAGCTCACTGGTCAATGGGTGTATTTGTGCTTCAAAGGGATTGGATGAATCCTCTGTTTGGGTTTGAATCTGACTTACTGGTGTGTTCAGGGACTTGTTTATGTCGAGCTAGGCTGGTTTAATTGGTGCCTGTTAAGCCAAATTATCTGTGCAGCTGTATAAACCAGCTATATCAGTCGCAAAGACTTAAGAAATCACAACTCATCTGGGGACGAGACAACCTTCACCTTTACAGAATCACAAAATGGTTTGGGTTGGAAGGGACCTTCAAAGACCATCTAGAGTCCCACACTCCTGTTGTAGGCAGGGATATCTTTCCCTAGACCAGGTTGTTCAAAGCCCCATACAACCTGGCCTTGAATATATCTAGGGATGGGGTACACATAAGTTTCTCAGGCAACCTGTTCCAGTCTCTCACCATCCTCATTGCAAAAGATTTCTTTCTTATCTCTCTAAAACTACCCTCTTTCACTTTAAAAAATGTTGCCCCTTTTTCTGTCCCTACAGGGCCTGGTAAAATGTCTCTCCCCATCTTTCTTATAAGCCCCCTTTATATATTGGAAGTCCACAAAAATGTCTCTCAGGAACTTTCTCCAGGCTGAACCACCTCAACTCTGTCTCACTCTCTCTATGATCATTTCTATGTCTCTTCTCTGGACCCATTCCAATAGGTCCACATCTTTCTTGTACAGGGAACCCCAGAGCTGGATGCTGTAGTCCAGCTGAAGTTTCAGGAGAGTGGACTGGAGGAAGATAAATCCCTTGACCTTGACCTGCTGGCCACACTTCTCTTGATGCAGCCCAGGATACTATTGGCTCTTCGAGCTGCAAGTGCACATCTAATGTTTCATTCTCAAGCCCTTCTCCACAGGGCTACTCTCAATCCATTCAACCCCCACTCTGCATTGAGCCAGGTGCAGGACGTTCTCAGTGCCCTTGCTGAACTTCTTGAGAACTTCACTGTGGATGTAAAGAACTAGTCCCTGGTTTTGACCAGACCCATCTGACTCTCGAAGTGCACACAGTGAAAAAATAATGGTTATTCGATTCCTCTTTTCTGCACCAAAGGTTAAGTACATTGTCTCCTGCTATCATCTAAGTCCTCTGGATGATCATCTCATCCTTTTTATTTGTAGCTACTTCTTCAATGTTGGAATCACAGGAAACTCCTGGGTCACTAGGTTTATCTAATTAATGCAGTGGAAAGCTTTCCTACTGCACCTTCACTGTGATAGGTTGGGCAGTGGACATGAGCCCACCAAGGTTTGGGGCTGAGGAGGACAACATGTTTTAACCAGATAAAGTGTCTGACTCGAGGCTCTGGGTGGTTATTTTATAGAAGAAAACAAACCTTTTACTTCTTCCTTCTAAGAAAATACATATAGAAAATAAGATACTGACTGAGCTCTGAAAAGCCTTTTCTGAAAATTTACAGCCCATTCTGCCTTATGGAAAACATCTATATAGTCCAAGTTTTAACCACCTCTTTATAAATATTTTTAATAGGAATGCTGCCTTGTTTTCTTTGCCCCACATATTTTAATATGATGTGTTTTTCAAAACTGTTCGAATTCTGCTGCTCCTGTGTAAGGCTTCCCCACATGCTTAACTGCAGGCTCTGGGAGAGGAGGAAAGCTTTGGTGTGTGACAGCTGATACCTGGAGTGCACTGAAATCAGGAGTTGCTATACCAGGCTCTTGAGCAGAAGGCAACAGAGCTCACAGTCAGTAGTTTTGGTGCAAGCAAACACTAGGAAGCAGGTTAAACATCAGATACACATGACAAAGACAAATTCAAATGGGAAATTACTTTTAACGAAAATCTTTGGCGGGCTAATAAGGTTATCTTGATGTCGGTGCATCTGTCTCTCCTGCTGTGCCAATCTTTCAAGGACTCAGCTGGAGAATGGCTCGCAGAAATTGCATGCAATATGACTGATCAGTACTAAACTTCCCTCCCTCTGCCTGTCCTGAATGGGGCTATTCCCAGAAGAATGACAACAGCTTGGATTTATCTCTCCTTCCTACTGAAATTCATTCAGAGGAAGGAGGGGCAAAAGAACAGTGAACAGCTCTTCCTCTTTTAGGTTATTTTCCTCCAGTGGAAGGGAATCATGAGGAGATTTATTCTTTGTACTTAAAGCATTTACAAGTTAAGAGGAGCATACAAAATGTATGAACTTATACTTCCACTCACAATGGAAGTATAGCAGTTTCCATACTTCCAGTACAAGAAATCAGTTTTGATATAGTTCTGCAACAGCAGTTTTTAAAGCCATTGACCTCTCCTACTCACTAAGTTAGCCCTTTAATGTTCATCTCCACCTAGAGATGAAGATGCTTATACACACAATGTTGGATAGTGCACCTAGTCACCTACAGCAAGGCTGGGTGTGCAACACCCCTTTAAGTAAAGCAGATTAGACCAAGATAATAGAACCAGTAGTTCAAAGGGACATCACAACATTAATTTTTTGCTTTTTCTAAGCAAGAATATAGGCAAGGAAAATAGAAGGAAAATGGATATACCAATGTCCTAATCAAAAGAGACCTTAAATGTGCTCATAGCTGCATGACTGCTAGCTTCAAAGATGCTGTAATGCCCAGCATATCCTGTGGCAAAATTGTTCCACATGAGAAGCCAAATGCTATTTAGCATTTGGGCTGTGGGCCAACCCCTACAAAATATCCATCCATGGCTTCTCCTGAGCACCCTGTTTTCCGTGAAATGTTTACCAAAGACTGAGTGTAATTTATGCCCTTCATTCAAATGAAGTTTCAGTCATCAAAGTTACTGCTTCAGATAGCATGACCCCACAGGCATGAGTGCCTGTATGATTACAACTATTTCATGCCTTATTTGTCTGTTATCACATATATTAAAGGCCTGTATATACAGCTGTAGTCACTGTGTGTGTCTGTTGAACTCCTGTCACTAAAGGCATTCTTGTTTTGACTTGAAAATGCACCTTTGTACCAGGACATATGGAGCTGATCCCATGACAGAGATGACATTTTCACATTACTCTCACCCAAGAAAAATTACTCTGACATCATTTGACACTCACTGCTCTCCAGCATCTTTCCAGTTTTGGGACTTCCTACTTGAACTTCTCATAAGCCTTCCCAGTTCCAAGTTAAATAAATACATTCTGTAGGCAAACTGTTAAACATTGCTACCCATGACAAAGTATTCAATCCACAGGATGTGTCTTTGCATTTGTTAAATGCAATTGATACCTCACAGAATTAAAAAAACCCATCAGCCTTTTCTCCATTCCCTTTTTGTTACTAGTAGTTAAGAAAGATTAAAGTGCTTATTCATAGAATAATAAACTAGATTAATTTGTTTTTGCATTCCTGCTGCTGTTTCTCCTTGGAGGACAAGGGTCCACTAGAAGTGAAATTCAGCACATCTAGATTATGCATCTGCCCTGAATTTCTCTAGAGAGAGAAAGGGCTCTTCCAGTTATATCAAGGGAGCAGGAAATGGTTTTCCTCTTGGGCCAAAAAAACAGTTGTCCATAACGATAAATAAAACAAATACAATTATAATCTCTAGAATACTTTTCAATTTTAGCAATGAGAGCTGTGGTTTTAGGAGAGGTGTTGTGTGCTACATGTTGCACACAGCCAGACATCCTACCAGGGACCAGTTCTGGCATTTTGGGGAACAGACCAAATTCACCAAATTTGCATTTCACTGTCTGCATATATGTTTTGGTCTTCAAACAAAAATGTTTCTTTTTGAACATATATATTTTATAGCACAGTTTTCATATATGTCTATAGTAGTGAAACACATCATGGTCTTCATATAGTGCTTACAGGTTGCTTTTTGCGCTTTTCTGAATACCCTTCCTACACTGCTACTCTTCAAGCCTGCTGAGCCTTTTCCATCCCTTGGCAGGAGTAGCAAAGGTAATAGAAGGAATTTAGAAGCTATACAGTACTTCAATTTGAAAAAGGATAAAAAAAAACCCTCAAAAAGAAGAGCCTTCTTTCCCTTGATAAATGGTCAGTAGTTAAAGAAATCGATGCACTCCCCGGTGCATCTATCATCAATTCATATTTACACAAAGACAACACAGAAACAATGAATAGAAACTGATAAGAGTACTTGAGCTATCACCTAAAAATGGTTTTAAATCTTCATTTTTATCCAACTAACAATAAAATTTTATGCATTGTCTAGACTATTAAGCAATTAAAACCCTGGGGTCTATCTGACTTAGAAGCTTTGTAATTTATTTTCTGGAAGCAAGTACTAAGAAAGAGAAGCCTTTGGTATGGGTGAGAAAATACCTGATCTTCTGGTTTGATGGTCACACACACAAAAGTGAAGTATTATTTTGTCCAAACTAAGAAACATTTAATGTCTGAGGGCCTTTTTATGTTTGAAAGGTGAAAATTGAATTAAGCGCCAAGAGTGATGTCATTCTAGAACAATAGCAACAAAACCCACCAAATATTTAATTAGAAAATGATGTGAAACATTCACAATTCCTACATCTCCTCTCATTTCATTGCATGAAAAATAATTGTCCAGTGTTTTACTAGGCCCAAATTACACTCTTTAAAATGCTCCCTCCATTTTAGTAGTTAGAGTATTTTCTCCAGCTCTGATTCTCTCGGTGATGACTCTACCACAGTAACCAATATTGAATACAGTTGAATGTGTAGCTCTTTTCTTTCTTTAAATGACAAGAAGGATTTCCAAGGCACATGAACTAATGCTTTAGTTTAGGGGTGTGGATGCAGTTTAAGAGGCATTCAAATGACAGCTAGCTTTGAATTAATCTGCTTACCCGATAATAATCTAGATGTTTTCCCTCAAAATACACAGTTGTTTGGTACTCCATAGGTATTATTGAAGGGTCAGGGTTTAGAAACTGTGGGCATTCTCCTTCCTGGGGAGAGAAACATTTTATGTGTTATTACAAATAAAAAGTCTTATCACAACAAGCTCCAATGGCCTTTGGACAATAGAATGATTGTTCTGAAGAACTTCATGCTTAAAATACAGTGACAGATTTGATTACACCCTTTCAAATTAGACATGCTAAAAATGACTGCAACGTATGTCAAAGCTGTGGGTGATTATCTCTCCCTGCCTTGAAATCTCGTTCCTCCCATTGAAGCAAAATAGTAAAAGGAACAGAAATATCCTTTCAGGAGTTATTCAGACTCAATGCCCTGCCTCAATCACACCCCTAAATTCCCACCCCCGCACTGTCACTAAAAAAAAACACCTCACACTTCTGGAGTTAACTTTAGAATCATTTTCATATCTCTAATTCAACCAACTGATATAAGAGATCCAGCAAACAAAATATTGAAGTGTTCTAATAAAAAACCTAATAACCTGATTTTTAAACATTACCATATTTTGTTTAATCACATCTTGTACTGAAGAGGACTCTTCACAGATATGTCTCTTCCAGTCCCACTGGCAATTCCATCTATTGCTTGCACAGGAATAGCATCTACAAATATAACATGGTAGTCATGAAAAATTGTCAGACTTCCCCCCCCACTAACAAGAAAAGTAAATGAAATTTCATATTTATTCATGGAAAGTAGATCAGAGTGTCCTTATTATATTAAGCTCAAAACTTCATAAGAACAGCTCAAGAACCCCAAAAAGCTATTTTATCCCTTAAATAAATATTCGAGCAAGGATCAGAAAACCATAGCATTTGCAAAAACTTTGAGATCAAGCCTGAGAGGACTGGAAGTGATTTTGACCAACCTTCATATGTAAAGATGAACAAAGGGTTTGGGCTGGTTGCACCTGCCCTATTTAATACACTGCAACCCAAATCACCAAAGTACTATCATTACAGGGAACAAATAGGCATACAGATGTGCATGTTACTCACCCGTAGACACTTTAGCAGCTACAGAAATGGCAACACAATGAAGTGGCCTTAATTATATGTGACATGAATATTTCTATTCCATGCTTTATGTTTCTGGCTCACAGGTGCCCTTAAACCACTTTTAAACTCCATTAAAATGTAAAAAAAAAGGATTTGGACACTGGCAAATTTTGAGTGCCAAAGGCTTGATTATGAAATGATTGAGTAATTCAGGTGCCAGTTACATAACACACCAAGCTACAGGATCTAACCACTCAAGAAGCTGAAATACTTACGGCTGATTTTCAATAAGATTCATTGCCTCTTCACAGTCATAAAAGGGGTAAGTATGTGATGCAAAAAAAATCTTGTTCTTTTCAAAGGTTAACTGAAGTGGAACCGAAACATGATCTACCACAAAAGAAAAAAAAATATCCAAGTGGTTGTTGAATTCTTCAGCTCTTGAGCTGAATGATACAATGATAACAGTTTTATTATTTTACAGGACATAAGCAAATATTTAACTATACTGTTGACATTCTGGATCTCATGACTTTAGGTCTGTAAGTTCTGTTTTGTCTTTTTTAGCTTTGCAAAATTTTTCAGCACATGGTTCTCGGAAGAAAAGCAGAGAGAGAAAAAAGGGAAGAAGTAAAATTAAAGAATAGCTTTGTTTTATGGAAGTGTATTTCAGTGGTGCTATCATCATGCTAGAATTTTAAAGAGTCTAGAAGGACAAGGAAAACTGAGAAAGGACATAATTGAACACAGATGAAAACTGGAATGAGAACAGTCATTTTAAATAAAACATTTTCTTAAATATGCATTTGTCTGCATGTAAAATTACTTCTTTCATTTGTGAATTAAGAATGTTATGTGAATTCAAGCAAGTGATCTTTGTGGTTAATGCCCAACAGTGCCTGCAACAGTTACCACAGGCACTTGTGAGTTTCACTTTACCATACACAATTTCTCCACAAATGTACTCCTCATCTGGATTATTACTAAAGAGTGAAACTGCTTGAAATACCTTTTGCAGAAATCATTAAGCTCTTATGACAAGCCATTTCACAAGCTGTTGAGCAATTTCAAACTCTGCTTTCCTTGAACAGGTTCTTGGAAGACCATCAGCTGCTTGGCTAGAAGTTACCTCTGCCTGCACTGGGTGCCCTTGAATATTTCAGACTCAGGAATGATAGGGGATTTCTTAACAACAGGACTGAGAAATGGCGTCCTTCCTAGAAATTCCTTTTGGAACCAACTAACCACAATCAAATAACCCAGACTTTTCCAACATCAGTAGGGCTTCTTAACAGTAACTGGATGGCTCAGGACTGCCAGGAACATATAAATACCATGCACATGGATATCTTAAGGGCAGGTATCAAGAGGATGGGGCCAGAGTCTGCTCAGACAGAACAAGAAGCAGGGGCAACAAACTGAGACACACGAGGGTCCATCTGAACAGGAAGACAAACATCTTTACATTGAGAGGGACAAAGCACTGGAACATGCTGCCCAGAGAGGATATGAAGTCTCCTCCTCTGGAGACATTCAAAATGCACCTGTATGAGATGCTGTGCAATCTGCTTTAGGTAAACCTGCTTTAGCAGGAGGATTACACTAGGTAACCTTCCCAGGTCACTAAAAAATCAGTGGTTCTGTGAATGCAGCTTACCACCTGTTAGCTTCCTGCTGTCTGCTGAGTTTGAGCACCCTTATATTACTTTTGAACACCCTTTCAGATGTGCAACCAACTCAGAGAGTCATATTATTTCTAGATTACTTGTTTACTCTAATTCCTTCTGTGACAGGCTGCTAGTCTTATATTTAATGCTAGATGACATCAATATATCACATTTATCTACCCCATTGCTTTATGTCCTGCCTTACAAAATATTTAGGGAATATGAACTGGCCCTAAATAAGAGTGCTGCTTTAACACTTAGCAGAATCTGATACCATGACATACCCCAGCTAGTGTAAAATTCAATAATAAGATTTTAATGTAATTACTCTACCTGCAACTAGTATTAGATTTTTACCTGTTTCAGACTTAAGAGAATTGAAACTTATCTTAAAAAGTGCTTCCAAGTACCACTTTGACAGTTCATGACTGTTGTAATACATATAAAAGACTTATTCACAGGAGTATGTCTGCAGGCTGTAAGAGCACATGTTTTTTGCTTGTAATTTCTCTTCAGATTTTTAAACTTGATACTTAATAAAGTGTGGTGTAATGAGTTTCATTCCATGTGTTTATGCATCAAGATGTACGAATTAAAACACAAACAAAGCACTGTCTAGGAAATTGCACAGAATTATGGCTGGCAATAGACCTTAGGCCTATAATCAGTGGTTCAGAACAATGATGCAGTCTTTAATTATATGATGAAGTATTTTTCCATCAGTCTTACTGCTGCAGAATTTGGAGCACACATAGAAGAGGCAGAAGGCTGGATGCTAGAAAGGATAGCCTTGTAACACTAACCAGAAAAAAAGACACTGAAGTGCTGTTGACCGGAACAAAAGAAGTCAGACACAAATTGCATCATAGCTGAAGCAGGTATAAATCTCTTCTGTCCCCACAGGTCAGAGTACTCAGGCTTAGATCAGAGTAACTGTTGGGGTTTTTTTGTTTGTTTGGGATGCAAAATAGCACCTCTGACTCCATGTCTATGTCTCTACTAAGCTACATTTTAGGTTCCCAGCAGAAACACTGAGAATGCTACAGCTTGTAAATATATCAGAATAAATAAAACAGAAAAGGTTTGAGCAAACTGACAGTTCAGCCACAGACTATTTGGGGAAAAGGACTGGAAGAGGAAAAAACCCCACCTCATGGGCACCTCATATAAGAGCACATCATTAGAAAGAGTTCTTTTCTCTTACTATCCATGTAGGGTAGCAATATTTCTTTACCTTGATGTTTTGGTGTTGGAGGAATTATATCAGGGGGATCACAGACAATAACCCCTTCTTTCAACTGAGCAGAATGCACTGTTTCACCAAAAGTACAGCAAACCTTGTCACTCTCAGTCAAAGTTGGCAGTGGACTTACAGTTAGTTCCACCTGGAAAAAAATTTTAAAAGGGTAAAATATTTGGAAGAAATGAGCTAAGACCCAGTAAGACTTGGAAAATTTCAATTTCAAAGGTGTATATTTTATTTTGCATCACAGAACATGGCTCTCCTTTTCAATCTTTACTTTTTCCCACCTGGTAATCATTTCTCCTTAAACTTCTACCAATTTTTTCCAGGCTGGGTCTTTGTTGAATTAGACTGATACAAAAACCTCTGGTGCTGTCAATGCATTAGATCAGAAGAAAAATATCTGTACAGACACACCCAAAACCTTTTATTCTCATCCTCGTATCCAGTTTAGCAGAAAAAGTAAACAGAGTGGTTAACACTAAAACCTTGACAAAATTAATTAATATTACATTAACCTTAGGTGTTAGTGAATAATGAAAACAGAGCTGGATAGGCTGGAAATGGTGGAATTGAAAGGGATGAACAGAAAAGTGGCTTCCTCAAGACTCCATGCAAATGCAAAAAATCCAGTACTGAAAAAGGATTTTTGAGTGGAGGTGAGATCTTAGCTTCCTCAGAGAAAGAAAGCACTTGAGAAATTATGGGCTAAATAAGATGGGAAAACTTAACAAAGAAAGAGAAAACAATTCAGATGAAATTTGGGATGCTGCTCTTGACTTAATGTTTCAAGTGTGTTGATTACACAGTTTAACTTTTTCTTTTTTGTATGGCCAGTAGAAAAGACAATTATCCCTTTCTCACTGAAACCAGTTATACTTTACTAATATTTTTATTCAACATAGAAATGGCCTTAACACAATGTTGTTTACATCATTTAGAAATGGATTTGAAGTGACTCGAAAGAAAATTTCTTTATTTCTGATTAAGAGGAATTAAAAGCCATTTTATTGATTTTATTTGCTGAACACCCCCGGAAAGCACTTAGTCTGCATTGGCATGCTCCATTTGGAATTAGAGCAAGCTATGACACTCTGATCACACTTCAAAGACTCAGTTTTGCAGGTTTGCTGCCACAGAGTCATTCTGCAGGCTGAATTTGCCTTCTCCATGTACCCAGACAGACTTTGCTGTGTAGGCAAATCCACTGCTGATTTTAAAGCAACAGCTTATGGCTTCACTGCTTACTTAAATTCATGCTCAAGTAAGCTCAAAGGGCAGAATGAAATCTCCCCTACCAATTACTTTTTATGGGTTATACAACACTGAGCAACACTTCCATAATATTCAGGTAAGTGTAAGTACTTTATCATCCACACTAGTGCATCACTTTGGTTTACAGAGGTCAAAAACGTGAACTCAACCTGCAAGAGCAGCAGGCAAGAAGTACTGTGAGAAATGACAAAGACTGAGATACCAAAGCAGTATCCTATTCCTAGTCTTCACTGTGCATAAAGAAATGCAGATATTCATCTTTCTGGTAGTCACATCAATGTGCAAAAGCATTTTCCTGTTATACCTTAGCAGGAGCTCTGCGACTCATATTTGGAGGTTCTGCACTAATGATAGTCACACATGTGCCACTTGGACTCCACAGCCAGTGGTTCTCCTTATCAGCTGTTTCACAGTCAGCCTTCTTTGTGCACCTGAAAAAAAGAAAGGAACAAAACCCAAACCAGTGTTATAGTTGGACTCTGCTTTCCCTGAACTATGCAAAAATTTTGTGATTAGAGACTGAAATTACAATACAAGATGACTGCAAATTTGCTTTAATATTGACTAGTGGGGTTGCTATTAGAGAATTTTTAACAGAATAAGTGGTGTAATTACAATTGATGGTTTGACATGTCAAAAGCAATTGTCTATACTATTTTGGACAACACTTTGAATTAGACAACCCAAATCCATACAGAGGCAGTGAGAGCACAGGAACCATGGTGCAGTGGAGCCACCTGAAATCAAGCTAATAATCTTCATAGTGATATATAAAAACATCCTGAATGAGAGGGCACAGGCTGTTTTTTTTCTGCAGGTCAAATGGCAGACACCTATGTGTTGCCACTGATAAGACACAACACCCAAGAAAGCCAGATGCAACAGAGAAGTATTGCTGGGGGCATACAAGCTTGTGGAGAACTTCTGTGTAACCCCAGCACTAGAAATGTTATTTTGCAGGGAATGCTTTCTTTAACTCCTGCCATTATTTAAGACCTCTCCCTGCCAAGGCAGTGTTACAATTATGGGAAGACAAGAGCAAGTTGTGCAGCCTCACCAAAAACATTGGAAGATTTTCCCAGCTCAAGTACAGGAAGAAATGCTGCAGTACAGAAGCTGCATATGGCTACAAAAGCTTGTTGAGGTGGGGACAGTCTTACGTGTATTCTTTCCATTCTATGCAAAGTGTAAGAGAAAATGCTGTAGGATCTCTGTCTGTTGTAGCAGCAAGTTGACTTATTTTAACTCATCAGGGGCTTTAACACAGTGCAGCTATTGCACAGCTCTGTCAAACCTCCTTTAAACAAATAATTTACATACAGAGTGAACACTTCACATAACATGTCCCTAAACACACAACTAAGTGCTGCGTGTGATCATGAGACAGAACTGAAACTTAGAAATGAAGCACTTTTTTTCTCCCCTTTGGAAATAAATACCAGCAAATGTGAAAATTCATGTTTGTCTGTTCTCAGAAACCATTAATATTTTGAGATATTGAGGTCAGTGGTCATATCAGAAATCTGAAGGGAAATCTAAGGAAAATTGCCTTTTTTATGATATATGCCAAATCCTTCAACTCCAGCAGCCCAGGAGGAGTTTGAGGTTACATTCCAAATTCTCAGATTTCATCCACAACAACTGAAACCCCAGGCTGAAAGAGTTACAGTATATTACATAAACCTGCACACACCACAAAAGTTTCTCTGCAGTGCTCCATATTATGCTACGTCCGGCTGATAGGTAACCTAATGTGATAGTTCACATTTTCAGGCAGGAAGCTAGAAGCCTGAAATTCATCTGCATATTATAATTAAACAGCCCCTTTGTTCCAACAGCAAGAAGTTAGAATCATGAATTCCCAACCACTCATGCCAAGGGGTTAATTAATTTAGCAGTCAAAAAGAGAACTGCAGGACTGCTCTTCCCTCTCGGCACTCCAATCAGTGCAGAGTGTAAAGAAGAGACATTCCAGGGCTGTTCAGTGCTGTCCTAGTTTACATGTGCTTGAATATTCATTCAGTGAACCTCTGCAGATAGTCAGAAAAATGCCACTTTCTGCTCTCCTACAGGTAGGTGAGGGTTCCCTGCAGCTACATGTCTCAATAGATGATGTTTATGTAAAACCAGCACTTGAGCTACACACTCTATTTTACACATGGAACAGTTTTTTCTTTTATGTTCTCTTTTACACTTGCCTGATGTACTTAAAATATATGCTATAGTTTCTGAATTTGAAATAGGGAGCACTTTTTTTATTTTCTGGGAGAACATGTGACTGTATCGTTAAAAGAGTGATAAAACATACAGTTAGAAGATGTATAATCATTCTCAGTACCAGCACAAAAGTATATATTTTCCCAAACTAATCAAATCTGAAGAAGTCAACGGGGACTTTTTTGTGTGCACAGAATATTGATATCCATGTCTGCATGATAAAATGAAATGCCTGTCAGGAGCGCGAGGCTGAGTACGAGGACTGGGATCACCATGCCAAGCAGCCACTCAGAGCACACATCAGAACTGGAGCAGCTGCAGCGCCTGCAGCGAGCACAGCCTGCACTCACCTGCCCTCCCGCACGCACCAGCCGCAGTACGGATCCCTGGCTTGGGCACACTTCTCACAGTCCGAGTATTTGTGGCAGTCCTGCACAGGTAATCGGTACACCTGGAAAACCAACACAAGGCAAACAACAACTGAAGATGTGATAAGGAGATAGAAACATTTGTGGACTTAGCTGTACAGTATCATTGCCTGTGGCAGATGTATTATTACACTCAGAACTCAGCCTGATTTTAACTAAATACGTATAAAAACAGTCTGTTCTTTTCCCCCTTAAAAAAGTCTAAATTCACATACTTTTTTCTGCTTTTTACCCACTCCAATATTATCTAACCTGTCTTCAAAGTAATGTAGGACATTGTTATAATCAAGAATTATGAGCAAGTCTTAAAAAAATTGAGCTTTTCAGTTCCTCCAGTTGTATTACTTGTGGAAATCTGCACCTCAGGACAGAAATTGCATCAGCAATGTTCTGAATTCAAGAAGCAGCTACTGCAGGGTGGATACTTTCAAAAGGCTAACTTGGGACTGGCTAGATCATTTTTTAAACAGAATATTCTCCTCTCTCTATCACTACTATGGAGGTGAAACTGTTTGGAAATGCACTTCCAACCAGAAGGCATTTCAGAAAGTCTGCAAGCACGAGAGAGCCAGGGTACTTTGGGTTACTGCACTTCTCCATGCATAACCTTCTACCATGGAATATATTCACTAAATAAAATGGAAATAATTATGACAGGAAGCAGCAGGAAAAAGAACATCATCAGTTCTTATGTCTCATTCCCCCAGTAAGTACAGCTTCTGGTTTTGATTTCCTTCAGTGCAGAGAATAAACAACATTTTCTTTGGCTCACAGAAAGAAGAACCATTCCTTTTAGCTATGCTGCTGCAATGATGCACGAGGAAAACAGGACATACATCTTCCAGTTTATGGCTACATTTTACTTTTAAAGAGCTCACAAATTGTAGCAACTGAAACTCTGAGATGTAGGCTTTCTTATATTCTCATTTAATACAATGCCAGTCTCTTCTCCCTGGCAATTATGAAGTTACTTTGACAGTCTGAGTTTGGCCTTTTCCTCATATTTGAAGAGTTAAAGAAAATGATTCAGTTAAGGAAAATGTCAATATTGTGCGATTTTCTTGAATTAATTCAGGGGTTTACCTTTTCAGCATTCTCTTTTTTTTTAGCTAACTGGAGCTGCGTTACTGGCACTCTTTCACTAACTGGTACCCATAAGTAATTTAATGTCCAGTGAATGATTTTATTTTTTTTAGTGACAAAATATTTGTTTCATCATTCTGGCAGGCATAAACAAGCCTTAGAGATCACCATCTCTGCAAGTTTTGTATGACTTTAATGACAAAGAAACCCTCCAAACCAAAACCAAACCCAAAAATCCATCTCCTTTAACAGCCAATTTCAAAATGCAAATAAATTAATTTTAGAGCTTTTTGAGTTTGCACTCTAGATCAAAAAGTGTTAAAAACTAAAGCAAACAAACAAGCTGGATCATGGTAAGTGGCTGCCACAGACTTCTGCTTTCCTCCAAGTACCTTAAGGAATCTGGGATTCTACCAGTGATGTACACTTGTAATGAACCAGCACAAGCAGCACAGGGGTGCTTAGCTCCTTTCCAAGTCCCACAGGAAGGTGAAAGGGATTTCTCCTGCTCTCTGTTCAAGACTGAGGAGCAGAAGGGACCGACTGCTGAAAGCATTTGCTCAAAACCCCCACTGTTATTGGCACCACAGCAGAAGCTGGGAGATAAGAGGGGAGAAAGGTGAAACAGGAAAGGAAGAGCTTGATTCTGACTATGGATCTTAACCTCTGTATTGTTTTTCCCTGTGTTTTTTTGATCTAATTTCTTTTCAAAAAAGCTATCATCTACCACATCACCACTTCCTCTTTGCTCAAGTGCTCACAGAGCCCAAGCAATTAATTTCTAAATGCTGGGGTAGTCTGCATCTACCAGGTAGCTTAGCAGCATGCATACCTCTCAGCACAGCCAGTTGTCCTTTATTGTTTACCTTTAACCATTAAAACTCACAAATCAGGGTTCTGATATTTCTATTCCCACAATCCACAGCCATGCCTAACCCAGAAGTACGTTTCATCATTATTCTTCCCCCCTCGCTTATGTCACTTTGTTTCTCCCAGCTCCAAAGGCCTCCATTCTCCTCCTGTCTGTCTGCTTCTAAAAGTGGGTGGGACTGCTCACTGTAATTAACTCCTGGAGATGACAGTAATGCAATGCCATTACAGAGCTCCCAACTTTAGCTATTCATATTTAAGCTAAACAGGTTTTGTAAAAGAAAACTATTATTCACATTATTCAGAAACTGCAGTGCCTATGAGTGCTACTTGGAAAAGATTTAAGTAAAATCCTTTTTTTTTTTGCAGAAATTTGCTGCATTCTAAATTTAAATGTTTTGTAGTGATTGAATGATTTTTTTGCAGGTTTTCTCTCAAAAAAGTTGTCTGCTGTCTTTCTAAATTCTACCAATTCAAGCAGACTGTTACCAGAAAGCTGCTATCCCTTACACTGCTCAGCAGCACACACAGTAGCCTGCTGGGGACCTCGGGGCTTTTACATAATGTGCCAACTTCTCAAATGGGAGGCCAGGCCACCCAGAGTTTTGTGGACAATGTTGAAACTTGGAGTTGTGTTCCAAATCTGAACAGAAGCCAAATGAGAATTATCAAAAACTCAAAAGAGAAAGAAAAAAGAGGTGACCTGTCTCTGACATGGTTGTATTATTAAATGCTTTATCAGTTGTTTTTCTGGCATTGTTTCCAATGTTGTTCCTAGCCTAAAAACCTCCAGCTAGGCCATAACATTCCTGCAGCAGGAATTTATATTAATCCTTCTATAAAACATTCAGAAAACATTCTTCTTTCACTGTCTTCCCAAATACTCTCCTTTCAGAGCTGCTTCATTCTCCCTGTGTTAGTGTTGTGGAGCATTTCCCATGTTGCATTCCATGTCACTGGCAGAGCTGCAGATGGTCACAGCCTGTCACCCACCTTGTCCTGGAGAGCTGCTGAACAAAGTGTTTGTGGCTGGCAGCTCCAGCCTCCACAAAGAAAAGTGTCAGAAGAGAGTTACCCCTGGGGGTGGAGGAGAAATCTGGCATCCCTCTCATCTCCTACTTGCTTTTTTTCCTCCCTTTTTTTACATATCCCCATTGTGCCCTTACCTTACATCAAAAAGAAGGGATCTAGAAGAGATTGCCCTAGTGAAGTTGGACTTTTCCTACTGTACTCAGTTCTAGCAGAAGCTTGAATGAAAGCATTTCTCAAATATATAATTCTATCCATTTTTTCTTAGTTTTTGACACTAAGACACACAAAAACTACTGGTGGCTTTACAGACGTGTCAGTGTGAGCACATCAGCCACCAGCATCTGAGTCCTGAAGTGCTCTTGATAAGATCTGATGGCAGCTACAGCACCCACTGGTAGCCCACAGATCCCACACTGAGCGCCAGGGCTGCCTGATCCTGAGGCCTGCTGTTGCCAAACTTCTCCACTTCAGCCCTCTCACAGACCCTGTATGACAGCTCCAGAGGGGAACTCACTTCCCATTCCCAGTTGCTACACATGACAGATATTACAGTTCTCCAAGTTACAAGTCCATCAGCTTAGACTTGAGCAAGGTCTTCATACACAGAGTGGGGGGAGTCCCACCAAATAGGGCAATTACAGGAACAACTGGAAAATGTATAAATCTCAGGTTAAGTTGCAGATAAAGTGAAAGAGGGCTGGGTCCTTAATGCAAGCAGGACATGTTACCTTGTCTGTGGTCATCACGTACAGATTTTCTTGGGTTTGATCAAGGACCAGGTCCTTCTTTATGGGTTTGTTTAGTTCAATAGTAAGAGAGCTGTACTCAGTTGCAGCGGATGACAGGAACACCTATTTTGTGGAAGAAAAAGAAGGTGGTTAATGTTGCCTTTTCCCCACAAATATCATTATATCTGGATACTGTTGTAAAAGACAACAAAAATGTTTCTAAAAATATATTAAGAATAAAAGGAGGACTAAGGTGAAACTTCAAGAAAGACACTGAGGCGCTGGAGAGTATTCAGAGAAAGGGCAACGGAGCTGGTGAAGGGTCTGGAGTCCACGTCTGATGAGAAGTAGCTGAGGGTGTTCAGTCTGAAGAAATAGAGGTTCAGGGGAGATCTTAGTACTCTCTACAAGTACCAAAAAGGAGGTTGTAGTGAGGTGGGGGTTGGTATCTTCTCACAATTAGCAAGCAAGAGGGAGAGAGGAAAATGCCTCAATTTGTGCCAGGGGAGGTTCAGATTAAATATTGGGAAATATTTCTTCACAGGAAGGTTTGTCGAACATTGAAACAGGCTGCCCAGGCAACTGGTTAAGTCACCATCCCTGGAGATATTGAAAAGACATATAGATGTGTCACTTAGGGACACAGATTCATAGAATCACTAAGGTTGGAAAATACCTCCAAGACCACAGAGTACAACCACTAAACTAGCATCACCATGTTCACCACTATATCGTGTCGCTAAGCACCACATCCATGCGGTTTGGTGGGACTTGGCAGAGCTAGGTTTAAGGTTGGATATGGCCATCACTCTCCTTCTAGCAGTGTTTCAGTCTTGATATTTTAATACCACAAACAGGTCAAACCTTGAGCACCACACAACCAGCATTTATCAGAGGTTCAGCTTGGGCTTTGTACTGCCACTTCTATTCACTTAATGGCCAGAATGACTACAAAATGGAAAGTTGCTCTTAAACCACTATGAGCTTGAATAGAGATAAGGCTAAAAGCTGTTGTTAGATTACCTAAGGCTGTTTATACAAATCTCTCAGTAGGTATGTAATCCTTCGGGAAAATTGTCATTCAGGCAATGCTAATTCAATCTGTGTATCAGATAGCTGAGGCACATCAGAAATAATGCGTCTTTTCTTTGAGATGAAAAATACCAAGCTCCAAGAGAATTTGTTCCTAGTATGAGATCTTATAAATCCCATTCTGACTTTTAGTTCATAACCTTTTAAATACCTTCCAGTCTTTTACTCTAGTTTGTTACCTTAAGGATTTTACCATCCGACGTTCCCAGAAATGCCACGGTGTGCCCGTTCTCCACAGCCACAGTGACGGCCGTGAGATTCATCCCTTCCTTCTGCAGCACCGGCTTCTCTACAACACCATTCCTACTGCCCAAAAGGTACGGCAAGTGTTCGTAGCCACAGGGGAAATTTTTGCTTGCATTCTAATAAGGAATAGCAAATACAGAGTGATGTTAAACATTCAGATCATTAATTCCCAGCTAAGTGTGAAGTGCAGCCCTATACTAGACAATATAATACCCCTCAGACACTGAAGAGTAGGAAGAGAGAAATGGATTGCCTGGGCATTTCCCCTAGCCAACAGGCAGTAATCAGACTGCAGCCTGATAATTGAGAACTGCTTCCACGCTTTCACTTTCCAGGAGATGCAGGGAGAGAAATTTTTTCTTTCTGTTTCATTATAGCAGCAGTTTAAAAATTAACCAGTTGCTTTAATTAAAATGAACACGTCACTGAGACTGGTTTAACCAACTTTGCCTTGAAGACTGCTTTTAAATTGCTGTTTTGTTTTGTACTTTGTTGCAACCCATAAAAAAGCAACTCCCTGGCAACTGTCTCAGGAACTTCCACACGTTCCCTCTTCACTGCACTTTAATCCTGAGCTGCAGCAAGAGCTACCAGAAGGAAGTTCATTCACACCTTGCCTTTCCTGCTATATTTGGTAACAAATCCATCTTTCTGATCTGAAATCCCCACCTTCTTTTTGTCAGGGCCACGGCCACTTATCACATTCGGGATTTCTGCATTGATGCTCATCCCATATGCAGGGTACTGCAGCAAGTAACACTGGTGGTTTGAAATTACACTGGTGTAATTTTGACTCATCAGCACTACTGACTTACTGTGTGGGAGAGGGCTTCAGCCTCACAAGATGAAGGATTATGGGTCAATACCAAAAAAAGGAATTCCCATGCCCCATCTCTTCAGCTGTTCACTCCTCTCCCTGGAATACAGCACACTACTTCTCTAATTGTGCTCAAACAGCTGTTTATGCAAGGGTGTACCTTACTCGGGCTGGAAAATTAAGACATGCTCCTAAAAGCTCTCCGAGTTATTTTTAAGATGATTCAATTTCTCAACCCAGTTTAGGGTTGGCTGCAGTAATGAATGAGTGGCATGTACAAATGGGGCTTGGGAATAGAACAATGTGGGCAGAACAATCAAAGCCAACAGAGATGCTGAAAATTGCCTCTTAGAGACAGTCATAGATTGAAGAACAGTAACTGAATAGTTGTAAAAGTACCCTTCAAAAACCTTAGGGTAATGACAGGCCATAAAAAAGATGGCTATCGTGCTATACAAGGTTTTTGAGGCACATCAAAATATGAACACCATCCGAATACAAGAAATCTGCTTATTTCAGTTGTCTAACAATATAAATACAAGTGAGACAAAAAGCTGAATTACAGACATCATCTAAAATTTTCTTAGTACTTTTAAAGAGCATTGTAAATACATTGACTGAAACTGCAATTGTGTACAGTGATCACCCAGAAGCTGATCATGGGTGGAGAAAAATCTCTGCATTTGACTCAGTAACTCCCATGCCAGAAGGAACCCTTTAAAAGAAATGTATTTAGGAAATCAACACTTGTATTTGAGAAAATATCAAATCCTTTTTAAGAGACTCAAAATTTTGTCATTTCTTAATTGTCCCGGTCCATAACCCCCCTCCCCGGTCGCATTCCATTTCTATAGTGAATCCACCTATTGAGTTTTCAGTCATCTTAAAATAGTTTAGCTCAAAGCCATCCTAAAACATGTATTTGTGTATTTTCTACAAACTCTAACACAGATTCTAACAGTAATATTTATATTATTCATATTACCAGTCCATGTAATGCACACGGGTTTTCTGCTGAAAAAAGTTTGTAAAATGAGCTGGTATTCTTTTTAGTGTAGCAATCATTCCGATTTTTTTCCATCTTTTCATTGATCTGCCGCAAGGAAAACACACACATTGCAGATTTTAGAGAGCCGTCATCTTTGTTTACTTTGCTGAAGAGTGCAAGAAGAATTTTGTCATCTGAGGGAGTATCTGCAGGTTGTCCCTGCTGAGCCATGCTCTCAGCCAGTTCTTTCCCAGGAGTAGTGACATAAGCAGAATGACAGTGGTCGTAGGCACCATCATCATCATCTTTGCAACCCAAGTCCATTTCAAAGTAGGAATAGTAATGGGCATCATCTTTGCACAGACGTGCAATCAGTGTGCGGTTGTTGACAGGTTGTTTCTCTTGTTGATTAAAAATAAAATAAACATATTTTTTATCCTCAAAAACTGCCACAAATTGTTGTGTGCCTGATGAGTGATAAGCTGACTTAACAGCTGCTGAGTCTGTATACATTTCAAAAATGTCTTTCCCATCCCTGGCGTAAAGCTGTCGAGTGCTGATTATGATCCCATTGTCATTTGGTCCGTTCCCTTTCCCAACAAACAGCACTTGATCGTTATTCAAGGAAGTGATCAGTCCCACAGTTGCTATATTCTCATCGTTGCTTGCCACAAAGGACTTTTCTCCACTACTGTCTACGTAATACTTCTCATCACTGATGTTTTGTAGATCTCTGATGGCACAGATTCCCTTAAAAAGGCTTCCACATACCACAGTTGTATTATCTGCCTTGTTCAGCAACAGCAATTTGTTGTAATTGTCAGTCAGTACAGCCTCTTTACATTGATTTTCATCAATGGGAGGTGTGCATTTTTTGTTGTCCTTTCTTGGACCTGTTTCTACAGATCTTATTACCTCCAGGTTTTCTGTAAGCTGATACAGCGCATTTACCACTCCCAAATAGATTATCCCAGTGTCATTATCCACTGTTAGATGATTTAGCTCTGTAGCACTCTGAAAAAATTTCAGTTCCTCATTTCTGGATAAGGTGACACAAAAACAGCTCAAAATGGTCAGTGTCCGGATCCATAAAGCCATTTCTATGTAGTACCTATAAAGGGAAAGAAAATAATAACATGAAACATCTAGAAAAATACAATTTACACAAAACTGAGGAATGTGGAAGTTTTCAATGACTAAAATACACTTAATCCTTATGCAGGTGTAGACAGCATGAAGATTATGGAAAGCCTCAAATCTTGTTAATTGCCTAGCAATTTAATCTGTTGGGGAAGGATTTACCAAGGTCATATGTCTAAATGATGATCATATAACCAATTAGATAATTAATCATGTGCTAAAGCACAATGAGAACAGCCAATTTGAAACAACAGGGAGTGACAAAATGTGGTAGTACTTGTTCAAACAGCATTATACTATGTCAATTATTTACTGCTGAAATTTTAAAAATAATTTGGAGAATCCAAGTTTCAAGTAGCTCCTCCCTAAGAGGAGCAAAATTTACATAAAAGCGTTGGAAACATTTGGTATTGTGGGCTTTCCCCAGAAAGGAAAAAACCTTCCACTGTGTACAAGCAAGTCTGGATCTGGCTGCTGATGCTTTTTGAGAAGGTGTTATGCTATTTCTTCATTAAAGTGAAGCCAGAACATGGTAGACCCCTTAATATGCAACATTGCCTTTGATTGCTGGTATGCACTAAGATCCAACACTACCATTCATTAGAGCACTGCAACTTATAGTTTCAAATCTGTCTTAAGAATATAACTTTTTTTGGGATTATGATTCTGTTACTTTTTTTTCTTTTTTTAATCCCTTTCAAAACTGTTAGTTCTCAAGCAGATCACCTGGCTGTTTGGAATTAGAGAAAGACCTTCTGAGACTTGTAAACAGGGGTCTAATTTTAATCTGAAAAGTTAAATGAGCTGGCTTCCTAAGGTCTGAATATTTTGTTAATGTTTTCTCAAAGTGTTTATTTCTGAGAGCAAAAAACAAAAGATGGCATGCTTGGACACATTGATGTTAGGGGGAAAAGATGAATACTGTTTGGAAGAAGATCAAATATAATCCACCATATTTTCATTTTCAAAGTCAGCCATGGGATTCTTTAATCCGATGAGGAAAGAACCTGTAAATTTACAGGGAATCTTAAGTGAAATCTGAAAATATCTGGAGTCTAAATAGAAAGGAAACAATTAAAAACACAGAAAAGACAAGAGAAACATTTAACAAAGTAGTCTAACAGGCAACAATCTCATAGGAGGAGGAAAAGAGCATGAAAGGCCAAAACCAGAAACTGAAAAAAATAGAACTTAAAAAAATGACAATAAAGGAACCATGCTCCTTTGTCACCTATTGCTACTGTTTTGGCAAGAGCAATACACTCTGGTGGGATGTGAAAGTGAATGGCTGAATCATCATTTATACTGCCTAACTAAGACTAAATGTTAACAACCTGGATGTAAAAGTTTGAAGAGAGAAGAAAGGACTTTTGTTGTGAGCATAAGCCATCTGTGAGCTTCCCAAACCACCTCAGCACTGACAGCAATGAGTAAAGACAACGCCTGTCCTCCAGTAGTTGAACGTGTTTTGCTCCTCTATGGAGAAAATGGATGTGCAATGGTGAGAACAACTGTCCTAAAATCAGAGTGAACAAAACTTTTAAATCCCCAAAAAGCTACTAAAGATAACTCAGGATAAATAAAATGCTAACTTTGATGTTGTTTTGCTGAAGCTCCTGTCATGTACCAAACTGAGTAGCTAGCTATAAAATGATGCCAAAGACAAGAGAGTACATCACCAGCAGCACAAACTGGGCTTTTCCATGATAGATTGAGTTCCTATGAGAATGACCAAGAAAAGGCAAAGAATTAAAACCTATTCTCAAGATACACAGACTTTAGTACATGCTTTGCAACGTAATGAAGTGTTGAATCTCTTTACAATAGTTGACCTGCTCTAAGGAACACAGATTTCTTCTGAATTCTTCTGCTCTTTTCTTCCTGTTCCCAAGGATTTCAATTTTCCATCTTTGATCCCACCTTACTTCTCCATTGCTAAATGATATGTGATAATGCATGTTATCTAGTTTCAAATATTATCCCTTACAGTTACCTGCAATGAAATAAAAAGCCAGCTTGACACACTATTGCAGTGTTGTTTCATACCAGCTTTATCATTCTACTATCTATTGCATAAGGATCAAATGCAGAATTGAGACTCATTTGTTTCTGCTTTTCTCACAAGGTAATTATTTTTAGATTATTATAATCTCTGCTCTCAGTCAAGGAAACCTCCATAAATAGCTCTACTTACAATCTATGCCTTAAATGAATGGAAAATAATTAATTGTACCTTAACTTCTGTACTTAGTTCACCTCCATGCTCCCGTATTTTTATGGATTGAAAACCCCCATTTCGTGCATTGGTGGCACCCAGGACACAAAGGCTGCATCTGCAATAGTCCTGCCTTTGTTCCAGAAGAACAAAGAGTCTTGCTGGTCCATGCCAGAACCAGAATTTAAGAAAAAGTACATTTTGCATGTCTAAACCAGTCTCTTACAGGAGTAATTAATTCTCTGTATAAAAACAGGTAATGTTTCCTCCCTAGTATTTTCTGCCTTGTTTACTTATAAAATTTTTGACTTAAATTATTCAGAACTGCATGCACTCTTCTTTAATAATGCCTTATCATTGTTTGTTTATTTGTTTGGTTTTGTTATTTACTCCATGCCACTCCTCTCTCATGCCAACACCCATTAGATTAGCTCAGATCTCTGTGCAAGGTAACAGTTCATCATTCTCTGTACTTATTAGTTTCACTTGCCACCCTCTCTCCAAAGCAAATAATAAACAAAAATTAAATGCAGAGATTCAGAGTTAAATGAAGAGATTCAGAATTAAACTCTCATTCACT
The DNA here is from genome assembly GCA_013389925.1 of Aegithalos caudatus. Taxonomy (NCBI): domain Eukaryota; kingdom Metazoa; phylum Chordata; class Aves; order Passeriformes; family Aegithalidae; genus Aegithalos; species Aegithalos caudatus. The sequence goes on along the minus strand of WEIU01015975.1, from coordinate 514,651 downwards.
TATCAAAGAGCAGGCTTACAAAAATTAAAAAAGCAAATAGAATGAGATGAGATGAGATGAACTACAACCACAGGCCACTTCCACCTGATTTTAACTTAATTGGGAAGAAGCAGCTGGAAGAATCCTTCTATGACCAGCTGGTGTGATAAGAATGACAGTGCTGCTATTAACACAGATGCTGTACTGAATTAGATGCTCTGGGAATGTATCAAGAAGCAGTCTCCTGCTGTGAAAAACTTCCGTTTTAAATGAACAAGTTGCAGTAACACAGGAGAAAAAGTGTAAGAAGCATAGGCTGGAGCACAGAATCCATGATGTTCTGCCCAGGAAATGTATTTCCAATGGCTTAATCCCATCCTGTATTTACACACAGGCCTGGGTGGCTTACTCTAAGTCATGCCCTGGTCCTGAGAGCTGCCATACACCCTCCACCCTCAATTTGCACTTAGTTTTAAGCCCTTAGCAGACTTGGAATAAAAACACCAACAGAGCATTTGCCCACATAATTTTTTTTTCTCTCTCAAAGTCTTGTCTCCATCCAGCCTCTTGTCCCCCCTACTGCTTCCTACAAGAAATATGAAACTCTAGAAGTTACGTGCAGGAAACACAAGGGACCCAGGAGAAGACTTCATACAAGGGAACTGCCATAAAGTGACACAGTGCTGGAATTATACAACCACCAGAGTTCTGCCCAGCAGAAATCAATTTTAAAGTTAGTACCCATAACTTTGAACCTTCCTACTCATGCAAGACCCATAAACTGCAATAACACACAGTTCTTCAAAAAGCATGCAGAACAAAAAGGAGCATCTGTAACCTACAAGCACAAAGTGAGCTTCAAATTGACTTCATATTTTTATAGACAACCCAAAGAATTAGCACTAGCACTATGCTGACATGGACTTGGCAGGTATTCTCCCCCTTCAGTATAAAATTATCTGCTGTGCCTGAACAGAGGAACCTTCAACTTTTCAGTCATTCCCCATCACTTCAGCCTTTGATATATCTTTAGCTTTATGCTAGAGATATATCAACAGTTTTATGTTGTAATTTCTTACATTTGCTTCAGCTGAAACAAAAGAACAACAAATGTTGCCTGAAACTGGAATAAGTGGAGAACTAAAACAAGAGTTATTCCCAAAAACAATGGACAAGAAAATCTTCAGTGAAGGAATAATCTCACCACTTAAGCTAAAGTGGTGTTTTTGCAGAATATTTTGTTATTAATCATATATTCACTTAATTAAACCCTACTATGTCCTCTCATCCAGACAAAATTTTTTTACTTGAAATTCTGGTCTAAAGACAAGCATTTCTGCCAAGCAAGGCAGGTACTGATATGCTTTAACAGTGAGATGCACAAAACTGTGGTTCTCCCAGCAAAATTTCACCTATTCAGAGGGACTCCAAAAGACGTAAAAGACACTTTAAAAAAAAAAAAAAAAAAAAAATTAAAA
>WEIU01015975.1:417832-513149 GCA_013389925.1 Aegithalos caudatus | reverse complement strand
AAAAAAAAAAAAAATTAAAAAAGACTCAAAAATTGTCACATAAAAAAGGTAAAATCCAAAGAATGCACTCCAACGGCATAGTTATTTGGGGAAAGATGAATGAAAATTCTCTTCTCTCTCAATTTAAGTAACTTTTTAGCTTTTATTATGTGTGCCAGAGGTTGAATGAATTCAGCTTTCAGTTGTGGGCTCAAAGGAAGTCAAACCAGAAACTGGAGAATGTACAAGAAGCAAGGGATGAGCAGATTTTCAGTCTGGATTTCAAAGCTTGTACTTCTGCAAGAACTGTGGGTAAAAGTAATCTCTTCCCCAGTTACAACTTTTCTACTGTTTCCTAAAACAAATGAGTGGTGGAGCTCACTGGTTTGGAGAATGAATCACCTGAAACAATGCTGCAGGATTCAAAGCCATTTCCCAAGAGCATGGCAACATACTTGAAAGATTTTGGACAGGAAGAACTTTGTTGGTATACTATGCCACACATCCAGAATTGGTAGAGCCAGTGAGAATAGTGATCACTGTGATGGAGTCCATCCCTGTAGTTGTGACAGTTTGCTGTTAACAGATGGGACCTGGGGGCCAGAAACCTGTGGGAGGTCATGCTGTGGAGAATGAGAAACAAATATCCACTTCATTAGATGTTGTGATAGCCCATACTGCTCCAAAGGAGTCATTTTCCTTCTCTTTCATTTCTCCATAGGAGTCATTTTCCTTCTCTTTCATTTCTCCATACACAATTTGCTAAGATGTAGGGACCATCTTCATACGGAACAAAAAATTCCATCATGTCAAAATGCCTGTAAACTGGTAACAGATGGTCAAATACTTTAATACTGTTTCTATTCCTGGTGTGGAAGACAAAAGTTTTGCTTGTTTTCACAAGAGATTTTAAAATAATTTTTTTTTTCTTTTGAGTAATTTTCAATAATATAAGCTTTTTTTTTTTTTTTTTTTTTTTAATATGTGTAATAGTCATATTGACATAGATCCTTTGTTACAAGGACTAGTTGAAAGTTATGGATTTGCCAAGAAAATAATGAATGTTACACCCTCAGTCCCCGTGCATTCTGTTCCTGTTTTCCCGCAGTCCCTGGGAAAATAAATGGAAGACACATGGAAACACAAATTCAGGCTGCTGAAAACCAAGGTTTCTTAAATAAAGAATAAGCTGTGGTGCCCACCAAATCACTCTGTCACTCCATTCCTTGGCTAAACAGGATGAGAAAAATATGATGAAAGGATCAGGGGTTGAGATAAGGACAGGGAGATATCACTCATCAATTACTGTCACAGGTAAAACAGCTGCAACTTAGGGAAATTATTTTAATTTGTTGCCAATTAAAATCAGAGTAGGATAATGAGAACTGAAACCAAACTTTAAAAAACCTTTTCCCTACACCCTCCCTTTTTCCTGGGCTCAACTTTACTCTCAAGATCTACTTTCTCACTGCAAGCAGCACAGAGAGGTGGGAAATGGGAGCTGAAGTAGGTTCATCATGTCTCTGCCACTCCGTCCTTGTCACACTCTTCCCCGGCTCCAGCATATGTTCTGTCCCATGTGAGACAGTCCTTCATGGTCTTCTCCAAAGTGATTCTTTCCCATGGGCTGAAGTTCTTCATTAACTTTTCCAGAGCGGGTCTCTTCCACAAGGTGCAGTCCTTCAGGAACAGATTGCTCCAATGCAGGTCCCCCACAGGAGCAGAAATCCTGCCAGCAAACCTGTTCCTGTGTGGCTCCTCTCTCCACAGGCCACAGGTCCTGCCAGGAGCCTGCTCCAGTTCAAGCTTCCCACAGGGTCACATTCTCCTTTGGTGTTGGGTGGTCCAGGGGCTGCAGGTGGATCTCTGCTTCCCCCTGGCCCTCCATGGACTGCAGGGGCACAGCTGCCTCACCATGGCCTCACCATGGGCTGCAGGAGAATCTCAGCTCCAGTGCCTGGAGCACCTCCTCCCTCTCCATCCTCCTTCCCTGACCTCAGTGTCTAAAGAGTTGTCTTACATTTTTTATTCCTCTCTCCTGGCTTCTGTTGCATAGTAGTTTTCTTCCCCTTAAATCTGTCATCCCAGGGTGCTCATTGTTGCTGAGGCACTTGGTCCTGACCAGTGCAGGTCTGTCTTGGAGCTGGCTGGCATTGGCTCTGTTGGACATAGGGGAAGTTTCAGGCAGCTTCTCACAGAAAACACCCTTGTAGTCCCTGTTACCAAACCCTTGCTATGTTAACCCAATATACACATACCATGGTTCCATCTGTCAAGAATGAGTTGTACTTTGGTCCAAAGAGGAGTAAATCTATATCTTGTGCCTACATCATCAGCAGAGGCCAGCAGTGTCTGTGAGAGGAGAGTATACACTGCATGCTTCCCCTGGGAAAGTGGCACGAGCAAGAAGAGGTTTCCATCACTCTGGAGACTCTCATCTTTCAGAAAATCTGAGAGCAGCATCAAAAAGAATTCAGATAACTCACTCAATTCAGATAACCCATTAACCCAAGTGGACACTGTGGCATACCACAGCCTGGTTAGCTGGAAGCTCAAGGGCAAAAGGATGCATTTGAAAGGGTGAGGAAATGTATGAGAAGGTGGTCCAAAGGGAATTTTAAGGACTTTTTTTGACTTTTGCTTACATCCCTATCAAGCGTCACACAAGTTAAAAAGATAAAATTTGGGAACCTCTACCACCAATCATTTACCAAAGATCACCAAATCTTTCTCATGTCTCACAGGCTTCAGAGGGGTAGGGAGGGGATTAAACAGGGTACTTCATTCAGCTCTAGTATCCCTGGCAACGACAGTAAAAGAGTATTGCTGCATACCAACACGCCAAACAGAAATGCTTTTTTGTCCCACCTTGGAAAAGGTTTCTCCAGGCATTGCAATTGAACTAACAGATGAGGAACACAAGAGCGTTTTACAATGGGTTCTATATCCATCATCATCCCAGCATACCTATGACAAGGACTCTCATGAACTTGTTGCAAAATTGGCAGGATTATATCAAAAGCTTAAGAGAGGCAAACAGCTAGAAAATTCAGAGTTCATATTAATAATTATGTTAATAGCTTCAAGCTAAATTAATAACACTATTAGCAGTCTGAATTAAAACCTTTCATCCATGCACACCTGAACTTTAAAGTATTTAATATTCTGATCCAGATCCAAATTCAGAGCAAGAGGGAGTCATGTGAGCCCAAATTTTTCAACTACGAGTCACTCAAGAGAGCATTAACAATGGATAATGAGACTCAGAAAATGCATACTTAAAAAATTTTGCTATTGCACTCGAGAACTTCCAATAACGTCCTGTTTCTGCAACATCAGCAGGTAAACAAAAAAAAGAAGAGTAGCACTTTGCAGATTTATATATACTCTTCGAAGCAGAGACTCTAATAAATTCCCTGGTTCATTTCAGTCAGACCTGGCAATGTTTTGATTTTGAAAATCTTTTACACCACAGATTCTTACATAGTCCAAGGAGAGGTTTTTTGGCTGGCCTTAGGAATCAAAATAAAATTTCTTTTAAGTGAAAATACTTTCAAGATTTTACAGTGCCAAGCAGCTAAAAAAAAATTCAATTAAAACAGCTGCTGTGGAGAGACCTCATTCAAGAGCATTCCCTACCAGCAGTTACAGATTATAAACTACTCTGAGACAAGGTTACCTTGTGCCAGAAAGGGTCTCTTCAAATACTATTTTTTTACTATAAAGGCAAGTATTCATATTATCATCCCAAATCAGAGGGTTGCACATTCACATTCCAGCCCCACTAATGCAGGCAGGAGCACACACAAAGAGAAACACTGCAGAAGCAGACCTGTATTCATGCCTTCCTGGACCACTCCTCCCATTCAGTTTGTGCCTCTACATTCATCCCTCCATCTTTTCTTCATTCTCTCAGTAGCAATGAAGCACTCATTTTAATGAGGCCTCACTTTCTCAAGTGTTACAAAGATGTAGTTGATCTGCAAAAAAAGCAGCTGACTTGTCAGGAATCTGAACCCACAGAATCTCCTCTTTGACCTGCTTTGTGGTTTTGTTCAAGCCATGAGATCTCCTAACAAACAAAAATTAAGATTTTATTTTTATCTACAATCTCATTGAGCACTAATGCCAATGATGTCCTATGGACTAACACCCACCTGAATCGGTTTGCAGTCAGCACAGGGCCACTCCAGACACTCCCAAACTCACTTACACTTTTACCTGATCCTGCAAATGGCCAAGTCTAATTTGGCCACAAATGTAAACACCTGCTGCAGCTGCCTGACCTTCAAGGGGGGATGACTTCCTGCAGCAACCCCTACACAGAAGCCCAGCAGAAAGCAGGAATGCCTCATGCACACTCACCAGCTCCATGTAAGCCCAAGGTTATTTTACCCCTTTTGCAACCCAGGGAAAAATATTCTTTTCTTTCAGCTGGTAAACCTGCAGAAAATGAGACACTGGAGCATGGGAAGGAAAGCCCAGGGAGTTAGGATAGCACTGATTTGCTCTCTTTCCTTGCATTAATAAGGGTATTACAGCACAAGGAAAAAAAATGCATTTATACTGATAGTAAAAGGAGACTCTGTGTCACCAGCTCCATGCTACAACAATGAATTGCTTGTTTTCAGTGCTATAAGGTCATCTTCAAGGACTGGTTTTGGACTTCCCCTGGAAGAAGCCAGAAAGGAGGCGGATTTTCTTCCAGCGTGGGGGAATCTGAGCATGACCATGTGGAAACAAACACAAAGTATTCTGGCTCCTTCCCTGTCAGAACCAGCTCTTCCTTGCAATTAACCTTGTAATTTACCATTTATCACATGCACAAAGAAACATTCAAGTCAAAAGAACACTTCCAGCACGTGTGAATTCAAATTGGGAGTTCACAGGGAGGAATTGGTCTCGCCATCCTCCTCAAAGCAGAGGCCCTGAACCACGCTCCGATGTCCAGTGCAGCCACAGCCTTTTGCAGCAGCACCAGCCCCCTGCCTGTGTCAGCAGCTTGAGCCTGCATGCACTCCTTGCTGACCTGAGCACAGCCAGAGGAGAGCTGCAAAGAGCCAAGGAGTTCCTCGCTAAGACACGGCTGTACAGAACAGCACGCAGACATTTAAAGCTGTGCAGAATTTTGGCACGAAACAGAGCCAACATTTTTGTCTTCCTATTATATTACAGTGTTATAGGGCTTAACAGAATCATGTACAAACTGAAATGATAATGCCATATGAAATTGATCCTGTAAATCAGTGGGGTAAATCAATTTTAACCCATAGATTAACGAAATGCAAATATAGTGAGTAATTAATTAAGCCCCATGCAAAAATATCCTTTCCTGCCAATTCTACCTCTCACTTGGTAATGTGTCTGATGTGTGATTCCCTGTCTCATCACCATGCTGTCTTCTTATTCTTCTATTTCTCTTTATTTTGTTTCTGTATTTGGGTTTAACAGATTCTGCATTCTTAATTTTCATGTATTTATCTGTCTGTGCCAGTCATTTATCCAGGACTACTGAGACATGGGACAAAAGCTCTATGAAAATGGGAAGCTATTGACCACATTCAATAGAGTACTACAATTTACATTGTACTCAGGCAGCTGATAATGCAAGCCACAAAGAGAGAGGGGTAGGTGGGGAAAACCCTTGAAACGGAAAGTTTATTGATTGTCAGGAGCTAAGAAACACATAGATGAGGAATAGAGAATTCTCCTGGCTTCTGCTACTGGAGATAAATCACAGGTGCTTATCTGGTTTGTTTTTCTTGAAATTTTTTAAACTTTCATTTGGACCATTTCTATCCTTATAGAAATAGTTGGTGTTGCTCATTTTGATCGCTCTGAGATTAAAGTGAGGGTTTTTTCTCTCTATCCTTCAAATTAATGTTCATGACAGCTTTTAAAAAGCCCTTTTATTTTTCTTGCCTTACACATCTTTTCTCATCTTCTTACAGCTCCTCCTGCCCCCACCTTCTTATTTTCTTTTTTTCTTAGGCACAGCCTCCAAGTTTTCCTCTCTTACATTTGCAGCTACAACAGCCAGAATAGTCTTCTGTAAAGTCTCAGATGACAAAGTAGGAGGTAGAAGATAAAAAAAAAAAAGGGGGGAAATAAAGGGACAGGAACCTCAGGTGATTTTCAGATCTCAATGGGAATCTCAGACATACTCACTGCCTTATTGACTTCCTATCTCTTTTCAAACCTCACCTGGAAACACCTCTTTTGTTTCTTGACTGCTTTTTCCTTCCCTTTTGCTTCCCACTGCTTTCTCAGAAGCAAGAAAAACACACTGAGACATGCTTAACTTGGTGGCACCTGCTGATACTCTCCATACTCAATGATCACTCCAGCTTGGGGAGTAGGAGGGAACAAATGTGCAGAAGAGATGGTGCTGGATGAACTGGAGTCCTGCCTCAGGGAGCCATGAAGAGGCAGTGCTACCTGATGCAGATGGAACCAACCAGCAGAAACAACAAACTGGGGGGGGCTGCTTCTGTCAGAGACAGCTCCTGCAGCTGAAAATGGAGCTGGGAGAAGATGGGGAGACACATGACAACAGGGCAGAGAAGCAGAGGCATAGCAAGAAAGGGAACATGGTAAATATTTGGTAAGGCTTTTAAGTGGAAATGAGTAGAATAGAATCCACAAGAAAGGTGTCTGCAGGAACATGCTAAAATAAAAATCATACGCAGTATAAAGGGTTAAGGACAAATATAGAGCAGGCTGTATGTTCCAAGTCACATTTGATTGCGCTTATTCATTTACCTATTGTGGCTTTTGGCTGCCACAAATGAAAAAAAAAAAAAGGGTAATTGAAACATTTTCACTTGTGTTTAGCTTTTCCTGTGTTTTGTTTTTGTTGTTGTCTTGTTTTGTTTTTGTTTAATAAACACATGAGGCTCATCTACATGAATGGAGTGTCCTTGGCTCTAACAGCACAGTGCTAACTTGTGCTGATCCAATCTGACTGGACAGACACTGTGTGCACTTCTATGTTTCTATCCATTGTATTTCACTCCAAACTTATATAAATAGTTAACCAGTAATTTGCACGGACCTGACAGCAGCACCTACCTGTGCCTATCTACAGGGCCTGTCAGCAAAAGAATTGTAAAATCCCCTTTTTATGGATGCATAACACAGTCATAAAATGTGTTTTCCTTGTTTCAGAAGTGTCCAACATAGAAACACTTATTTCAAAGAAGGAGCATAATAGAGTGCATAATTAAAATGCATTGCTGCCTATTTCACACTAGTCTCTGCCTAACCCCTCCAAAACAGAGGTCCTTCCTTTAAAATTACCAGTCATCAGTCATGCTGAACACAACACTACAATCTCCACAGGACAATCTCTAACACACATGTGACAGACACAAATAAAATCAGTCAATTGTCACAGGTGTGCTCAGAGCCCACTCCAGTTGAACTTGCCAACTGGGCCAGGACCTGTCATGGCCTGCGTTGAGGGCTCCAGGAGGATGTAGGTGATGCATAAACTCACTGACAATCATAGCATGGCTTGAGATGGAAAACTTTCAAAGATCATCTAGTCCAACTTCCCTGTTCTGTGCAGGGACACCTTGCAATAGACCAGGCTGCTGAAAACCTGGCCTTGAACACTTCCATGGATGGGACATCCACAGCTTCTCTGGGTAACCTATTCCTGTATCTCACTAGCCCCATCATGAAGAACTTAATTCTTATGTCTAATCTAAATCTATCCTCTTCCAGTTTAAAACCATTGCCCCTTATCCTGTCACTACAGGTCTTGGTAAAAAAGCCACCCAATTTTTCTTATGAGTCCCCATTAAGCACTGAACAGGCCACCCTACTCCTACAGAGTCCAGTTTTTACTTGGAAATGCTGCTGCCCACTAAGTGCACATTCATGTATGATTCTTTCTGCCCCCAAAATATCATAGACCTAAGTCTCACAATTTGTCTGTATAATTACTGATCCCAGATTTACATTTTTCTCTTTTTTCCTCAAAGGCTTTTGAGAACCATAAGTCATGCTTCTAAAGATCAGAGGATGCAATTTGAGATGCATGGAAGTAAATAGTAACAGACAAGCAGACCAGGCCTTCCACTCCTACCATTAACAACCCAGGATTGAGGATTTACCTGCTTGCTGATTGCATGATTAAACCATTCTCAAATAGTATTTTAATGTAAAACAACTGCAAGATTCAGAAATGTATCTTTAAAAAGAAAGAGGAAAGGAAAAATCTCTCTTGTTTCTGCTGTACATAGAGCATCTGGCTTCAGTTTCCTAACACTCAGAGTTGACTCTTCCTAAGGACTGGTAACTCCAAACCCTTTGCCTTTGACTGAGGAGGTGGGCTAACCATGCTCAAACAAAGGAGCAGCAATTTACAAATTTGTGGCAGCTTAGACCACCTTTAATCTATTCTTAAATAGGTGCTGCAAAGGCATCCCTGTGAAAAAAACACATGACAAAAGATGCAAACCCATGAGTAAAGCCATGCAAACTATTGCTACTTTCTCAGCAGAGGAGCTGCACAAACTGGGCACAGCATTTGCTTCACAAAATGTCCTGCTTATGGTGATCTCACTTCCAGACCCCTGTTGTGTTTTGATGTTTGAATAAATGCAAAAGGACGCCTCAAGAAACAGCCAGTGCTAACAAGTGGAAAAGAGGTCTCCACCAAAATTGCTGCTGTAGAGCATAGTGGAATTCTCATTGTAACAAGATGAGTTTCTTCTGTGTGTTTGTACTAGGATGCAGAGCTCACTGCAAGGCTGCTCAGCAGCTGGTGGGAACATTTTTCTTCTCACTGCTAAGTGCATTTGGATACATGAGTTAGCTAAGCCCATAAGGGCCAGCTATACTATGCAAGAAGAATAGAGAGCAGTGTAAATCCTGCTCCTTGCATGACCAGTTTCATCCCACAAGACTAATTATCCAGCCAGCCTCCAACGACTGCTGTTGGGCAGCTTTCATCATGCATCTTCTGAGCTCTTAGGCTAAATGTTTCTTTTACAGCAACCAGTGATGTGCTTAAAAGGTCTAAGCCAAGTATATTTTACAATGTTTGCTTTGTACATTAGATACTTTGGTATACATATACATATATATATATATATATATATATATATTTGAATTTACAGTAGCTGCTCCTTGTATTTAGGAATTTTGTACAGTAGATAAACTCTAAACTCAAACACAGACTATATTTTATATTGGAGAATATATATCTAGGAAAGTCTTCAAAAACAATCACCATATATAAACACTTTCAACTGTTCAAAAGAAAATAAGCTGAAAATTTATAGGGTTATATTAAGACATAAAGTTTATTGTGCTGATGTGTAAGGAAAATTGGAAATATGCCTGAGAGCATGACGTCATTGAAAACAGAACCTGCATTCCTGACCAAAAAACTGAAGGGCAGTCAGAATTCCAATATTTAATATATATGTTCTAAAACAATTATTTGGATAGTTTTATTTCCAAGGAATCAGAATGCATAGCTCAGTTGCTCCAGGAGCACTTCCAAATTTATGTATGGCATGTCAGGAAAGAACAAACTATTATTGCAATAGCTGAAAACTGCAAATTTTTTTTCAGGCTGCATATTTTACAAGAGAAGTCCATCTACAGACTGAAGTAAAAAGCAAAAAATTTATGGCCTAGTTTATCCTGAAAAATAGTCTCCCTAATCCTTGTAAAAATACACTTCATGATAATCCTTCTGCCTGAAAGCATTTTTGCAGACAACTTAGAACATTTCTATCATATTTTATTAGCTTTAAGCTGATCTAATTTGCCTGGTTTTCATCAGGTTTATTAAGATCTGTCTAGATATCAGATTTTTATAGTTGATCTGGTCTTATATAAAATGCTCAAACTGGTATATTTTAATTTCCCAAGTGGACATCTGTCTTCATCTGTGTCTTGTAAAATGTGCTAAGTACCTTCCTGGCCCTTAATTAATTAGGAGCAATGACCTATGCATCAGGTAGTAATAGCATCCAATTAATGTAAATGTGTAATGTAAAGTATTATCAGTCACACCACAGCAGAGAGGTATTTGCCTGTTTGCTCTGGACAGGCTGTACCAGCAGGCTGTAGCCACCACAGAGTGCTAGCACAAGATTAAATTCCTCTCAGCCCAGGCTTTTCAGTGTGTATTTCTAAAGACACACAGAAGACAATACTCTGTCATTAATGCCTGCCATAGGAAACACTGTACCTGCAAGTTTTAAACATGCCTACCATGGAGCTCAGGGCTGTAGGATACCCATGGGGGCTCCCTGGGTTCTGTGAGGTTCTGTGAGGCTAGAACCCACTGGGCACATGAATGCTTTGAAGCACTGGAAACTTCCCTGTTGCATACTTTGCTCTTCCAAGAAAATAGCTGGAAACCTGAGAGGACAGAAATCCCTTTTCAACAGTTCTTGCTGCACGTTTACAGAGCCTGTGGAGTCACACTAGAGGAAGCTTCACTCTGAGGCATAAATGACTTATATATGCCACTGTGCACTTTGCAGATGATTTTTAATACAATCTACCATCAAATAACTATGCAACATATCCCACAGGAAACAAGAGAAGTTGCACATGGGCATCTGAACACAGATTTCTCCCAAGCTTTCTGCAGTACTTGGATGATGACATAAAAAAAAGCCATAAGGAAACTCAACCCCTTCTATTCTCCATTTGTTTGATGGGTAGGCATGAACTGTAACTGGCAGAGAGATTAAGAAATTAGTGACTAAAGTACTGAAATGTAAGGATATCTGAGATTACGAGGATAATTCTTCAAGTGTCTCTGAAATATGTGCTTGCTTGCTCTGAGAAGTCAAGTAACAGCAACTCACCAAGAGCTAGAGCAAGGAGGCTACTGCATGCACTATGAAGCTGAGCTACAGTCTCCAGCCAGAGTACTAGAGTACAGTGATTTTATTCCTTTGCAGAGGATGTGAGACACATGGGTGAAAAACGTTACATAAAATGAGAACTCATCTCAAGCCAAGATCCAAAAAACCAAAACAAGCACCCAGAGAGCTCCAGTACATTGCTAAAATCAGCTGCAGTATTACACTTTCCTTAAAGTTTTGGGTAAATATCTTCAGGCAGAAAAATCAGAAGCATTTCAGACAGGAATGTGTCTTTCCACTTAGCTTTCAAACTGGAGCATCTGTAAAGGACAACCACTCCCCTTTGGCTGGTCCCTGCTTACTGCAACTGGGAGAAGGTCTGAAGTCCACCACCACCTCCAGCTCTCCTACCTTACAGGGGGAAGATGGAGCCAGGACTCTGCCTCTCATTCTGGTCTCCATCACCACAAGGGTTTACAACCCTGTGATGCCTCTTGGCATCAGATCTAACCATCCAAGGCCACTATAAAGGGCATGCAAGAGCACTGCTTCCATGTTTTTAGAAAGAACTATGGCTGTGCAGTGGGGAAAATTAGACCACGGTGCTCAGCATATGGCCAGCCATCCTACCCTTGCTGCTAACTTGATGTTTGAAAGCACCCTCTGTCAATAAAATGTCAAGAAATTCTTATACAGTTTCACCCACTGATTTTATGAAAGCACCGATCTACCACCTCTAGGAAAAAAAAAATAAAAAAAAAAAAATCCCTAACATTTTTTGCCTCAATGCTCATAGATTTGCACTGCTTTTCCTATGGTGTGATGTGCAGTAGTCTGTAAAAGTATAATTAGATAAGCATGCCTGCTGAAGTTTCAACTTTACCTATACTTATTTGACTCATCTGGTTTTTAAATAAGATTTTGAAATAAGGCACTTAAATACTTTAAAGCCAATACTTAACATTTAGATTTGTTTAGACTGAATATAAATATTTATTTAGACATAGCTAAGCTTATGTCAAACAAGTATTCAGCTAAATTGATATAATCATTCAGTAACATTAAATCAACTTGGGAATTCAGACAAGCTTTTGAAAACTAAAGCATTAAAAGTGCACAAAGATTTGCAGACAAGAATGAAATGAGAACATGTTAAGTGTAAGCAATTTACTTTTTAGCTCTCTAGAGGAACTGTCCCAACCTCTGGGATATCCCACAGCCCAGTACAACCACCCAGAAGACAGAGCTATAGGGAAACTGTTTACAGAGTTGAATGGGGATAAGAATTGCCTGTGTTGGGTGCAATCTGTTACTTCTTTGAAATAATTGACCCCTCATGCTAAAGATAGTAACACTGGTGGGATTCAAATACTCCAGACATTTATGAAGTCCCTCTCACTTTCTGGCAAAGAATTTATACTGTCCCTACTTGCACTGTACAGCGCCTTCAGCAAGAGAGGCAGTGGTTTAATATTAAGGGACTGTAAGTATTCAAAATGAGGAGGTTGGAATTCCAAGAGCAAAGGAGTCTGTGCTCATCCTCACTAACATGTACAGCATGCTCACTACCAAAGGAAGAGCAAGGGGAGGGGGATGGATCTCTAACTCCATACACAAAAGAAAAAAAAAATAAACCAGCAAGACAGCTACACCACTGATTTCAGAGACCACTGCTCCTTCTGAAGACACCTGGAAAAAGCAGATCAGTCTCCATTAGATGGTAAAACAAACACCTACGCCCTCAGAAATAGCTGCTCAGCAAGACTGGTGTTTGCTTTTTGGATAAAGTTTCTCAACCTGTACTGTCTTTCTCATTTCCTTCCTGTCTGGGACCACTGACAAAGCAGTCTATCACACTTTGTGCTAGACAGCTGATTTCACTGTACCAGGCACCAGAAACACTGAGGTCTCAATCCAACATCTGCAGCCCTGGTCTCTTTTGCACAGCAAGCACAGTTCACAGAGCTTGAGGAAATGCACTAGGTATCTTATGGATAACACAAATGTAACATTTTATTAAGGTTTGTATTAGCCTCTAAGCAGAACTGTGAGAAAAAAACAAAACTCTTCTTGAAAGGGCCAACCACCTTTGTCTAGATGAATCATTGCTCTTTTACCCCCTCCATCACTGCATCCATATGGGATGGCCATAAACCTGTTGTAGATGCATGTGGAGAAACTTCATTTCTAGTACAAGTCAGGACTCTCTTGTACATTGTGGAGTCATATAACAATATTCATATAAAATTCCCAAAATGATCTAGGTAGCCTGACAGGGATCAGCACTTTTATTAATAATGCTTTATTTCAACTTACTGGAACTGCTATTTGATTTATGAAGTCCTTTGCAAGCTTCAGAGTGATTTGCACAAAATCACTATGATCTGTGCTGAATGAGTTGGGTGCCATAATACCTATTGTCCCAGCATCACCAACCCTATTCAACACATCTTTTGACACACAACCTTGTCCAATTAAATAAACAGAGCAATTTAGATAGGCAGAAGGCAATTATTAGGGTTGGATGCTGGCCAGCTAACTGAAGCAGGAATACCATTTGCTAAAAAAAGCTTTATGTTGTTTAGCAAATTTAATGACTGTAAGCTTTCAGGAAGAGTTTTGCACTGTACTACATCCAGCTATGAAACAACCAAATGTATGGTGTTCCCTTCATACCACAGCAGGTGACATTTGTGAGGTCTTGTGCAAGACTGCTTCCTTCAAAAAGATGCCTGGAAATAACCTGCTCCTTTCTATCCCTAATTGTCTATATCTTAGCTGGACCCTATTTATTTGAACAACAAATAGGTAATTAAAGAATCAGGACTGTGCTACTTTCACAACTTCTTTTTCATACTGGGCAATTGTCAAATACCATTTCTTATGGAAGGATTTCAGCTGTTTTTCACTATCCCTAAGTCATTTGTCAGGGCTTCTGTTTTTTTATAATGGCAGATAGAGTAAGAAGAAAGAGGACAGCAAATAATAGCATGATAACATAGAAATAAGTCACCTCTTAACTGGTACATGACCATTACTAGCAAAATGATATTCCTGCATGGTAAAGCCTTGATGACAGAGCCCAATGAACAGCAGAGGGAAGAAAAAGGTCCTTGCTCTTCTGTGCAATGCTGGATACTTACAGACATTTCTTTTTGTGCATTTTAACTAACCTTTTTTCTCTATAAACACGAGACCTATCACATGGTCATTTCCCACTGAGGTTCTCAAGCAAGCTTGTGCCAGTGCTTCCCTACCCCAGTCACCCAAAGGACTTCATTGCAAAAAAACCCCTGACCTCTTCCAGAGAGAACAGGATGCAGCAAGAATGAATGAAATGTTTGTAAGGCCCTCATCCTATCTGAGCACCCTTTCAAATCCCAGCCACCAGTTGGCCCTACACTGAGCTTTTTGTTCATGGCATGTCTGAAAGGGTCTGAGTATTAGTTTAGCCTATTCTGGTAAGTCATTCTTCAAAAGCCTTTTTGAGCCTGCCTAATTGCATTGAAACTTTTACACTAAACCTGCCAGTGCTAAAAATCTCTTCTAATGCTTTTTAGTTTGGACAGGATGCCAGCTTTATGAAATAATTGAATGGACTGGGTTGGAAAGGAGCTTCAAAGACCACCTAGTCCATCCCTCCTGCCTTGGTTAGAGATATCATCCAATAGACCATGCTGCTCACAGCCTCATTCAACATGGTCTAGGATGCTTTCCAGGGATGGAGGATCCACAGCTCCTCTGGGCAACCTGTTCCAGCCTCACCATTCTCAGAAAAAGATTTCTTTTTCATCTCTTCAATCTAAACCTACCTTCTTTCACTTTAAAACTTTTTCCCCCTCTCCTGTCACTACATGCCATGATAAAATGTCTTTCTCTGCTTTCTCCCCCCCTTTATATATTGAAAGGCTGCTATAAGGTGGCCCTGGAGCCTTCTCTCCTTCAGGATGAATAATCCCAACTTTATCAGCCTGTCTTTCCAGCAGAGATGTTCCAGTCCTCTGACCATTTCTGTGGCCCTCCTCTGGACCTGTTTTAATGGGTCCATGCCTTTCTGTACTGGAGACCCCAGAGCTGCACACAGAACTCCAGGTGAGCTGCATTTTGATTGCTGTTTCCTTGTTTTCAATAACCTCCCTGAACCAGAGCGCAGATGCTCCACCTGTCATTCTCACCCCTGGCCATTCACAAAACCACTCACTGACCCTATGCTTTCAGTGTTCTACTTGCCTCCAAGGGTTTAGCTCTCCCTGCCCCCTCTAATAACCTTCTTCCTTGTACACTGAGCACAAATATGTAATATTTTTCATTTTTGTACCCCATGTTGTGGAAGAAAAAAAAAAAAAAAAAAAGGGAAAGAAAAGCTGGAATCTGCTGCAGCCCTGGTTTCAGCTCTGTGCTGAAGGGTGCTGGCCTTCACTCTGTCCCTGGGCTATGCACCTTCAGAAAACCACTATTTTTATCTTGTGATAAGACTCAAGGGCCCAAGTGGGATCCAGAACACAGACAGGCACAGCCCAAGGTCAATATGTAGGCAAACCCAACTCGCTTATGACTGACCAGCAAATGCCACGTCCCTTGTCCCTTTTGAAACATCCCTCAGCACAAACCTCCCCCAAACACACACTCCATTTACATGCCATTTAATAAATGAACAGCTACCACAAGAAAGTATCCAGTTCTACTCCTAAAATTATTTTGGTAAAATTCTTTTTCCCCCACTCAGAAATGATCTGGACTAATTAAGGAGAAGCTAGCTTCCTGTTTGAAGGAATGGCCCTCCCACGTCCACTGGCACACCTTGATGTTAATGGTATTTAAGCCATGCAGGCATCATTAAGATTTGAGATTCCATGCAATTAAACATTGATACAAGAGGAAAATTATCCTTTTAGCATGTTACTAACAGCACACTGTCTTCTGTTGTCCACATGGGATCTTGAAAATTGCTCTTGCCTGCATGGAGCTCAACATTATATACTACTGCAGAAATGGAGCAGAATTAGGAAATGATTATTGGTAAGTATGAAACTGTGGCACCATAAAGGCCCCATGTATAAGACCAATCTAAGGAGAAAGACATTTTAAAAACTACCAGCTTTCATTTTTCCTTTTTTTTTTTTTCTTTTTTGCACAGCTGGAAATTAATTCCCTGCTGTTTCATATTTCCTATACTGATTAAAAGTTTTGCCTACTGCATCATTCTCTTCGAGGCCTGGATTTTCTAGGTGAAAGTATTATTAGAAATAACAGGGTTGAGGTAGTGAAATAGGTCTGAATTGAAGAATTCTTGTACAATACGAGCAGTAAAATGTATTTTTCCAGTAATACTTTATGCATGGCATAAATTCCTTTTCCACATCAAAGTCAAGACACATTCAAATAATGACTAAGTGCAAGAACCTCAAGGATAAGACATTTACATTTTTAGGAACAAACAGACTTGCAACAGGCAATACTGGGTATTAATCTTGGTTAGTACCATAACATGCTTTTCTGGGAAAGGTTCTGAAGACCTTTTTGACCTCCTTTCTCTGCCCTCAGGAATTGACAGAATCAAATATTGCACATGTGGAGAGAGCTACACATATCAGCACAGGAAAGGAATCAGAAGCTTCTCTGAGCTAAACATCTCACTTCCTCATCTATGAGAAACTTTGAAGTATCCATAGTCTCACCATTATTCTAAGAATTGTGTTTTAGACATGAAAGGGGCCTTCTGGTTTTCCCAGGTTTTCTAGGAGCTTTTTTTCTGCCTAGTAGAGGTAAGCAGTAAATAACTGTGCCGTTAGCTTGCGCAAAAATGTAAGCAATCTAATTTTAGCGAGAACGGCAAAGGAAGATAAGTACACTGGGTTCAATTAATGCTGATGCTAGAAGTTGTAGTAAGTAGGAAGTCAGCAATTCTTAAAACTTTGTTCATACTGAGATTCCGTGAGCTCCCAGTTGTTTTATCCTGTTTACGTTAAATATTCTGGCAGAGTGGTGACCCACATAACCTCCACATTTTCCTCTTAGAGTTACAGTTAAAGATAGGGCTCAGGTACAAGATTTTTTTACTTATAGCATCCCTGTCAACTGCATTTGGTGTTCAGGGATTGCTTATAACAACATCATCCCCAATAAGTATGTTTTTTTAACATTAAGCTTAGAAAAAGTCTTATCTTAATGAAATCTTTAGAATGTGACTCTTCCAAAATGCACAAATATGCTTTTCAGTCCTGTTTTTTAAATATTACATT
Source organism: Aegithalos caudatus (assembly GCA_013389925.1). Lineage (NCBI taxonomy): Eukaryota > Metazoa > Chordata > Aves > Passeriformes > Aegithalidae > Aegithalos > Aegithalos caudatus. The sequence goes on along the minus strand of WEIU01015975.1, from coordinate 496,087 downwards.
TAAATAGACAATCAGGAAATAAAAATAACCCCTGAATTTTCTCTTCAGTCAGTCTTAAAGACTGCTGACTGTCAGCATTTACAGGAATGTTCCAACACCTCTTGATCTGCTGAAGTTCTACCTCTATAAATGGATTAAAATAAATGGCATCACTTAAAATATTACTTATTCTTACAGAGTTTATTTAACTAACTTCCCTTAGAAAGAAATTAGCCAATTTAATGTTAACAGTTACATGTTGAAAAAAGCCATTCTTAGCCCCATAATAACAAAAAATTAAAGTAGCACTCCTAGGGTGTATTTGTCATTACCAGAGTGCCTTTCTTGTAGCTTCTGACTATGTATAACATTAGGTTTCTCTTTTGTTTCCCCCAAAGTCCCCAAAAATCTGGATTTCACGGAAGATGATTTACTTTCACCTTGTCAGTAGCTTTGCTCTTTTTCCTCAAGCTCAAGCCTGTCTGGGGAGCGCAGACTAAACATTATTATGCTTATCTCCAATAGGAAGACAATCTAGATTTCAAGTGCTTGAACACAGCAGAGGGGATCTCTGCACTTAGATGCCAGGGCCACCTACATTCAAAAAGAAACACATGCCCTTTACTGGTGGGAGCAGAGCATGGGAGCATGTGGATAACACTGTAGTGTTTGCACTGTGAGTCTGCTGTTGGAACATTTGTTTTAGGAATTGGGAAATCTTGATTCAGGCTGTTAAAAGCATCTGCACCCACCTCTGATGCTTTGCTACCAGATGCCTTAGCCTGAAGTGGAGCTCTTTGATTCAGAGCTGCAAAAGAAACACTTCTACATTTATAGGAACAGATTGAAGGAAACCTGACTTGTAGGGCACTGAGCTGCGTGGGTGATCTGGGCCCCTGGCACGGGAGCACCCTGTGCACTTTTCCCAGCGATGAACAGAAAACGTGTAACCCATTTTCAGAGTGGGTATGAGCTCCCCTCAGTTTAACATGGGTACTGACTTCTATGCATCCACAAATGGGACTGGAAAAGCCCTAGAAAGGAAGGTTTTAAATACATTTTTCTCCTAAACATTCCTTGCCAACTGTTTTGGGTATCCCTGCTCTGCATCCTGCTTGCTCGTGAATTTTTGCTCTCATGGGCTTAGTGCTCCCCATGCAATAACTTGAAGTGTAGGCATCTTATTCAAGGCTGCTCATCACACCTGAAATAGTCACTGGTCTGAGCACAACAAGGTGCATTCTGGTGGTCTAGTCTTATGGCAGCTGGGCTGATATAGTACTCAAAAAAAGAAGTAAACCCACCAAAGACCTGTAGGTATTGGGATGTGGTGCACTTCTCACTTCAGTAATACAAAACGTAACTCCAATGTCACACTTACACTGTCAGAATACAACCTACAGCCTCTAATTCTTGTCTTGGAAGGCAATACACTTTAATCCAGTTATTTCTACTGCTGGAGAGAAGCCATTCTTTCCTAACCACTGCCATGAAACACTCATCTATAAAATAATTCTTCCTTGAATGTTTGTTTTTTCCTGAAAAAGGATTTGGAAACAGCAGGGATATGAGCTCTCTCGTCTTTCAAACTCTGCACTATAATCTTTATGACATGTTTATCAAAACAACCATCTTTTATCAAGATAAAAACTTTGCCTTTGCAATGGCTCCCACATTAGTCCTGACTGAAAATGCAGAGAACTAAGACCTAAGAGCCTAATATGAAAATTAGGTGGAATAAAAAAAGAGGGTTTTACAGTCTGCTAAGGGAAATCTCAGTAGTAAGCTATGAAAATGCTGGATGTTAGTGCCATACATCAGCCAACAATACCCAGAGTTCCTCAATTTACATAGGAAACATTTTTAATAGGCACTGTACAAGCAGCTCTCAGACACTGACTCCTTCCCCCTCACTCCTGAGTAAGTCTGCAAGTCCACAGATCATCAGAGCTCTCACAGGGATACAGCAGCAAATCCTGGCGCCTGCAGTGTGCATTTTTCAGAGTGTTGCCATGGTGATCTCCAGTACGCTTATCCCCTGAGAGCTCAACTCAAAATTCAGAGGGAACCAAAGCAGGACAAAGAAATGACACCCAAGCAAAAGCAACAGGGATATTAGGTGTAATTAGCACATGAACATCCATTCATAGGGAAGATTTCAGAAAGAGTTATTCTTAGAACCGAGTGGTCTTTAGGAAAGAAGCGCAGTTTTCATAGTCCCAGTTCTAAACCAACAACCATGGAAAAAACTCAAGAATTTCTAAACCTGTCTCTGTATATGGATCACTATTTGGCACAGGGTAAATCCTCAACCTTGGTACTGCAAAAATCCAAATTCTTACAGTCAGGACAGAGGAAAAGGGATAATTAAGCAGATAAAAAGAGACAGATGACATTAATATTGTAGCACTGTAGACCAGCAACAGATCACTACATAACCAGAATGCAACATTTATTTTTTAGATCATTATATTTCCCTATTTTATGAAAAGAGGTAAAACAACAATTCCTAAGTATTGGAGCAATTTATTTTTTTGCCAATTACTTTACATCATCTGTCGGTCCACACTGCAGTTCCACTCTTTTACTGCACTTTCAAGCAAAAGAAAACCACATTTGTGCAAACATGAAAGCAATACTCATGTCAAGTAATGTATGATCTCAGTATATAGCTGAGATACCTGTTGTTTGGTCTTTCACTCCTTTCTTACAAAAGTCCTGTGTTATAGGGACCATACACATAAACCATCAAGAAGAGATACCAAAATTAAAAGTCTGGGTCATGTCAGATACACTGCAGTCCAGAAAAAATGCTGAATGAGAATCAATCAATGTTCTGCCATTAAGGCAGCATGTTTTAGTCAGAGTTTATGATCAGATTTCACCAGACCCTTTTTGTGCTTAAATGAGTTTGGAGATTAGTTAATCCCACATAGTTTGATGCTCAGTCACTTGTGTATGGCAGTTTCTTTCCCCCAAATTATATTCTTTTTGTTATTATATGGGTTTCTTACTCCTGTTACAACGGACTTTGTTTGTCCTTTCCAAGTCATCATCTATTAGATCACAGAATACTTAAACACATTATGAAAAGCTGCCTCCTCCTGCATAAGCATGGAGTTTTTCAGTCAGATCTGCTTTACTTCCCACAAAACCTTTCTGTGTTGGTACAGCACTAATCACTTCAGAGCTTTGCTACATCCCCTCTCACAAAATCTGGTGCTCAATCTGTTCCTTATGACAGTGGGCAGCACTTGACCTGATGCTTTTCTACTAATGCCTGATGCTCATCACCGTGGAAGGTGACCTGGTGACAGGATGTTCATGGAGGTTTGGTTTCTTCAGCATATTCAGGTTCTCACAATCCCATTGATAATGGACACAGAAAGGGTTGTGCAGTGTAAACTACCCAAGTATCCATTTGTATGATGCACAAATGTTTACTCAATATATGTTTCTCTCCTCTCTTGCAGCCCTTGAGTCCCTAATTTTTCTTTGCTATCCACTAATTGAGTGAATTCTCTGTGCTTTCCCAGGCTATAACCTCACTGGTTTTCAAATAACTACGGGTCCAACAACTGTTGACAGGAGGGCTGAGGGAAAGACCCAGCTACAATCTTTGGTATTTATCATTTTATCTTTAGCTCCTCTTCCAAAGGGTGCTGACATTCGGCTTGAGCAGCTTGCCTGTATTTTAAGCTTTCTTGATCCTTTCTAACAGTGGATCAAGCATTTATTTCCGGCATACATTGGTATTTCTGCACAATTGTAGGGAAACAACTTGAACTTTAACAAGATCCCTACAAAATCACTGACTGCAGTAGACATAATACTATGGCTCTTACCTTGATCCCTTCAGGGAAGAGGTTTTATTTACCACGAATAAAGATGAAGACTGACAAGCAGACTTCAAATTAAAGCAAAAGCAAGAAAATCTTGGATTTCTTGTGGAACCAGCATTTAACAACTTAACATACTCTATTTAGATATTATACTGCGTATTTTACCCCATAATGAAAGCAAACTTGTCGTGAACAGAATCATCAACATCACTCACTGACAGACAAGAATTTAAATAAAATTTGCTCTTATGAGATCAATTTGTACTAATTTCAATCTCTTAGATGCTTATGCCTTTTCCAGCGCTGGTGAATGGAATTCCAACCACTCCAGGAAACATAGTTGTATGCTGTAACGTGCATACACTTAGGGAATTTACTTAAAATGCTCACTTCACTTACTGTAACAGCAGGCACTCTACCACCCACTATTTGTATGACAATATTTTACAAGGATACAGCAAATCTTTAAAGCATGGGGACAAATTAAGCATACAGGAGCTGTCAAATATCTACGTTGCCCAAGAATGTTAGATGTATTAGATTAATACCAAAGATGATAAATGCAGTTCAACTTCACTAAAGGAGTTGGCAGAGCAAGACAAGAAGCAACACTGCAGAGACTCTTGCTTCAAAATCATGTGTTGTAAAACATTGGATGTGCCCCCTTCTTCCCACTTGCCTTTCCTCTCCCCTGCTACTCAGCAATTGGAGTCACAAGGCAGGCTCCTGTCAGCTGCTTAACAGATGCATAAGGAAGATCATACCATGCTGAACACCTCAAATACCTTATTTTTTCTCTACCCTCCCACAAGGTTAGTTTTAGCTTATCTAGTGAATGTGAAAGTAAGCAGCTTGCCCCTCTTTCCACAGGTTGTCCTGCCATCCATTTTAAAGAAAAATCTTGGGTGAATGTTATACTTTGCCTAACATCTGAGCAGAACATTTGATATCTAGTTTATCACTAGAGAGAATCTATGTCACATCTAAGAACAGTAATTCCTTACTCTGAAAGGTAAACCTCTGCTTTGGGCTAGTAGTGGCATGCAACAGGGGTTGAGAAGACACTCATGGAGCTATTCTAGCAAAAACAACCCATTTTTCAACTTCTGGCCAGTTTAGTTTTCAGCTCTTAAGCTTGAGTTTTGGTTGCAGCCATACTCATAGCACCGATGGAAGTAACAGGCTGGACTGGTACCTAAGAAAGTGGGTGCGTGTATAAACACATCCTGACACAATTTAAATAGAAACCTTCATCAGGTTTACTGCAATGGAAGAAAAAAACATCTCTCTCTTGTCACCTTTTCAAAGACAACAGACAGACATGCTGGGAGAAAATGTCATCTCTGTTCATTCTTCTTTCAAGAGAATAAACACCTGCTTTTGTATAAGATTACTATTTTCAGGGTACCTCATTTATTTACAATAACGTTAGCACATTCAATTTTTCTCAAGTTGTGCAAAATAGATATATTTGGAACACTTTCTTTTATACAGTTTTTTTGGTTTGTTTCCATTCCCCATCTACATCTTTTACTTGTTCTTTTGCTTCTGGTCCTATATATACTTCAAAGACATATTTTCAAAGAACAATTTCTCCCAGCATAGCTTGTCCCTGAGCTGTAAAAGTTTTGCTCACATATCCCTCCCTCAGGAGAGATAACTTCTTTGCATAATGCTCCTTTAGGCAAAATCGGTAATCACACAAACAGGTAGAACATTCCCATGTGGGGCAGCTCAAGCAGGAAGCGTACACATCCTGCAAAGCAAAGTCAGGGTAGCACCACAAATATATACACTCCAGATAAAATCTATATCCTGCAGATTGGACCAGTATAAACAAGTGCTATCCAATATATCTTTCAAGGCAATCAGCTAAAGAATTCACATATGGATGGCCTGATTCACACAGGGTGTGAAAAACCTGGCAATGCAATGAATTAGCTCAATTGCCCACATTTCTTTCCTAGAAATACCCCAGCCTTAGAACAGGATCTTCTTGTCTGCAAAGCCTAAAACAGCTTTCTACAGCCATTCAGTTTCTGGATTTTTCCCATGATGCACTAACAACCAATGCCACTGTAGAACCAGGACCAAAATTTCCCAGAGTCTTCTGTAAAGAATAATATAGCTCATGTTTTCTAAAGATGTTGGCTGTAAGAAGTGCAGGAGGACTTGAGAAGTCTGCTCACCACCCCTGAAATCAGCTGTACTCTGTTTTTGTGTTTCTGCTTTTTACAATGGAAATGGTATTGTGACCTTTTTTCTTCTCAGAGTACTCTGAGGAGACAAATGGCCAGCAGCCTATGATTTTTGGGTGTAAACTGATGCAGAGGATGCCAAGGTCAAAGTTTTGACCTGGCAACATCAAGGCTGAGGGGAAAAAAAAAAAATCCCCCAAACCTTAAGCACTAAAAAATATGCAAATATGCTTCTTAAAAACCACAGGAGGCCCATTCATTGTCCAGAAATTTCCAGATCCATTTTTAAGGAAACACTGTGTATAAACAAGAGTTGCACAAAGTGGTAAGTTCCTAGAAACTGTAATTTGATATGATTCAGTTAACTATTAACAAATTAAAGTCATGCAATTTTAAGGAAAAGCAGCAAGGATAAACAAGACTTTTGTTTACAAAGTCATTGGCTTACTGACTGACAATGAGAAATTTCCTATCAAAATGTAGGTATTTTTACATCTTGACATTATTTCATTACACTGTCATGTCAGCTTGATCAAATTGAGTGCTGCAGTAACAGTACACTAGAATATTGCCTAGCTGTCCAAAGGAATGGTTATTTTTAAATACAATGTTTTTTGCACTAGATTAATTGAATCAAAAATGGATGAAGCTTGTCTTGAATTTAGCCCTAAAAAATTATTAGGCAAGCAAGTCATCTCGGTATTTAATTGTTACTTTTATCCTTGTTAAATCCCTTAATTAAATATAATATAACATTAATTAAAGATTATTATGAAGGTTCAATTAATATGTTTAAATGCTTTAAAGGAGAGAGAAAAACAAAACAACAACACAAGCTAGGCTTATAAATAAATTTCATATACATTTAAAATTTAGCTTTAAAATGTAACATCCTGAATGCATGGGGCATTGTTTTCATGTTTGCTAGCACAAAAGTAACATCAAAGGTTAAGAGCAGTGGAGATGGTGTATTCTATACAAAACAGTGCATTAACCAAATAATTTTCATTTAGCAAAGTGACAGACCAGTTTACCTAAGACAACTGCCTAAATAACATCACTGCTATGACAAAGTGAGAGAATGCACTGCAGGAACAGAGCAGAAGTCCCATATTATGAAGAGACTCATAACACACCTGCAGCAAGGCTGCCCTGGCACCAAACCCAGGGGGATCAGCAGCATGAAGACTCCAAATCCACTTTTGCAGAAGCCCTGGTCCATAAGCCAGGTGGAAGAGTGAAAAGCCCCGGTGAGGCAGAAGGCAGCTGAGGTGAAGGAGTGGCACTATCCTGCCTCCCCCAAGGAGCTCTCCTCAAAGCCCTGCTCCCTGGGTTCTGTAGGCTCAGAGTGCATCTCAGAAATTAACTAGAGATGAAATAGTTGGGGCCTCCTAAAAACTGTTTATTAGTAATTGCACAGTTCCTACAGGCAGAGCATTCAGAGGCTTCCCCTGTACAGACAAGCAAACAGCAGCAAGATCATCAGCCAAAAGAGCAGCAGGCCAGTGCCCTTATCTGTGCCTGTTCACACTGGTATTGTTCACACCAGTATTGTTCACTCACCTGAAATTAAGAAGTGAAGTGAGGAAACTGATTTCACCTACTCAGATTCTGCAGTCCCATAAAAGGGCTTTCTTACTTTGCCCAGGAATCAAAGGTTTATGGAGACAAAGCCAATGTAGTATCTGACAATGGCACAAAAAATTATACTCAAGCTGCACAGTCAATGTGAAAGTCAAAGCTGAAAACTGATTTGCCACAGTTCCCTCTAAGTCTGTAATGCATTTCCTTTTCTAAGCAGGAACAATTCTCAATTTTTGCTGCCAGACACAACAAGAAACTTGATACCAATATTTTCACTTCTTTGAGAGTATAGAATAATAACCCAAATGGGCAGCTCAACCTGCTTATTCTGTGAAATACCATAGGCTGACACATGGATTTGAGAGAGTTACATTACCTCCCATTCCTATCGCACACTAGAAGGAGGAAACCTCCTACAGTGTGGATGATAACCATGCAGTTGTATCCAACAACCTTTACGGTGAGAAAAGGACAACAGTTTAGGCTGGCACCTTTGACAGAAAATTTTCAATGAATCTCCCCTTTTTATCCCCCAAAACTTCAGATTTGGCTTTAATATGACAAAGAACTTATGTAAAGCCCAATTTTACTGCACCCAACCTTTCTACTTGGCTTTGCTAGACTTGGGTAAACTACTTTTTGCCTCCTCTTGATCTCCCCAGGATGCAGCAGCCATTGCCAAAAATAATTTTCCTTCACAATTCCCTTGCAGAGGTTTGCACTGTTTTAATGCTGTAGCATCACATATCCTTTTAATCCCTGCCTACACATTTTAACATTTCAACCACATGATTATTTATAAGCAAAATGCCACCAGGGCATTGGTGAGGTAAAGTGGTTCAGTGAGGACTGAAACTGGAGAAGGGGGAGAGGGGAGAGTGAGTCATCATTTGGTGTTTTTAATCCTTCACTCCTCCTCTATCAGGCTTTGTTATTAGAAGTAGCATTTACTCACGTTGAGCAGGGCCAAGACAGCAAACAAATTCTCTGAATTTGAAAGCCAAACAATTCCAGCTCCTAATTCAGCCATGCACGCCTGCTCCAGGCTGTTCAATCCCTTGAGACGCCTTTTTGTAGCCTAGCCTTTTCCCTCCTTTAAGTGCCAACTCATGGATGGCCTTTGGCTAGGGTTTTGTGCATTCCCACCTGCTCCTGCAAGAGGGAGAACAGACTGGGATGGAGTGACGCCATCCTTAAGTTTTGTGTTGTATTCAGGGCTGGGCATTGCCACACCAAATGGAGCAAACAGGTTACAAAAACTGTTTGCACAGACAAAGCAAGGCACTTGACAATCACCACCACTCCAACTAAAACACCATTTGGAAACAAGTTGCACTGACCACTGAAGGGGAGACAGCACTTGTTCAAAATCTCCTCTCCCTTTCAGTTGTTGCTCAATAGAGCAGAAAAAAATTTGTCGTCCAGCCCAATTATACCATTCTGCTGATGCTGTAACAAAAGGAGAGAGAACCATGACAGAAATAACAGGATAACCTGCTTCTCTAATGGAAGGAACAGTAGGAGGTAGAAGAATTAATTTTTATCACACCATTTTTCTTTTCACTTCAAGCACCCTCTCCCTCTCTAAAAACTCTTTCTATACACATCTCCTGCAAAGAAAGAGAAATCATTGAAGACTGATCCTGCCAACACTACCTATACCTCACACTTTTTTCAGTTCCACTGGGAGACAACTCTGCCTTAAGGTATGACAACTGGGCATTGCAGGGGCCTGAACCCAGCCTGGGAATTGACAACATGAAGGTTCCAGCTCTAGGCTTTTTAGGCCTGCTTAAGTTTGGAAAAAGCCTTTTAAGTATGGATGCTTCAGGTTCAGCTGCCATACATCCCCATGTTTCTGCACCAAAATACTTGCTCTCAGTTTCAAAAGAGTGAGTAGTCTGGAGTTCTAAGCATAATTTAGGACAACTAAGAATATGAAGAACCTTTGAGAATTAGACTACTTATTTCAGTAAATTATATAGGTAACAACTGTGAAAATGCTGATGTTAGACAGTACTTAGCTTCCTGGGCTATAAATGGATATAATTTTTACTTACCTGACAGGTGTGTCATGAGAATTAGCTAATATTGACACTTTGATCTTTAAAATGCTTTGCCAAGTATTAATTAAGGAAGGACCATTTTGCATTTAAAATACCAAGTATTTTGAAGTTGAACTTGTCTCCTTCTCTCTCCTAAAATGGTAAAGAATCTACTGTTTGTTTTTCTACATATTTCCCAGGAGATCATTTCAGAGAAACATGAGAAAGGAAGACTGAAATGAGGGTCTGTGTTTCAAGGAGGATGAATGAATAGTTCTAAATAAATAGCTGTATTTTGTTGCAAGAATCTTCTCTCCTGTGAGTCTTCTAGCCAAACCTATAGACTTAGTCAAGTGTTACTGAATTAGGGAGAAAGGCTACTCATACCCCTTCAATAAACCACATTTTCATAACTAACCTACAAGGTTTTTTTACAAGACAAGTCTCAAAGTATGAGAAGTACATAACATGTTTCAGATATTGAAGCCTGCAACTATTGGTAAAGTGTGGCCTCATTTCTCTATAGAGGGAAAGGTGCCAACATATGGGCAAAGCTCTATTTCAGTTCATCTGCAGCTAGTGACATGAAATATGTACTAAGATGTGCAATGCTTTTGTTAGATAGGTCACCCTGTAGGCTTCTGCTACAGAAAAATGGAGAGCCAAGGCTTGCCTGTGGAGCCAGCTCTCTCCTAGTGACTCCATGCTCCATAAGGGCAGGATAAGGACAGGACTTTCACCATGGGCACTCTCATTGCAAAGATCTAGCAGCAAAGGCATGACATTTGGCCTTTACATGACCCAGTGAATATAAACACAGATTAGAGGGAAATAAAAGATTGTATTTGATAGCATGTGAGAAAACAACAGCATAAATAAGTCTCCAAATAAGCTGCTCTACACACCCCGGAGAGATCATTATGCAGGGCTTTCTTGTGGTTGTTACTGCTGGTGGTTACAGCCTGACCTGGTGTCAAAGGCTACTCATGCTGGTGGTGCAGAGATGTCATCTCTCCTGGAGCTGAACTATTCTCCTTAAAGTTAACCAGGCAACAGGGAAGACCGAGATGGAGGGAAAGAAAAAAAAGACAGGACATAGGTACTGGAAGAGAGGCCACAAATCAGATGCATGAAGATAGATGCAACCCACGTGTAGTGCCCCTGCATACCCTTTAGGGTTTCAGTGTGACAGTGGCAAAAATCCTGTGGGAACATTTTGCAATGTCGTGTTCTTGCCCACTGCCCAAGGCATGCAAAAGATACAGAAGAATATTTACTCATTTTGGTGACTTAAGTCTTATGGATCTAAAGATGTGTCTTAGAGGTGATTCTGGGGGCTACACTCTGATTGATTGTCATGTATAGAATTAAAGTTCCTTATGTGACTCCTTCATGATAATCTCTATGATGGGATACTTCTGTTTCTCTGCCTCATTTCATGCACAGCATAGACATTACTTAGTGAACTAGTAACTCCTAAATATTTATTTTTCTCCTTATTATCAAGTGTGCCTCTATGCTTTATTTACCTCATTCAAATGTTGCTGATCATTATTTATAGCATTCACAACACAGAAGCCAAGCTCTTATAAATGATAATTAATTTTAAATTTTCCAGCTGGATCCTGAAACTAAGGTGGACATTTTTGAGATGGGCATTGGTTTTGAGAAAATATTTTATAATTCTAGAAGTCTAAAAAGCATCTCCGTAGACCTTTCAGGAAGAACCTGCCTACCAGCAGGGCTTAGTGACAGCACATGGCACAATGTGGTCCTCAGCCTTCACAAGGGTGTTTGAATCAGTCTATTTACAATGCCAGTGCACACATTTTACATAAGAAATACTGCTGAGAACAGTGAAAAAACACTCAGTGCTACATTAAGAACTAGTTCCTGGGATCGTAGATTACAAAATGTGCAGCATGAACCTAATTTTGGTATCTAATCAGGACTGACTGTTCTTCCCCTCATCCTGTGCACTCTTTTGCCTGTGCTCTACTTGATGGTGCCTGCTCCTGATTCCCTAAGGTATACACTCCCCTTCCTCCTCCTTACAGTCACTGCCTGAGGATTATCTTGATGTATCATCAGCATAATTCAACACAATTGGCTTTTCATCATCTCCCCCAGTCCATCTTATATTTTTCCTAGCCTTTCCTTATTTTTGAGTGGAACAAAACCCTCACCCTTTCCATTTCTTTTCACCTCTTCATGAGGTAAAGAAACACAGTGAGCCAACATTTCAAGTTGAGTTTATCCAGCATTCCAGCTTGGTCTTTTATCTCTTTGAAAGGTCAGTCCAGAATTTCACTGGATGAGAATGAGGAAGAACAAGTTTATTCCACCGTCTGGCTTTATGAGTAACCAAAGCCAAAATTCTACCAGTTATTCTGTCAAACCATTACAATGTATTCAAGCTAAAGTTTCAAATTTCATTTTCAATTTTGACTAAATCAAAAATTTTAATAAATATTTGTAGATGAGCTACACATCAAAATGGATGATTGTAAAAGCAGGTGGTGGATTTCACAGATTCAGGGCTCTACCTCCAGTTTGTGAGTGGCTGCAGGTAAAGCCGCTGCTCCTCTTTTTCCCATGAGGTTCTCTGGTCCCTCCCTTCAGCTCTCTTGTCTTTGTATATGAGAATATCTCCACAGCCACTTTTGAGATATAAAGCTAAAAGTGCATCTCTGGTCCCTCCCTTCAGCTCTCTTGTCTTTGTATATGAGAATATCTCCACAGCCACTTTTGAGATATAAAGCTAAAAGTGCATATGAAAAGGTATTTTCTCCTCTCCACAAAAACTTGTTAATTTGGTATTACTGCAAAAATCCCAGCCAACATGAGGCCAATTAATTTTTGAAAATGATTGATGGACCGCTGACAACATTTGCACAAAATCAAAATATCAGAAAAAAAAATATTAGAGATATTATTTATTTTTACATGAAGGACAAAATGCTAGCATCCATCTCTGCGGGAGGATGTGTTTATTCCTCTGCCAGTTTCAGGATCAGCTAATAATCACATTGCCAATATTATACTCCTCAGCTTCCTGAAATACAGCTCTACTTCATGTCTTTAATTGTCACCACACACATACATGAAATGACATTTTAACTGGGCAGATATTTTTTATAGTTCAACTGACACTCAAATGGTGCTGTCCTGCTAAACAGGCCCTTAAAAACAACAAAGAAACCAACAATATTTTATTTCACAAAAAAATGGGAACTAAAGATATCCCCTTCCCAAGTTTTCCAGAAGTAACAGCTGAAGATTGAGTGGTGAGAAGCATGTGAAAGCAACTGACAAAAAACTTTTACATGTACAAACTTGTCATACACATGGGATAGTTCAAGAAGTGTCACTGGCCTGAACAGGGTCATTTGAAATTTATTTTTAGGATCTTGATGCAACTAAAGGGACTGGTCCCAGTAAATTACTCCAAACGACATTGTTTTGTTCAATGCACATCAGAAGGTTTTAAAGGACTTGATTTTATAAGCCTACATATATTTCAAACTGGGCCAGATACTAGTAATGGAAAGAATCAATGCACAGCCTAATCTGTAAATCTTTAACTTAGGTACAATGTTGTCAAATCTGAGGATCTTTATTTCAAGCAATCTCATATCAGTAGACAACTGTATATAAACCAGATAGCATTTTGCAATGCTATATGCAGCTCCTGCACTTTTCAGTACTACTGGTCAGTCAGTAATTATTGAAGACAAGTTTATAAAACCTGAAAGGCTAGAATTATAACTGTCCCAGCTTGTTAGGCATTTAAGACATAATCACGGTCCTCTTTAAATCTAAGTCATTAATTCTATACTTTATTCAGCATTTGGAAAGGCTTAGTTGACTGCTTCCAAGCTCATCAGTCAGGCTCTGGGAAAAGGAAGGTGAGATCGTGGGAAAAATGTAACATGGAAAACCACTGGAATGAATCTGTGGTAGCTAGAAGTTCATGACTACGGCTGCCCTGCAAATCAGAGCCACTCAAAGTCTCCTGGGGAATGACTTGCAGAGACACAGCTTTGCCTCATGCACAAATACATACATACAAATACACATTGCAGGCACACAATTAGGGGGTTCACATTAATAAGAAATACAGCTAAGGAAGGCAATTGCTTTAAGAAAAATAGTGGCATATTTGCCAGCAAAGTAACAGTTTCAAGAGGTTCTAGAAAATGAACCAGAGCTCTTATTGTTAGAGAACGATTGACTCCAGGTTTGAAAAGTGACCCCAAGTGAGCAATGATGCACTTGGCCTGGAACTTGCAGCTCCTGTATTTCACTCTAAATTGAACTGCCAATCCATAGTGCAATCTTTTTCTACTATAATCTCTCATCTTTTGGGCAAGTATACGAAAAAATACTATATACGGTCTGCATTATTCCAAGTTAGACTAAATTCCTCTGGAAATGGAAAATATGTCTGCATTACTGAATTCAAGAATTCCTGTGGGTATTTATATGGGAGTAGTGTTTTTTTATCTTTTAAAGAGCACTTAGTGGCAACTTCATGTTGTCATTTTTCCTGCAAATAGTTCTTAAGCATGCAAGTGACTAATAGCATGAGGCCCCATAAAAAAGCATTTAGGTATGTATTACCCTATAGACCCACATAATACATATTCTATACCAGACACATACATATGCACAGTGATCAGATCTTGCATTCTTGCCACAATAAAAGTGGCTGCCAATTTAGCATGATTTATAATGTCATCAATGTCAATGGTTTGCAAACACAAATAATTGACACAAGCTGTGAAGTACTTACATTCACTTTTCCACTAAGTCTTCTTCACTATAATCAAGTTATTTTCCAGGACAGTTTAATCTTCTTACTAAATAAAAGAAGGCAACAATTAAAAATATATTAATATGCATTAAGCTACGTTCAATCACATTAAATTTATGAACTTTAAAATATTGATTTAAGATCATCTATAGTGTAATATAAACTTGTAATTTGTTTATATATAGTCAGTTTCATTACATTTTAAACACAAACTTATCACACTATAACTTTCCCTCCTGAAGCTAAGTGGGGAGATGTTTTGTACTTCAATAGCTGCTCAGATAATAAATCAGATGGACAGCTGCTCACAGATGCACAACTAATTACTGAAGAACTGAGAGCTAAACTGATGTATTACCCAAAAGAAAGCCTAGCATTACAGATGGGTTATTGTATGGCTTGGTACTTCTCTAGCCAGAGCTTGAACATGCTCTGATCAGTGGCAGTACTTGGCACCTCCCCATGCCAAACATTCAAGAATGGAAGAGAAGCAAAGTCTGTCCCTTTAGGGAAAGATTAAATACCATCAGATATTTTTTAACATATATACCAAAAAGTGATAAAAAAGGTTCATATAGATTGTTCAGCATCAATGTGAAGATGACAGCTGTCCTCAAAAAAGTATCCCAGGCAGTAGACATAGTGAGTTTTGTATGCCTCGACCTGTTGCTCACACAAAATTATTTCTCAGCTGCTTTTAGCAAAGCACGCAATGCACAATCAGTTTGCAGCACAAGCCAACAAATGTACTAAAAGACCACCACATGGCAGTTCCCAGGTAAGAGGGCCAGAACACCTGGCAAAATCCACTACCTTTTCTCCAAAGCCATCTCATTTCTACTGAAAATGACTTTTAGACTCATGTAACACTGGCTTTCAGGGAAGTAAGACAGAAACATTAGCAGGACTTTTATTTTCCCTTCATGCTAATATTCCATGGGATTTAATTTCCCATATCTAGTTGCTTCAGGAGGATGCTCTTTAAGACTATGTACATTCTTCTCTTTGCAGGGAAAAGCTGTATGAGGGAACAACCTTCACTGGGTACAGGATGAACATGGATGGTCAGCAAAATTGTGAGATAAGGCATATGGGAGAAGAGCTGGGTGAGATATTTAGACCACAGCTGCATGATATAGCCTAACTGGACAGTGTAGGATTGGACTGAGGAAGGTTGTAGGAGGGAACTGTAAATAAAGCAGCAAAGCCAAGAGACAGACAAAAAATTAGACTGTAAGACCAAGGTAAAGGGCAGATTTCTTTCTATGTCTTACCAACAACAGGAAAAACAGATCTGGTGCAACTTAAACATGTAAAGGAAAAGAAAAATTCAGAAGTAAAAGGAAGCACAAAAGAATGTGAACCATTATCATCCTGTCAACAGCCAAGAAGGAAGGAGGTGGAAGCACTCAGCAAGGAAACAAGACTTGATCCTGCTGAGAAGTTTGCTTTATATATCCATGTTTTCTCTTTCCTTACAAGCATTTTTGCAAGCATTGCTGAACAGTAATTTAGGCATGTCTTGCACAGTTGGTTCACCTCCCAGTTTTGAAGATGCCAGAACTGAGGTGCATGGAAATGAGTATTTGGCTGAGCCTGGAAAAGTAATCAAATGCTGTCAACCCTAACTGTTATGTCCAGCCAGCTATACCCCAATAATAAAGGTATTAATAAAGGTATATCCTTTACTAAAAATATCAGAAATGTATTGAGAAAATTGGTTCAGCCATAACCCAGGACCTGGCACAGAGTCATCTAACTACTTATGTGGCAGTTCTCACATGGATACACCAAGCATTTCAGTCTGTAGTTCAGCTGTGCCAGGGAATGATGCTACCAAATTGTATTCAATTTTCTGTGTTGTAAAATTGGAAGCCTTTTTCATAAGAGGCTTGGGATACAAGCCAGAAATCTCACTCACTGTCTCCCTATGTATTCAGACTGAGTCATCAGATTTTCCATGTTTCTCCACTCAAATGGCACACTGCTTTGGATGGACACAGGTGGTACCATCTGCCACAAGGCTTCTTCGGTTTGTTTGGTTTTGTTTCTTCCTTCTGCCTCCTGCTCACAGCACAACAGCTCTTTTTCAGTATCTTACACTGGATCTGGTCTTTCATGGCATGGGTTTGGCCAGCTGGCCAGTCAGAATGGACTGCTTGAACTAAAGGAACTTCAATACATATTGCTAGCACAGGTCCTCTAACAGCTGGAGGCATTTGCAGACTGATCTGAAGCAAAAAGTACTCGGACAGCACAGAGAAATTGTTCTGTAAATATGACAGAAACCACGAGCACAACAGAGCAAGTGGGTAGGGGGATGGTTACTAACTTCAGTCTAACAAGGCTAATCTTCCTGTTTCTTCTTTCTTCACTGGCTTGACAGAAAGAGTCCTGCCATGGATTGCCTTGTGGATTACGAATCAATCTTCCCTGAACTGCTTTTTGGAGAGGACTCCCTCTCCCCTCCATAACCCACAGAGGACAGCCAGAGATTAGACTACTTTCAGCTCTTTCCTGTCTCAATCTGAACTAGCTTAATTGCTCTCACCTTTCACATGACACAATTTCTGTCTTTCAAATCAAAATACAACTTTAGGGGGAAAGGATGAAGACCACCATGTATGGTCAATGACCCAGCAGAAACAGAACCTCCCCTTTCTGCAAGTGCCCTCCCCCCCTCACAAGGCAACTGCACCTCTGTATTCAGGGTCAAGGTCTCAGATGCCATCATTTCAAATAGATGATAAACTAAAGCTGACTGGTTGTGTCCAAGTGCAAGATTTTGCAAGCAGGTAACATGCTGCCCTGGCACTGCAACTGCCAGGGAGATAATGGCTTCTCAAAGCAGCAAAGAACAAACTGTGACACTTGTTCTGCAGTGCCTAAAGCTGATGCTACTGTAAGTACAAGTAAGAACATATTGAATTTTTTTTTTTTAATGTTTGTTTCTAGAGCTAAAAACAGATCATAAACCACTTTTCTTTGAGGAAGGATTTTGTTTGTTTGTTAAAAAGGGCAAGCACTGGGTCAGGGATCAAAAGTTGTGCTATCCGGTTCCCAGACACAAACCATATTCCCCTGAGCCTCCAGCTATATGTAACATATGGAGCAGATACTTTTCCTATAGACTTTTACACGCCCATGGAACTTTTATCCGGCTGTTGAGCTAACAAGCACAGTGCCCTTGATAGGATGGAACACAAAGGATAAAACTACATATTGCTTTTTGAGCTTAATTTTGAAAATGGATCTTCACATTTCTGTGTTGGGAATGCAACTATTACAACACTGAGACCATGTTCACATGGAAAGAGGATATAGAAGTTATTATTAAAACTTCAGGGTGATATCAGATGTCAACCCAATACTTTAAACACTGCAGTGTATTTAGATCTCTAATTAACCGTTTCACACAATATCTGGCTAATCTTCCCTCACCTTTGTTTCTCTAGCTTTCATGACTCTTGGTTTTCTCAATTCTGCCGTCTCCACCTCCTTGACCACAGACACCAGGTTCCACTTCCACCACATGAGCTCCTGAGTTTTATTACTGACTTCCTTTCTCCTCTGCTTGGTTTACTGCTGTTCTCTCGGCTGGCTCTAGACAGCATTTTTTCAGAATGTGAGGACACCAACTTTTTTTTTTTTTCTGAAGTCTCTCCCTTTCTTTTGAGCACAAATGGAACCAAGCCTAGCTACCATGACATACCACCTCCCTGCAAGGGACCTATTTGTGCGACCTGGTGGTCTCCCAGCAATGCAAGATGCTCCCCACATCATGAGCGTCACCTAGCACAGGGCACAGGAGACAGTCCAGCATTACACAGCAGAACAATGTTTACTCTTAGTTTTCCAGGAATTCAACATAATCCTGGCACAGCCAAATTTTTTGAGTTACCCAGTGTCCTGGTTTCACCCAGGACAGTTAATTTTTTTAGCAGCTGTGAGGGAACAGAACTTGGAGCTCTGTAGGTCTGTCTAGGTTGTTATTTTATATCATCCACATAATCACTGGTGTGGGCAGGGGTGAAGGGGAATTGGAAATATGGGACTCTTATTCTAGGAAGAAAAGCATGGCTTTGGGCCACATAAAAGAGTGGCAGGTTGGCCATTGTTGATTTTCTCAGGTTGAACCACCTCAGGTTGGTTGGTGAGCATTTATTTCCATGCAAATCACACTCTTTTTGTATACTTTTGCTGTTAATACTGTTGCTCTAACTGTTCATTTTTGTATCTCATTGCTGTTTCCAGTAAATTGTTTCTTATCTCAACCTGTAATTTTCCCCTTTTTACGTCTCCAATTCTCAACTCCACCTCTGGAGTGGGAAGGGGAAAGAAAGAGGGGTGAGCAAGGGAGTGCTTGGTTTAGGAAGAGTCTTGGGGTACAGAGAGGGGTGCATTTATCTGCAGAGTGCTGTTCCATTTCTAAACCATGACACCCAGAATTCAAAATTAGCCAAAGATCACAAATTCAGTTTTCCCTTCATTTTCCCACTTCTTCTAAGTCCTAAAACAGTATTACTGTTTCTCTCTGTTCTCCATAGTCCGCTTTTTCTTTGATCCTTTGGCCTCTGTGGGACAGGGAAGAGAAGAGGCAAAGAAACATATGGGAAAATGAAGCAGACTGCCATCTGTGTTTGTGCTGACCCTAAAAGCCAATATAAACACAGACCAGTTAGACTAGTTCTCATTTGCCAGGCATTTTCAAAGTACTGAAGTAGCCCAATCATTTCAAAATACCAGTAAGCATTTCACTGACAAGAATTATTAGGAATCCTGTGTTATTCTGGTGTTACACAGACTTACAGGTAGCTCTGTACTTGCCATGAAAAATTCTACAGCTGCTGCTTTGGTTTAAAACAACCCTAGCAACACCAACCATCCCCTCTTCACAACACAGTTGTTAACTACTAACTGAAGAACACAAAAATTCACCAAAATTGTTCCATGACCATTACTGTTCAATCAAAATAAATGGAGAACTATCCAAGAACACTACTCCAGAGCTACACACCTCAAAAAAGAAAATCAGTATCTGTTATATTACATTCTCCCTTTCATCTTCATGTCACTGAAGGCATTCCACAGGCAGTTTTACTTCTGACAGCACTGATTTTCAACCAATCTGCTCTTGCCTGGATTTGAAATATGATACTACAAGAAACTGGATCCTGGTAGCCTCAAACATGCCCAGGCTTGCATAGGAGATTAAACAAAAAAAAAAAAAAAAAAAAAAAAAAAAAAAAAAAAAAAAAAAAAAAAAAAGAAGGCAATTTTTAAAACACAGGGTGCTAGTAAAACTGATTTTAAAGTGCCACTTCATTTCTCTCAACTGGAAGTAACATATTACCTCTATAAAGTCTTTTATACTAAGTTCCTGAAATTCTTTATTTATACAATGCCATTGGTGCTCACCTCACCTTAGAAACACACATTTTAATAGTCAACCAAAGTGATACAAACCCCCAAAGTAAATAAGACTATTTTAAAGTTGGCTTCACTACCTTTCCCCATATATCTGCCAAGCTAGGGGCTAGTCCTGCAGTCTCTTTCATCATATATTCAGTACTCACACAAGAATTTGGAGGTTTACTCCTTGAATTGCAGAATGAAGCTGCCTTATTGGAAAAAAGGAACATGCATGACAGGTAAGAGTGTGAAAAAGGAGAGGAAAAAATGTGAAGTGTAGGAAGGTAAAAAGGAGCAAAGATTGTTAAATGGGGGATGAGGCATGGATAAGAGAAAATAAGAGACATAAGGAGAGAGCAGCAAATAATGGTGTGGAAAATAAGAGGAAAGTCATAAAAGAATGAAAAACTTATCCTGAGCACTGTAGGACTTTAAATGAATTTGTATCACATTGAACAGAGAAGAAAGTACAGGAAGAAGTGGAGAGATGAGAATTTTATTTCTAATTTTATTTAAAAATAAAAATGACCCAAAGTTCACTCCTTTGTCATCCTGAACTGAGATGTCCATTCCTCTGAAGGGGGCTTTGAAAGGATGTAAGGACTACTGGCACGGTGAGCCAGGCAAGCCTCACCTGAGACCAGCTGGATGGATCAGTGAAGTTTCCAGTATCTTCTTTGATAGTGACTGATTTTTCCCTTGATAGCCCATTGCACTGCAAATTTCATTCTTTTGTTTGTTTCTAAAAGTGGAAAAAGGAACCACTACAAAGCCTGGTTGGAAGCTTGAGTGAAATTTCACCTTCCCACTGAAATTTCATCTTCCCCACCGAGAAATGTATAAAAATCACAACCTTCTCATTAATACAACAGTGGCCTGGCTGTGCCTCTTGCTGAACAGATCAGAAAGCATCACAGCAATCCAATGTTATAACACCAGGAAAGTCTCATTTGTCCATCAAATCCAATGAACAAGGTGAATGTCAGCCTAATTACAAGCAATCTAAGAACACTTTCCTCCTTCAGATCAGACAGAAGGGCTCTTCTCATCTTCAGAGCCTCTCAGAGAATCAGCCTGATTCCCTCCACACTTTCCCTTGCTTCCTCTGTGACCTGTCTTCCTAATCTGGGATCCTTCAGAGCTGGGAACTGGACCCCCCGCCTTGATTCCCATCATCTGCACTGATTTATGTTAGCAAGCCAGGCCAGCTGGCTGCCTGCACACCCAAAGAGCCCATACACCCTGATACTGTGCAGTTAGGAGAAAAACAAACCAACAAAACCCCTCAAACACCCCTCCCCCCCAACCAAAAAAAGCACAACAATCTAGCGTGGCTTTGCCTGCCAGGTTAAAAACTGGTCTCTCCTTGTCAGCCTAATCTACCTGCTGCTGCTGGGCACAGGCACTTCCCTGGGTGTAGCTGTTCTTCTGGTAGCTGAGCCTCTCTTCTGCAAATATTAATATTCAAAGCTATTTCTGGGCTGGAAAAGGGTATAGGCTATTGTTTCTAGTTCACTAGGAAAGATACATGTGTTGACACTTTTTTAAAAAGAAACCATACCAATCAGCCATGGGAGCTGGCTCGGGCAGATATTGTCCTATCTCGCAGAACAAGTCACAGCAGGTTCTGTAATCACCGCCTCTGCAAACACTGATTTCCCCCCACCCCCTCCACGGACCTTAACTTGCCCGGTGCTCCCGAGCAGAGGACACAGACATCTGAAAGTACCGACAGGGAACGGCCGGGCAAAACCCCAGCTGATCTCTGTGTTCAACCAACTTCAGGTCTTCCCTTACCAACAACCAGCTTTTTTACTTTTTTTTTTTNCTCTCCCTTCCCAAAAACCCTTTTTTTTTTTTTTTTTTTTTTTTTTTTTTTTTTTTTTTTTTTTTTTTTTGGTTGTGTTTTTCTTTTTCCCCATAAAACTTCTTTTTTTCATGCTTACATGGGGCTTGTTCTGTTCAAGCGCTTTTTTTCCCTGCCAGCAGAGCAAACCTCGTTTGGATGCACACGAAGGGAAAGGCAATATTTATAAAGGAAGTTCCCACACTTCCTCTTCAAACAAATCACTTCTGGCTGGTTTTGCAATTACTGACCTACCGTAAAAAGGGGGTGGAGGAATAAAAAAAAAATTGGGTATACTATTTCCTTTTAAAGTCACTTGCTTCTGAAAATCAAGCTTCCAGGGAGGAAGGAGTTAAGCGCTCAGGACAAACTGACAAGTTTTCAGTAACTAATTTACTCTTCCTGTAGGCCTGGAGGAAATCCACAGCTGCCACAAATATTCCTTGCTCATTTCAATACTACTCGTTGTGAAATGGATTTTAATGGCCAAGCAAAGCCATCCAAACCGCAGATGTAATTAAAGCCACTCAAACTGGCTCCACAGAAGGCTGGGCAGTGCCCTGTACCCTATCTTGGGGCACATGCCGTGGTACAGGCTGGCAGGGCAGCAGTGATACCAGGAGACCTTGGCCTCATCCTTGGCACAGCATACAGTGCTGCTGCTGACAGGATGAATCCTGCTGACTGGGAATGCAACAAGGCTCAAAACAAAGTGCAGTGGGTGATGGACAGGGAGCCAGGAGCTTCCTGCAGCCAGGGCTGGCAGCAGCCTGTGCTGTCAGTGACCGGTGCACACCAGCGCAGCCTCTGCAGGGCACTGCTGCATCCATCTGGAAGCATTTGCTCTCGCCCAGTTTCCATCCCTGCTACCTGGGTTAGAAAATTCTGCCACCCCAAATCCACTTGTTTGTAGTGCTAGAGTGTTAAAAACCTCTTCATCCATGAACAAACTGCATTTGACAAGCTAATTTCCCTCCACACAGAGTGGCTAAAGTCTGCAACACTAGCATAGGAAGTAAAGATTTTTCTGAGAATTCACAATAAATCAGCTTCTTATTAGAATTGACATACCTTAATTTCTTCTGCAGTGAGTCAAACAACTAGTCTACCCGAAAGGGTGGTAGTCCCCTGGTATTGAAATCTGTATTAGATCCATACTCAGCAAAGGAAAAATAAAATTTTCCCGAAACTCTTATCCAAAGCGTGGGAGGATGGAAAACAAGATCAGCATACCCTGCTGAAAATAGTTCTTGAGATAAAAGATATGACTGCTCTAGCACTAACCTCCCTCCTCCTGCCCTCTCCTCCTCAGTCACAATGAGGTGCAAATGCCTTAGGAAACTCCCTGTCCCTACTACGAACTTTTTTCATGTTTAATCTTAGGTAAGAGCACAATTGGGTTTGGACTCGATTAACCTTTCATGCAAAAAAAATCCCACACCTTTGAGTTGCTAATTTCATTTGATAACAGCTGCAGAAAACCAGCTCCATATTTTTGAAGTTAAATTGCTGCCAAATTCTGTTTTCCGGTGCCAGCTGCTCGGAATAAGGCTAAAAATCTTTCCAAAACAATTATATTTAAATTATTAATTAACACCACTTGGAATATTATGACTAAAATCAATTAGTTTATGCAAAGCTATCTACAAACCTGAAACATAGTAACAGTGGAAGGGATTCTTCAGTTGATGAATAATTAATACAGCTTTTCATTTGTTTCACCTCATATGCCAAGTAGCACAAAAGGAAAGTTATTAATGCAAGTAGATCACAAAGGTAACAACAGCAATCATTACATATTTATAGCCACTAAACTGTTTAAGTGAAAAGTTTGCAGGACCAAAAATACTACTGCAATATCAGATCCAGAACAAACTAAAATACAATTTTGACCATCTGGATGAAACAACAAAGAAAAAAAAAAAAAGCAGAGCTGCCTCCTCAGCTTGTTTGCTGTAGGTAAGCAGGAAGATCTGTCATCAGCTGTAAGAAGTTAGGTCCTCTGAAACCCCTGTCTTCAGACCTGCAAGATTCAATTCATGAAAGTGGCTACCCATTTCTGGAAGCAAAATACCATACTTTGGCCAATTACCTCCAAATTTTTACCATGGAGGCATGTGATTTTATACCCACACACATATTGTTTCCTCTCAGGCACCAAAAGAAGCATTTTTCTAGTCTGACATGCTCCAGGTTTCCTGGCAAACCACAACTCTTCTTTAAAAAAAGTGGGGTTTGGTAAACAGTGCGCAGATTTCCTGTGGATTACCAGAACTACATACCTCTTGTTGAAGTACGCTCCAGTGACATGAGATGATGTCAACGGAAGAACAGCATCAATCTTTAATTGCTGCAAAACTGAAAGCTTAGCATGTGTTAATTTACAACATTCCTTAACTTGATTATTCAGGTAGAAATCAGCAAGCCCGTTGCCATTATGCCAGTGGTCTGACACTACTCTGCTTTC
Organism: Aegithalos caudatus; assembly: GCA_013389925.1. Classification (NCBI taxonomy): domain Eukaryota; kingdom Metazoa; phylum Chordata; class Aves; order Passeriformes; family Aegithalidae; genus Aegithalos; species Aegithalos caudatus. Next base: position 471,898 of record WEIU01015975.1, on the reverse strand, counting down.
ATCCTACTTAACCATTTATCTCCAGATAAACCTTTACACCATAAAAAAAGAGTTGGATTTCTACATGTTTGTTTTTATTTTCAAAATTACTCAGAGTATCTCTCCAGAGAAATGTCAGAGATTAAAAAAGTATCTCAGTGGGAGAACATTCATTGCCATTTAAATGTTGAATTACAGCAGAGCACTAAGAAATGATGTAGGTGTTTGATCAAAGAGCTTCCTTCGTGCCCTGTTAACAGCTCCTCTGTGTGAGGCAACAATAGGGATATTTTCACGTTGTGCAAACACTAACTTTGAAACATTTCTGCTCCAAACGGGAGGCTCACCTATTTCCCTCAATACACAACATACCTTCTCCTTCCTCATTACATTACTCTTGCTGCCCTTTTTTGTGCTTTTCCCCATAGCCTCCTTTATAACCCGTCAGCTGAAAACAGAGCCAGCAACATTAGACTTGAACTTCCTACCTCCTGACATAAGCAGACTCAAAAATCTAGACAAAACAAGCTGTCCCATTTCTTCATTATCTGTGCATGCACTGATTTCAGAATCTAAAACCCTGCTGCTCACGAAGAAGTGATGTGGCTTTCTTCATGATAAACGATGCAACTTTCTCCAAACAAAGCTTACCCAATGTGATGCAAAGCCTTCCTTGCCTTGCCTTGCCTGCGACTGTCTTGTACATGGAAAAAGTTCCATGAGACTCATTTTCACCTGCCTCTGGAAAATGAAAGATTTTCCATTCTGTGAATGACCTGCTTTCCTTGCAGCACCTCTCCTTACTGGGTCAAAACTTTTACACTTCTTCTAATTCCATGCCTGCAACCAATATGCACTGCCACCAACCCGTTAGCACATACTTGTCATATCTTTCAAGCAGATGGTTTGGGGATGAATTACACTTGGTTTCACAGTCAGCCCAATCCCAGGCACTGCGTTATCACCACAGACGAAAGAGCCTACAGATCTGCTTCATTTGGCCATAAAGGTTTGCTCCATCTTTGCATTGGTAAAGAACTTAATAGACAAGACTGTGGCTTAAATATTCCCCAGACCAGGGAGACTTTTAAAGAATGAGCACTAGCTTACTCCACTTAAAGGGAAAAATGATCTTTTGGCTGAGAAATGCCCTCTGTTCTGCTGTGTTTGGGCCCCTGTGGCTACAGAGCTGCATGGAGGATGTGTGAACTGAAAGTGATGTTAGAAAGGCAATGCTATGGTCTTACTGACATGAAACTTATTTTGTACCATGTACCGAAAGAGTTCTTGACATATTGTGGTCGGGAACATACCTCCATTATGCCTATGGCCATAAACTGGCCAGTTTTGATTTCTGGGTCTCAGCAATAGCTATGTAACTAGAAACAAATTGTTTTGCCTCTGCTTAGAGTGTTATAGTGAAATGAGATCATGAGTGAATGAGATGATTTTCCCCTCTTTGTAAAGAAGTTGCAGTTTTTCTCAGATTTTCCTCTGTAGAAATACTGTGCTAAGAAACCACTTGCACTGCAGGAAGCACCCCATGGCAAAGCTGTCTCTAATTGGCATGCCTATCTGCCCATCTCACCCAGCAAAAGAAAGCATTAATCCACATCTTCAAGAATTCAATAGTCATTTAAGCAGAAGGTCAGGTACCTAATGGGCTGTCAAGTTCAGGCTGTCTATCCCTCTGTCTTCCTGGCTCCCCAAGTTCCCAAGCCTTGACTGAGTGTCCTCAGGAGCTGGGTACTTTGTTTTCCTGCCAGAGCGCTATGAAGGCTAGAGCACAGGTGACTGCTTTGCAAATTTAAGTTGGGATAACATATTCTGGCTTCATTGAAAGTGAGCGGGGGGGGGAAAAAAAAGCAGCCAGGAAAAGGTACACAGCAAGACCTGAGAAATATACTAAGGATGCTGCTTGTCCTGTATTTCTGGCATACTTCAATAGAACATGAATATACATTCAGTAGTCTGCAATGTGCTTTTTGGTCTGAACCTTATTATGACTGCTGCAGTTTTAGGATACCTCAGAGCAAGGACAGCTGTGTGTAAACACTGTGTGTCATCGAGTAGCATTAAATATCATATAGAATATATATATCTATTACCATATATATAATATACACTAATATGTTTAGTAGTGCTAAAGATAGAGAGCACGACTGTACACTCTTGTGTACATGATTGTACTCTTTTTCAGTGCCATGAGTTATGGAGTGAGTTTGAAGACTATAGTCTGGAATGCAGAAACATTGCTACAGCCCCCAGAAATTTCCAGGAGGTACACAAAGAGGAGAGAGCCCCTTCCAGATTTGCTGGGACACAGCCCACTGCGCATACTTGCTTTTGAACAGCCTCGTAAAACCAAAACATTTTTTTCCAAACAGATCACAGGTCACGTAAGCTTCCCAAGGGATATATTGGTTACAGATGTTTTCATGTAATAAAATATTCCACTCAACTGCAGTATTTCTAACTGATAATGCTAAAACTAAATTACCCTTGTCTAATGGTTATGTGCCCAATGTACTCCTTATCATGGTAAACACTGGCTCATTTGTTACCATTTAGCCACATAAAATTTATTTTTTTCTATATGAACATGCCACAAAGATTATGTATTTCAAGTTTGCAAGAACTACTTGAACTTCTCAATAGTATATACTTAAAATTCATTTTTTTGCATATTTCCAGAATAAATTATACCTCTAAGTTTCAGCATTATCATGTAAATTTGCATTTAAAAGTTATCTCATTCTTTAAACATGAGCGAGTCTAATAATTTTCCAATATTTAATTCTTGAACTTGGACTATTTAAGAAAAATCACTCGATTGTCTGAATAGTATAATACTAGTAATGAAACATTCAATTTGATGTCCTCCTGGCAGAGTTGTTAGGAAAGGTCAATGTGATGGTACCTCTGAAATGATCAAGTAGTTCAAAATAAAATTTAAAAAAAAGGAAAAAAAAGAAAAAGGGGAGAAGGAGATAATTGCCTCTATTCAAAATATGCTTACAATATGCTTCCTTATGAAAAAGGAAGAAAAAAAATTTTAGAAGGAAACTTAAGTAGCCTTTGACCATATCAAGGAGCCTCCCTCAAACAAGGGAAGTTCATGCAGTTGCATGGGACTACATCTCTATGAAAACCACCACCCTGGCATTTTTCTGTGAAAGATTAGATCATTAGGCTTGAGATATCCATTCATCATTGCTCTCCTTTTTTGGATCAAGATACTTATGGTTGGATTTCAATTGCAGACATTAAGAGCAATGGAACAAACTGACTCTTGATGTACTATAACTGTTCTATGTTGCAGCTTCACAAAGTCAACCTAGTCTAATTACATTTCAATAAGACTGGAAACAAAGCAGGGGCAGAGTATCCTCTGTGGAGGGAACCATAAGCCACTTAGCACTACTAGCATTATATCAAAAGTAGAACCTGTCTATTTTTAAGAAAACGTGGGAGTTAGTAAAAATTGGAAGTAGGCTGTCTAGACTTGATTAAAGTAAAAGAATTCTTCAAACTTCACAATGCCAGTTATTCACTGCTTTAATGCTAATGCTCTATGTTTGGTAAAATATTGTATCCTTTCTGAGCTATATGTAGTCCCCAACCTTGATAAGCAATTTTTGCAGTTATCCAATTCAAATGCATGCTTGTGTTTAGTAAAGAAAAATATCAATTTGTATTTTTGCAGTGGTCAGAAACATGCTTTAATGATTTGCTATAGGGGGAAAATATGGGAGCATTTCCCTCCATTCCTCCATCCCACCTGAAAGGATAATTCAATCTGCAGCAAATCACTTGAGGAAAAATTTAATTCAGATTGATGGAGATGTTTTCTAAACACAGCACAGCTGAACCTGACCTAAATACAGTGTTTGGAAGAGGAGAACTTTGTTTTGATTCCGAGTAACACGCCAAGAAAACTTTACTCAGCTGACATTTTTACCATAGTCCTGCTTATCTGCCTATCACTCTACTTCTCATCATCATATTTGATTAACTGTGATTCTGAGGATGATGCAGTAATTAGGATTGCTCCCATGTACAGGAGGCAACAATGGTTCTCTGATGGCTCTGGCATTTGGGAGGGAGGTTATATAGCACATGAAATGCAAAGCAACAGTCCTGTTCCGTGGCTCAAGATAACATCCAGAATAGGAACAAAGCAGTGCTTTGTGACAAGTAATTTGTTTTTTGAAAAAAAGTACAATGCAGTTTTTCTAAGCAGATGCTCTCACACAGAAATCAGAAGCCTGATCTGATGATATTTGAATTTTTTAACCAATTTAACAGTTTTTAGTGTGGTATGATTAAACAGCAGTAAGAACAGTGATTTTTGTGCAGCAGTGACTTGAAAACACATAAGTCTTGGAAACTCAAATACTCCTTTCCTTTTCCCTTAAAGAGCCTTTAGCATGGTAATCTGGCCTAATGGGAAAAGGACTAGCTTTCTGGAATCAAAATCACCTGGATGCAGAAGGGACCTGATTTGCTAGCACTGCCCCTGGGAGCTGTGTTCCTGTTGAGCAGCAGAATGCTGCCCATCAAGCATTGGCTACCACAGTACCTTCCATGAGCTCCCCTTTTCCCTTGTTATTTTTGCTGGCTGCTACAAAAAAACAAAAAACAAAAAAAAAACAACCAAACCCTCAGCTAGCTGACATTACTCCCTGGGCAAAAAAAATCTCTATTTATTTTAGTGCATGAATAATGTGAGTAGCAGGAAAGAGCATGAATAAAACAACCTAGAAGCTCATCTGTGGGAGGGGATGTGAGCAAAGGAAAACTCTTGAGAGGTTCTCCAACTCCTGACTCACATACGAACATAGAGCTTGCAGGGTGAAAAGCTATCATTTTAAATCTATTTTTTGGTATGTTTTGTGATATCTTTTTCTTGCCCTAGTTGTTAAGGACAGCACCCAGAATGCATAGCTAACTAAGATGTCCAATAGTGTAATTTGTCTGTTGCTCATCTTCCTCCCTTCCCAAGCCCCTTTACCTTTGCAGTCAATACAATATTCAAAACCACACACTGACTCCCCTGAATTTTTAAATTTTCAAATAAATGCCCAGTTAACTCACCCTTTATTTTAAACCACTCTATGTAGCAAAATTCTCCAATTAAAAATGGAACGTCTGTTAATTGAAGCCCAAAGATTCTGTTAAGGCAAGTTTCATGAATCCTAAAAATAGAAATGCATTCATAATTTTTTCCTCACTTTAATTAGGCACTTTTTTTTTTTTCCTGGCTTGAATTTAAATATCCCTCTGCAGTATCTTCAACTGCATTGCAGTAGTAGGAACCCTGCACACAACACAAGAGCCACAAGATGAAAGATGACTTGCTTTTCCATTCTTTCTCTGAAAGAGGAGTGTGAAATGGAGGCATGCATCCCACAGAACAGAAGTCTTGCGGTAAAATAGAAGAAACTTCAGAAAATTAGACTCCCAGAACCAAATGAAACTTCTGGTTGATTTGTGTATAGACAGATCTTGGTCCTTCTCTAATCTGTAGTCTTAAGTGATTGTAAGAAAACAGCACTGTGGCAGTCAAGGTGAAGGTGATATAACTAATGGTATAGCAGCCAAACTAAGGGCAGGTCAGTTCAAAGTGAGCTGAAAAATATGCTCTGTGTAGCTCTTTGAATGACATTACTTATAGCAGTCACAGAATGCAAGGTCATGCTTCTTCAAACACAAGTTAAACTTGTAAGGTGGTGAACTAATCTGGAAAGCAGTGACTTGAAGGATGACTTCAGGGCCGCGGTGAGCCGCAACTAAAACTCTGGCAGGGATGCAGTGGCTAAGATGATGAATGAGATCTTTCAATACCTGAGCTAGGGGAAGACACAAAGCAAAAAACATCATTGCAGCACTTCAGAGGAGCATTACTAGGAAGAGACAAAGTTGAAGTTATCCAGGTCGGCTGGGTAGTAAGCAAAACAATGCTAAGGAGCAGTCATGGACCTCTGCCTGCTTTGCCTATGACCGAGCCGAGCTTCCTCCTGCTACTGCAGTCCTGGCCTTCCAGTCCTGGCCACAGTCTTATCTTCCTTCCCTCTTCCACTGTTAGATTAACAACCCCAGATCTCCAGTGTGAGCCCATTCTATCCTCACTCCCGGAGCAGCAAAAAATTCAGTTTCTCTTACACTGTTAAGGTGCCTAGGGCAGGCTCTGTCACTTCATACAGCGTTACTGAAATGATTACAAGCACATGTTGACAAATTGGAAAGGATTCAGGGTGGAGCTGAAAGAAGAATTCAGAGTCAGGAAAAGATATCCTAAAGCAAGTACCAGGAATAATTCAACCTATTTATTTGTATAAAGTTCAGCATGGTTTGATCGTAATTCATAAATACTTACATTAGTGAGAGACATTTAATAAAGGGCATAACAAGCAAAGAGTTGAAAAATGGAACTTTGAGATAAAATTCAGGCAAAAAATGAGGGAGAAATGTTAGAAATGAATGCAATTAAGTCAATGGAACCTTTCATATTTGCATGCTGTAAATTTGCCATCACTTAAAGTCATTAAAAGAAAAAAATGAAAAGGATCAGTTTTTAAATGGGTATTATCTAGCTCAGGCAGAACTTTCAGGCTAAGTGGTGAATTTGTACAAGAATATAATACTTCTAGCTGACCAAACTAGAGGAATGTTATGTTATAAAACCCATGAGCACATATTTATTTCTTGAGTGGGCCTACAAAATCCAATTTTTTTCTTTATCTGCTTTAAATGGGTGCACCAGATTTGCTGAATCCAATCTGAACTTCTAACCTGAGCATTCTGCTGTAGATGTGATCCACGGCCAGTTTCTTTCTCTTCAGACACTGTGAAGAAGCAACTCAAATGCCCAAGACTGAGTGCAAGTGAATGCAGTGAATTTGAAGGCAAAGATGCACCTGTAAGTTTTCAAGCACCTTCTCTAACCCTGGAGTCTGAAAGCACTGGCATCCTTTCCAGGGGCATTTACAAGCCGCCTTGGATTGCTCCAACATGTGGGATTAGATGGAGGGCAGAGATTTTCCACCTTAATCCTGGGCAACCCAATTTTGCTGAGCAGGACAGTATGGGACATATTTTATTATTTAAGCACTTTTTGGCCACAAGGCAAATAGTTTCACCAGGGCTGTGACACAGAAGAACTGGGCAAACCAGGATAGCCTAGATACATCCAGGTTTAAGACAGCTAAATTCTATAATTTTGAAATCCACTGTAAAAGTACCATACACTTTAATGAAGGAATTAATATTCAAGAAGTGATATTATGCAATGGCAGCATTTTCTAGCAATCAGTGAGCTTTAGAAATGATGTAATTTTGTGGTCAGGAGACAGACTTAAATAAGACACATTCCCTACTACAATTCAGCTCCTCAGATCAATTGCTTACAAATCCATAGTCCTTTTTTCTCTCCACTGCCATAAGAAGTATTTACTGTTTTTATGATATCAGAATGGAAAAATATTAATCCATAACAGCAGCAACTATTGCTTTTTCTTCTCCAATCTGTGTGGCATTAAGTATAATTACATAAATAACTGGAATGGCAGAAACAGACAATTACTGGCTTTGTATGGGTATTGGAAAAGATTATACTGTTTTTATCATGTCTCTCAAATAATGGGTATCTTCCAAGTCTACTGTCAAGAATACTGCTTGCTGCTTTAATGCTGATATGAAAATAATCTTGTAAAAACAGTGAGAGGGTCTTTCCACATACTTTCCTCCAAGAAAGATTACTTAAATAAATGGTTTAACCTGCTGTTGACCTAAAACCTAGTTGCATAAATGTTTTAAAAATTATTCTTCATCCTGAGAAGAGAAAAGTAATCTAGCAAAGTTAAGGATAACATAGGAAGTCCCTTAATGAGAACTGCATTCTCTGCAACCTCTATTAGCATACGATTTTTCTACTGGCAAAGCAGATTGAAATGAACTATAAGAACACATGCTGGAAATAGACACATACTTATAAAGGAAGAGTGAAAACCTGCAAAGAGGTCTTACAAGAAGAGCCGCCTCAAAAAATTTTTGCTCCGTTCTTTCATTATAAACATTGCTATTCCTCCTTTTTAAAACCAGTAATAAAAGTTACAGAGATCATAAGGAAGTTAAATATAGAGGTTGTGTCTCAGGTATGGGTATGCCTGAGCTACCATCATCCCAAAGTCAATAAGAATGAGCGCATACATCATCTGCTCCAGTGTGCTGAACATGTGCTCAGAAACAGCTAAGATAATTAATTGGGTATAGTTCATCTAGTATGCACTGGAGATACAAAGCATTACAGCCACTCCACTTCAGTGCAAAAAAAGAGGACAATGTGCTTACCAAGCTTTAAAAAGGCTTGGGAAGGCTGACAGTGCCTTCACCTACTAATAAGTCCCCTCCTTTTAATATCCTGTGTTAGCTGGCATTGCAGGAGACTGCTCCACTCTGTGGTAATGAGAAGAGTCTCTTGAGCATCTCAACCTTCCTTCCCGGCAATCAAGGCAGTGATGCCAGATGCAAGTTTGGAAGTCTTCAGCATTTTGTCTGACAGCATAAATGTTATGTTTTTTCATGAACAGCAGTCATCTGGTCTGCTGCATGCTTTCACCACCTGCTTATATCAGGCATGTAAGATGGGATGCTTGTGCTTCAGTGACCAAGCTGGCAAGTATCTAAAGCTTTAGCATCTATAGGATTATCCAAACCTTTGGGTTTGTGGGTTTTTTCCCAAACAGACCATAGTTCTGACCTTCCTCGTCCTCACTTTAAGGAAACATCACCTTTTCTACAGACTCAAACAGCAGCCATGTGGTCCACAGCAGCATGCTGGAAATGGTTAAGATGCTGTTAACGTTGTCCATGCAACTTCAAAGGGATGCAGCTGCCCCAGGAGGTGTTTCCTGGCCATATAACTGCCCATAGACTGCAGCACTAAAGACTTACACTAAAGACCATATTTTCCATACATGCAGATCTTTATCCCTTCTACTTCCTTTGGGACAGGTCTGTTTGTTTTTTTTCTAAAATAATTTCTAAATTCATAATCTCGCAGCCACACATATTTCCACTTCCTGAATGTGTTAAAAGAAAAAAAACAAACAAGCTCTTGATATTTCTGTCAATAAAGACAGACTCAGGATCAAAGAAATGAAAATGCTAATTATGGTGCACTCTGTAACACCTCTCTCCCGAGCCAAGTGCTCTGATTAAGTTAACCATCGTGCTAATTATAATAGTGTTTAGCACAGCTGGGGCCAAAGAAAAGCCATCTTCTACCAGAGCATGGTTGCCGGCCTCAGAAATGAGATCAAGAATTTGTATACTGCAATGGAAACTTGTCTACGATTCACCAAAAATAAATTTTAAATATTCAAAACCATGTTCAGTTTATTTTATTATTAAAAAAAAAAAAAGCGGACATTTAAAAAAACTGATGTGGTTTGTTTATTTTTTGACATGAAAAAATGCTGGAGTCAGAAGTTTATTGCACAGGAATTAAGTTACTGTCTCCTAAGGGAACATACAGCAAGATAACACATCTTTGCAATTTAAAGGGAAGCCCACTCTTCTGCATTTTCTAAGTCAATACCATACGGCTGTGAAGTATGCCAGTGATGAGAGAGGAAGGCCACTGTACTCGATACTTTCATTTAAAATTGAATGAAGTAGCATGCAATTACTGGCAAAGCCACCTGCCACATTTCAGCAGCACATTTGGATGGAGAATGGGGATGATAGTACCAGTGAAAAATGTCATTGGAGTGTAAGTGAAAGTTAATCCTTCCCACCAATTCCTTGGAGGAGAGAAAAATATAATAAATCAATAAATCCCTGCAGCTCAGAAAATTGTATCTTCAGTGGATGCTTACAATCCTTGTTCCACAGAGCATAATTGGAAGACATTTTTAAATGGTTATGTAGTTATAACCATCCTTCATTCATCACTTCCCTCCTTGAAGAAGTCATCAGCATTTACTGGCAGTACCTTCCGGTGCACCTGCTAGAAGGATAAGCACTCCTTACCATGAAGGAGCTAAAAGGTAAGAAAATTGCCTTAGATTCAGTATCACTCCTCAAAATGGCTGTTTTGTACTTGCTCAGTCTCCCTGAGACTTTGAGTAGCAGCAGATGAGCAGACAGTTTTTCAACATGAATTCAATCATTAACTCTGAATTATACAAGTCATCTAAACACAATGAGGCAACTAATGCTCCTGAGTGGATGTGCACTTTCCAAATTCCAGGCATGTTCACAGTACTCCTGTTTCACTGCACAGATACAGCAATCACTGACACCCTTATTATGGGCCATCTTCCCATTCATTTCCCAAGCATTGCATTGGCTCACTTAATTATATACCCACACATATATATTTTAATAAATACAGCACTGTTTTATGCAAATTGATAATCATAATTCCTTACTGCTTTAGTAGGGTGGTAAAGGCTTAAGTGAGTTTAATCCAATCTCAGGGGAGAAAGGATAATTATTGCTCTGGCTTGGAAGGTAGAGAGGAGAGGTTCCTCAGAGGGAAAACCCAACAAACTGGCTGAGATGTTAGAGAAGGTCAAAATGTGGGAACAGCACCCAGAGGAGGTCAAAACATGGAAACAGCACTCTTGACAGGGGGAAGACTATGACCCAGCCCTCTTGGGCAGGAGTCAGTGCTATTTCAGGGGTCTGTGGACCCTCTAGGAGGGTTCATGACGATTTTCAGTCTGTCACACATTAAAGAAATATAGCAATACAGTGAAAATTAAGGCATTTTAATCCTCTTCTTTTTCACAGACATCCTTGGATGCATGACCCTGTGATTGAGTATAATCCCATCTGCCTCCAGCCTTCCTGAGAATCACAGATCCTGCTAGATGTGGCTGCTTTACTCCAGCACCCTGCTCTGCATTCCCTTCTATGGGTGAGGGAGGTGGGTATGGCAGGAAAAGCAGGGAGGTAAAAGTGATCTCTCATTATCTCCCAGTCCCTCCCTCTCTCAGCTGCAAATTAGCAATGCCCAAGCCCTGTGGAAAGTATTACAGGGTGTAAGCAGAGACTACAGCTGGCTGGCGAAAAGTAATGTATAAGACTGGTTATTTGGCCCTTAGGATAGTGCTCACTGCAGCACAGTTAGGGTGACAATACCACTTTATTTTGTATATATCTTCCAGTGCTTAGGTAAGCTCAAACATTAATTCATACTTACAAGTTTGCATTTTACAGCAAATTAATTTCTACTCTATGCACGCATACATCTAGGACAGGTGGAGAAATGATTATGTAGTAGATAGTCATGTACCATGGTGATGTGCATAATAGGAAAAAATAGTGGAATAATAGAGGAAGCAGAAGGCTAAACTGAATACAATAAAACATTAAGACAGTTTCCTGGGAGGACTTTGCATGGGTGTTTGCATTGCCTGCACCCAAAATGCTCAGGAATTACAGGTCACATCCTGCCATTACATCTCCTATAGCCCATTCCAAAGCACTAAGAACCTGTCAATAGAAAATGCAAAGCAAAGTAAACAGATCTGCTTAGTTTTTGCTGAGTTTTATTAGAACAGTGCTCTCTGACTGAGAAAAAATGTTGCTGTAAAAATTAACACCGTTATATACTATCTAGTTATCTCTTCATAATAAGTAATCAGAGTAGCTATTAAAGCATGGTCACCATAATATTTGGATTTGGCTGAGAGTTAGAATATTAGTTACACAAACTTTAACTCTTGAAATAATAATCAGTTAATGATGTGTCCTTCACTTGGGAGTCAAACACTTAAAGTAAAAGCTGATGTCTGACAAATTGAAAGTAATTTCACATTGAAGTAAATTAAATGAATTTCCCAGATGTTGCTATAAGAAGAGAATCTTCTAAGAGGAGGTGAAATGAAAGTCACACCAGATGCATTCAGACACTTACCATAAAGCTCCTAAGAAGGAAATATTTTAAAATGAAACTGTGGAAAAAGGAGAAATAAGAGGCAGGAAGTTTACAATTCCACCAACAGTCTTCATCAGAGCATCTTGTGGCGCTGTGTCACAGGGAGTGGTCTACATTCGTTTATGGGAAACCCTAGGCAAACACTAGAGTGAAATCTGTCTTGTTCAAAGGGTGTTGGGTAGTCAAAACAAGCTGCCCCTCCCTCCTGAGTAAGGGGAAAGAAGATAAAAACCAAGGCCTATCTTTAATACTATTTTGTTTTCAGTACCTTGCTTTGGCAAATCTCAAAGTACACTTAGGATCTGGAAATCCCAACTTCTCCCTTTAAAATAGGTTTTCCAGTACAGAGAAATATATATATAACTGACTTAGGCAAATGTCAAAAGCTAGCAGCATCCTTGCATGAATACCCTCTGGAATACCTTTCCTTCCCTTCCTACCCAATTACTGCAACTCCACTCAAATAACACCTTTTTCTACCATATCCCAAATGGAGTAAAGAGCCCATAGGTCTAGGAGGACAAGGAGGAAAGGAATTTTACAGTTTGGGAGGATTGTACAACCAGATCCCAGGGAAGCCTATACATACACCTCTCTCCACTGCCAGTTGCAGAGACTCTGCATTGGATGCACAGACAGCACTGCCCACAGACCAGCCATGAGCACTCTTCCCCCCACTCTATCCTATTTTTGAAATTCTCTGCACATTTGTGTCTCAGCAGCTTCCTCATCCAGCCCTTCCTCTAGATTTCTGGAGGTGCTTGGGTTACTACTCCCTCCAAACAATGGCTGTGTCAAAGAAAGAATACTCTCTCCATATTTGCCTCCAGTCTCCAGCATCCCACACAGATCAGGGTGTTACAATATGGGCTCACAAGGCTTGTTCATGTTGAAATAACTGCCTATGCTGATTGCTTCATTCATGTAATATTTTCCTTAGCTACTTTTTTTTTTTCTTTTTGCATGTTCCACAAAATTATCATCCAATAAATTAGAAAAAATACTTTCTTGAAAATGGCGATCATGTCAAATTTATCTTATTAGAATTATAGATTTTCTACAATTTACTCAGAAATCTGCTTTAAAGACCAATTGATGTCAACTTTTCATGCTAGACTAAGAAAAGCATCTATTCCATTTTCATCTGGTGACCGAGACAGCATATCAGAGGGGAAAGCCCAAAAAATACTTGAGAAGTGCAAGAGGGTCCAATTTTCAAGGGAAAAATCCCACCTGAAAGTCTAAAATGGAATATCATTGAAGAAGAAGTTATAAAATCCCACATCAACACTAATCTTTATGTAAAAAGCTCTATATTTTGGTGGGGCTGTTACGACTGCAACACTGAATTCAGATTCTTGGGACATAGTGATTTTGCTCTCTTAACATTTGAAAGATTGACAACTTTCTAGATTTAGTAGCTACAAATTGAGCATTATAAAACAGATTGTGAACTTCAGACGTATATTTCAAAATGTTGTGGTAGAAAAATTGAGACACTGCTCTATAAATACCTTTCCTGTTTCACATTATCTTTCTTTGGGTATATCCAGTGGTATAGCAGTAAGAGCTAAACCACAACGCCAGAATATTACACTAGTCCCTCCCTTTAACGGCAAAATAAAAATAATTCTGACCAACTCCCCTGTTTTTAAATATGTAAGGCAGTGAGAAAAAGCTTTGGCTGATGAAGCCTTCACCAACACCCCCACTCCACAAATATCAGCAATCCTGGCTGGTAGTACAGGTTCCTCCTGTGAGACCAAACTCATGGCCAATACTCATTTGTTTCACATTGCTCAAGCATAAATGTGAATTACTGGGGTTTGAAACAAACCATATCATGTAGAAGTGGCTCACTTCAATGTTCCACAAAGGGATGGAGGGAAACAGCCAAAACCCTCCATTCTGCTACCCCTCTTCCTTTTTTTAAGCCTTCCGGAACATGCCTCAGACCAAATGATCCAGGATTTGTCCAGACTGAAATAACTCCTTTGATCCACTTCTAAAGAAGAAAAACTAACCAAGTAACAGTGGGTACACCAGCTTTTTCTCAGGGATTCTCTCTTCATATGTTTTGTCAATGAAAGAAATCACATTGTTTCAAGTATTTCATTCTAGTCCAGCAGTCCAGCAGAACAGGCACATGCCATTTTCTCCAATGCCACCAGAAACTAAAAAATGAGTTTTGAATTGGAGGAACACACATGGACATGCAGAAAAGAAGACAGAAGACAACAAGGCCCCTAAAACAATTCACAATACTATGTGAATTGTTCTGTTATCTTCAAAGTATGGAACACTGGTTATAAGTCTGACTGACTCTTAGTGATGGTTTGAAATGTCAATACTCAATGAAGTTAAGCCATATATCAAGATACTTACCTTTGTCATTCTAAAGCTTCTAAGAAGAGGAGATCCCACACTTACCCATTTTGGATAATAATGTTATTGCACTCTCTTCTTCTTGCTATCATAGTTTAAAAGGGATGAAAATAAATCCCAAAGGAGGATGCCACTGAGAGAAACTGAAACTCACAAATATATTTTCTTTTAATAGTGGCTTTTTTTGGGGGTGGTCGTATGGGGGGCTGGTGATGCTTGGGTATAGATGCATTCCCTTTCATATGGAATAAGGGGGTCCTCTGAAAGTTCTACAAGCACACCACTGTACATTGGATGACAAGGTGACCTTTTCTCGGTAAAGGAAAAAAGAAAATTTTAATCTCTGTTAGCAAAACCTATAAATGCATTTCCTTGCTTTTTCTAGGCTCTACAAAGTTCATACATGTAAAGGAAGAACATTACTCTCACATAAGAGAAAGAAGAAGGAAAGCAAGAAAAAAAATTGAAAACTTTAGTCTGGACAAACAAGGGACTCATTTTTACCTCCAGAAAGGTTAAGGTCACCAGACTAGTGATCACAGTTTCTCTCTATGGGGACAAAAGAATTCACCACAAAGCCAGTAGTGCATGTATCACAATTGGCAGCTGGCTTGAAAATGGTTGAGTTCAATTGACTATGAAGAATGAATTACCCTTATGTTTGAACAAAAAACCCCCTCAACCTGATCTCACCAGGCCAGAAGCACAACCACATTCCAGCCGCAATGTGTGACAGCGCACAGAATGTGAATTTCAATTTATTCTGCACATTTGAGCACACACAAAAGCCTATATGGTTCTCATTAAAATAAAAGATATCTTCAGTCATCTGAAGGAGCAGAGTGATTTAGATTCTTACCCTCATTCAGAAGAAATAACTTACCCTCCTGTTTGTGCTTCCTCCTGATCTGTGACTTAAGTCCTTTTTCATATTTATAAACAACTACCAGTAGATTAAATATCTTCTCATACTCATTCCACAGTCTTTTTTATTTTAATGGAAATTTCTTTGACAAAGTGCAACAAAGCATTCTCTATGAAAGAAAGAGCACTGCAGATACACACCACTTTCAGAGAGAACATTCAGATGCAACTCCTCAAAGTTTACGCAGATTAGCTTAACAATGTTCTCAAATAGGAGCTACAAACCTTGCATGAAGGGTAGCTTTAGTGGTGGCAGAGGCTTAACAAGCTCACTCATAAATGACCAGTGTCTTTGGGGTGCTGCGGTGGACCTTTAAGGAGCAGGTGTTTCTGCTTTTCTCCCTGCCTTTCTCCCTGCTTTTCACAATGTCTGGCACATTCTCCTTGCATGCCAGGCTGGCCAGTTCATCCTGAGCTGGGTTCATCCGCCAGACCTTGCTGAAAGGACTGTTATGAACTATGAGACAGAACAAACAGAATATACACATACAGATACAATAATTCACAGGTTTATCTTTTTTTTTGCATTCACAAGCTTCCTCTTACGTATTTCTGTGTGAAAAAGAGATTGCAGTGTAAGTACATGCAAGGCAAATGTGGTGTGAGATGTTTCACTTGGACCTTGTGTAGGACCGGTTCAGACAAACAGAGCCTGAACAAAAAACTTCATAGACAATGAGGAGAATAGGTACCTATTTAATATCAATTAAGAAAATACACTGAGGAATTAGATGATGGCTACAATTAAGGAGATCTAATGCAATCCTTTTATCTCAGTGTTTAGACAAGTTTTTTTCTAGCTGGAACATCAGCAGGCCTTGCAGAGGCTACTGTTTGTGTTTGAGAGAGACTATCAAACACTTTTTGAAATATTATGCAAATGAGTCAGAAGGGGCTGAGAAACAGCAGGATTCTAAGAATACAATGAATTAAACGTAACTGAAGTGCATGCAACAGAAATCAAGAAACTATTTGCATCAGCTGTAGGTGTTTATGAAAGAAAATTATGTCAGTGTTTGTCATGTTACAGGAAGCATTCTGCCTTGATTTGTAATTAAAAGGGAAGCTTAATGCATATAGCTACTTTAAAATAATGTACTTAAAACTTAGGCAAACTACTATTTTAATTTAATTAAAAGCCAGTGATCTGATTACTTTGCACAGAATCTGAATCTTGCAAAAACCCTATAAAATCAAATGAAAATTTGAAATTCTACTTCCCTCCAGCAAGCTTAATTCAAATGCTATTACTAGGGTTTTGCTGACATATAATCTAAAGGCAGGACAGAATGGCTGAAAAAGAGTGTTCGACAAGAAGATAATTAGTCTTAGTTAAGTCAGAAGCTACCAAGAATTGCGCTCCTAAATATTAAAGAGAACATTAACTTAGTAGGAACTTTCAACAGGAAGTATTTTAGTGTTTACAGCCTGCAACAAAATAATTAAGAGCAAAATGTGCTATAACAATATCAATTCTCACTGGAAGTGCTTTATTGGGTACTTTTTTTTTTGTTTCTCTAATAAAAGGAAAATATCTTAAATCTCTAATAGCACTTATGTGATATTTAAGATTCTGAAGAAAAGAAACCTTAAATCAAAGTGAAAGGGAAGGTCTAGATAGAATTTGTCTCATCACTTTAAACATCCATTTTTCAGTACGAGAGGCAATGATGGTGCCAGTGGCCACATTACCTCCCATTAGGGTCAGAAAATTATTTTGTAAAATTAGAATGCCTCTGTGAATGATGAAGATGCATTAGGTCTCTATCCTCAGGAGTTACATATAAGCTGTATATTCCAGTGATACTATAGGAAATCCATACTCTAGAAGACAGGACACCACAGCCAAAGGTGTGCCTTGCAGCAAAACAAAACCAAAAAACCCAGAACAAAATCAAAACTAGAACATAAGGTCAGTAAGCATTAAGTAGCAATCAAACCACCTTAAAAGATGTAAGGGGAAATACTAAGATACTGTGCTGATCACAGCAACACAGTTATTCCATTCTGGAGGCTGAGCCCTTGCTCTGGCTCTGTCATCTTTACAGCCTTCACCTCCATGTGGGTTACTACAAAAGGGAAGTTGCATTCCAAAAGGATGTTGTTGGGTTTTTTTGTTTGTGTTTTTTGTTGGTTTGCTGTTTTATTTTTTTTTCTTTTTAATGAAAGACACTGCATTGCTTCCTCTTCCCCTAGAAAACAGCTCAGAGCTGGAATGCAGAATAAATGTCTCAAAGACTCCTCTGTGCTGGAGGGCTTAGCAGAAACCCGGCAGTCTCAATATAAACCAGATGTGTCACAACAAGTTTTGGGGGGAGAGCTGTCTTCTCAAGGTCTGAGAGTGCTCAGGAGGGACTCTCTTACAAAACACTCACAGTAACAATTAAGAAGGTGGGAGTAGGCTCAGCAAATATTTCCCAACAGAACTAATGCCTTTCTTTAAACACCCCCATCATTCATTCTTCAGTACTTTAACAGGGCCATGATGAGATATATACAGCATTTAGCTTTTGTTAAATAAAACTTTCAGAACAGAGAAGGTCCAAGAACCCTAAAGACCTTGGAGCTTTTCCACAAGGGCAAGGAGGGTAAAGTATGTGATGATTTTGCTACAAAAATCTGGAGTATTCTCAGGTTGACTATGATCTTCAAGCTGTTTTGGCCTCCCCAAAACAAGAACACAGAAGACAAATTTAATCCTGGGTAAGTACATCTCACTAGCTCCACATAATTCTGAATTATTCTCTTATGACGTAGCCATGTAAGGCACTTAAAGAATATGTGCCTGCCCCAAGCAATCCAAAAATCTCATCTAGAAGCAATTAGGAGTAGGCAAGTACTTAGGGAAATTAGTCATTAGTTTGAAAATCCAGACTCAAGTGAGTCTCTCTGTTACAAGACTCACTTGGGTTTAGTTCACTCTATTTTTTAGGGTTTTTTTCCTGCCTTTTTTTTTTCTTTTTTTTTTTTTTTCTTTTTCCCTGAAAGAGAATAAGGATAATGCTGTACAGTAGCAGAAATTTGGAAGTACTTGCATAGATCATCCCACAAGAATTTGTTAAATGATATACAAGGAAGAAAATGTTTGATAAAAATATTTCTAAATGAAACAAAAGAAGAAAACAAAAGAAAAGCAGAATAGCAGGAACACTCAAACCCAAAAAATCCAGGGTGTAGACAGATGTGAAGAAAGATAAAGAAATGGAGCAGGGAAAAGGAAATAAATTTCTCATCTCCCCCTCTGCTTAAAGTTTCAGATTTCAAAATAACATCCAAAGAAGCTCTTTTCCAAACAACGTAACAAGCACAAAGATCCACCTGTAGTAGGCAATCTCTGCCTCCAAAATCTCTCATTTCAGATCTGAAATGCATACATTTCAGGTCTAAAGCATGGAGAGCAGGCAATTAGCAAATGAGAAGCCCTGTCTATAGGCAGGCACATTCCAAATCCTGCAGGCATATGATGCAAATACACAAGTACAGTAATACCAATCAAGATGTTAAATGAAAACCACCTGTGTTGCAGGCTGAACTTGACTTTCTTGCCTCACATGTGTCTATTGACTCAGCTTTACTACATCATCCTACTTTTTTTTTGCATAAAGGGGAAGCTTGTAAATATGCTAGAGTATACTGGACATATCTAGGGGAGACCTGTGGTTTCCCACGGGATCCTGAGCCTGTCTATGGGGTTCCTATGTGTTGTGGTAATGGCAGCTACAGCATAAACTTGGGCAGTAGTCTGCTACTGGCCAGGATCCCTCAGCTGACTCAGCCTGCAGCAGGTTATAAAATGTGAAACTGTCCATGTGGTGTCACAGTCAGAGCTTAAAACAGGCAGGTATGGCTGTGCTGGGTAATTGGTGGCCAAGTGGGCACAAGAGCCTGTCTGCCAGGAGGAGAAACTTATAACATTCCTTACCTATTACTTCACCTCAAAGCTGAGACCAATCAAGTGTGATCCCAGGCCATAAAGGGGCCAAGGGAGCAGCAATGTGGATATGGTAGAGGCAGGAAAAATCATAGGTCTGGGAATAGCAGCCAGGAGTCCATACTGGGGCACCAACAGTGGTGCCACCACTATCCAAGCTGTGGGTTTTGGAATCAGTCAGGCATCAGCTGATGTGCCCCACTGGTGCCAGGCATGGATGGGCACATATACTTTGGCTCCAAGTCAGGCTTCAAGCTAACTTCATCCTTTTTTGTGTCAAGCAAACTATTTGTATGGAATTGATGTGTGGGGAAAACGGCAAAAGAGACTGACTGGAGTGTTTGGCACTGTCAAGCATCCACAGATATTTCATGTGTCTCTTAAAGGGCATGCTCATGCCTTGGCATGCCAGGCAGCTCACAGTGCTCACTCTGCAGAGCTGATCCTGATACACACTGAAGGATGATTGAACAAAAGCACACGCACAGCATGTGGGCTGAGTGACAGGAGAAGCACATAAAACAATTTTGGACAGGCCCTGGTGTTAGGAGATGTAAAAGGTCTCCAGCGAGGAGGTCATGCACAACAGCTGGGACATCGACACCCACTCCTCATGCTGAGGACATGATGGTGAAGGGAGTAGGTTGAGGGTCCTGGGTGCTCCCAAGAATTGTGAGCAGGATGGGGGGGGAGTCCTTTTCAGGTCATCAGTGTGATCCAAACAGCAGGGGTAGGGGTGTGTGGAAGCACCTCTCTGCTCTCACTCCCCCACATATGACACATTTCGCACAACTCAAAAGACACTTACGCATGACCTGTCTGCTCAGACAAATATATTGTAGATGCCCTGTCAGCAGCCCAAGAAGACTGCCTACTATTATTTCTGTCTGTGGGCAGATGACAATGACATTGTTTGGGAGACCCACTTCTGGCATCATCTCTGGGAAATGTATTCTTAAGAATCAGTTCAGTCAGGCAAGACACTTAGCTGCCAGCTATTTAGGAAGATAACAAACTTCCTAACTAACTTACAAGTGCACATATTCAAAATTTCTTATCAATGAGGCTTGATGTAAAACTAAAGCTCAAACAACATGAATAATAAATGAAAATGACTTGTACTCCTACACTCTGCAGGGCCCAGGGCTTTGACTTAAACTCTCTTTCTTCCCAAGACTCTGTTTCTCTCCCTTTTACTCTGTATCCCAGTATGGGTTATATGGTTTTGCTATACCAGAGTAGAAAACCTGTCCTTACAGCTTGTGCTGCAATACAGAGGAGGAGGTGGGACCAATTTGCAGAGTTTGGAAAGATGAGTTCCAAAGGACAGCATTAAAGAAATATTGCAGCAAGCCTAAAGAAATACTAGCAATTATATTGCAACTAATGCTGCAGCAGCTATAGCATCTTGGTGCTGGAAACCTGAAATACATGCATGTACACATGGATGGGCAGACACATGGACACACTCTCCCAAAAGTTCATTTTAAGACATGCATCTTGGTGACTTGAACCCCTCCAGCCCAAGGGACTGAAAAGCCAACAACAAGAAGAAATATAAGCAAGTGATACAGCTGTCAAGAATGCAAATCTAAGTATTCTGCAGCCACGGTTTTCCAGCTGATTGCAACTATTTTGGTAACAGTGTGTTTGACCAGAAACATTTTGTATGTAGCTTTAAGTCTAAACAGAACCTGAAGTGGGTGGACTACTAGAGCAGAAAGAACCAGATGCAGAAGTTCAGGACAGTAAATTTGTGCTGAGACCAACAACTACAAAGTATGTGCACTAGTTTTTGAGTTTTGGTGTTTCTTTGCTAAGAGGATTTATTTGCTTATGTGCTGCCATGTCCTGGGCAAGAGCAAAGCATGAAAAGATTACAAGTAAAACAAAAGTGAACTAGGAAGTTGAAAAACAGGTAAAACTGGATCTGAACAGTTTCACTTCATTACAATGGAATTCAGCCCATGGCGGAGGATAAGTGTAGGTAGCACACTTCTATTCTAAAGAAGAAAAATACCTAAACCTGTCTTATTTAAGGAATTAACTTGTTGACTTTTCATTCAGTCATAGGAGTACTCAACATTTTCTCAGTCAGACAAATGAGTTACTACAGGGTGTATGGAGAGCTGACAGAGTCACAGCTATTCCTCTCTTTTTAAATGGAATTATTATTAGTATCACAGACATCCAGAAGAACTCAAAAGTCCCTGTATTCTTTTAAAATTTTCCTATTATTTTGGGTGACAAGGCAGCAGGAGAAAGGAGTTTGAGGGAGGGATTTGTTTTGTAATATTACATAAAGCTAGCGAGAACCATTAAAAAATAATTAAACTGCCATAACAGGAGTACCAATTCTGTCCTGCTATACCATGGATCAAAGCGCTCCAAAATTCTGCTCTGAACTGTAAAACGAGGAAAATGCAGTGCTGGCACCAGCCTGCCATTCAGACATCCCACATGTAGCACGTGAGCAAATGCAGCCAGCTGAAATGCCTTTGGAGGTGGCTCTTTTGGAGCATTTAGAGCAGGGACTGCAGGAAAAGCAGGGCACGGGCTCGGTGGCTCCCTTTGAGGCTCCGTGCCCGCTGTGGCTGCCCCTCGCTGGGCATTCCCTGGGGCGAACCTGCTCCCGGCACTGCGAGAGCTCGGGCCGGGAAAAATGCCCGCACTTCGCAGCAGCCCAGCCTGCCACGCCGCGGGGCCGGCCCTGACAAGTCCGGATGCTCTTTTCAAGTTAATTTCACCCATAAAGGTCTCCAAAATTATGTCAGAGCAATGCTGTGTAGCTGGTTGAAGTCACGATTATCCCCCCTGTGACTGCTACAGCGCAACTTTTCCAAGCTTCACCTGGAAGACCTTATTCTAATCCAAGTCTCTTTCAAATAGAAAACTGACTCAGACTGAATTTTTATCCTCAGAATAAATCAAAACAAACAAGTTTCTGGCCAAGTAAAATTTGAACCTTTATTACCTCAGCTGAAAATGATGGCAGATTTATTTTTTCTGCAGTGACCACCGTAAACTCTTTCAAAAATAAACCCCTGCAAAATTCCTTATATAAAAAAGTCATTTCCATTTTGTGTTCTGTGTAAGAGATAAACAATATTACTCAAGCTCTTAACAGCTTAAGTGGGAGGGTTTTCAAAAGAAGCTGGTTTTGTGCTTATTACTTGCCAGAGTAATTTTAGAGAGGGGAAAGCCCAAAATGAAAACAATGACCTTCCAAATAAAGCTGCATCAGAAAGATGACAGGAGAAGTCAGAAAACACCAATCAATCATAAATATCTTCCAAAACAGAAGTGTCTACAAAACTGCAGTCAAATTATTGAAGTTCAAATTATGTGTCTGTATGCCAGCCACTATTAGGCAAGAAATTAAAAAAGTGCATTTTAAGACACCTTCTTTTTGTTTTTCTCATCCTTGTCTCTCCCACTCTCTAACCAAGTGAACAAACCATGAAATTATCTAATTCCAAATCAACCCATCCATGCAATTACCTCTCATTCCCCTGTTTTATTGCCTAGCAGGAGTAAAATTAAAAGCTTTACTTAAAAGTTTGAAAGTTACCAAAAGCCTGTTATACAGACTGAGACAAAATAGTATTGTTCAAATATATAGATTTCATCACTGATTGAAGTCTCTCAGTACATTTGAAAAGGAATAAATCAAATCCACAAAGTTATTCTGTGAGCAGGAATGTTTTAACCTAACCAACAGTGAGGATCTACTTCTCCTGAAATAAGGCTCCTTTTCTACTATTGTGCATAATACAAGCAAAACTCTTGCAGATTACATTAGAACATCTGCATATATAATTTACAAATGAAGAAAAAACCCATCATCACCACCAAACCCCGCCCCCCCCAAACTTCCCAGGGGTCCCTAGTCCCCATGTCTAGGGACCTAAGAAAGTATGTGACATACAGCATCCTTCAGCCTTTTCCTTTCTTTCAAATAAAACCACTAAATCACATACAACTGGACAGCTGAATGAGAGGATTGTTGGCAATGCAGTCTGGTGTCACCCAGTGAGGACAGCAAGAACAGTCCTCTGCTCCAGCAGGACTTTGCAGGCTGTAGGCACAGCCAGGCATGGCAATGAGCAGCAGCTCTACACAGGCAAGGTCACAAGTTGATTCAAGAGGTGGAATGAGGAAACACAGGATGCAGCCAGAGGTTTTGCAATTTCATGGGTGGCTGAGATTTCCCACTGGATTCCATTCTCTCCTTGCACTGAGGAAGAGACATGGATCCCCCACCCGTGCATTGCATAGCTGCTCTGATTAGAGGGTGGCTCTTTACTTCATGATCGTCTTTTCCCATGGTGCTCTGGCACCAAATCTGTTTAACTGAACATTTGTAGAAATAGAATATTGCTCCCATTAGAGAGAAGGAAAAAAACCCAACGAACCTCAAAAAAACCCACACAACCAGAATATACCCAATTCCATTTTAAGATACAAGACAAGTAAGATCTAAAACATATAAGACACTAATTTATTAGGAGACATACTTGATTGACTCTACCTTTTTAAAAACACAAAACTAACTCTTTTGTCCTCAAGCAAAACTAACATCCTATGAGATGCAGAGAGTACGCTACACAAGCTTTTGCTCTTAAAAACTCTCTGGGAAGGTACTTTTCAGTAGCTACACAAGCTCTCAACAAAAATACAGATCAGCTTGCATTCTGCAGTTGGTGAATGATTAATGTAATTTGAAATCTAATCATAAAGCCATTGCCACTTAAACACTTTAATGGAACTGACAAGTAGGACATACACTTTCAGCTAAAGAACTTCAACACAGCACCTTTCTGCTGAGAAAATCTGAGTTTTAAAACAGAAACAGTAATACATACAAAGAAGAGTAGTCTGGAGGAAAATAAAACCTTTTATGATGAATGACTACAATGTTTCCTACTGCTGTTTCAAACAGAGATTGTTCAGTTGACCAAAAGAAGATGTAGTTTATTTTAAATACCACAGTATATTTTGCTTTTCAACCTGTAAGAGAAATGTATCCTATGTTCTCTGCTTATGCAATTATGATTAGATTAGATGGTTTCTTCCAGCAATGGTTACCATCCACCACATTCTTTGAGAAACTAGTGGCAGAACCGGTCATGGGAGGGTAGGGGAGTGGAGATTCTGTTGTTAAATGGTAGGAAATATACCAATAAGGTGTTTAGCTGCTGGCTTTATGCCTAAGAGATGTTAAAATTGCTCTTGAAGCTTCAGTTCTTGTGTGCTCAGGAGGGAGAGGGGTGAAAGCCACAGCATCATGGCATGAGCAGACCAAGCAGGATAAGGAGAATGCAGCTGGTCATGCACTTTTCCAGGTTAGAAGCCACCCAACAAGTGAAAGCAGCTTCTAAAACCACAAACAAACTTGAGATAGGATTAGCACATATCCACATATCAGGTCTGCTGTAGAAATGACTTGTGATCTGAACTAAAAACATGGGGAGGCATTGTGTGTTTTACACCCATGTGGACTGTCCTCCTTTCCCTTCTGCCCCAAAATGTCCTTCATTCCAGAAAGGAGGGAGTTCTGACTGTGGTCCTGCCCAAGGCTGGCCAGGGTCCTGGGTACCCTGTGGCATCTGACCACATAATCTACAGCATCATTGAAATGGCAGCATATTCAGCACAATTCAGGAGAGCAGCATTGCTCAGAGAGTTCAGCACGTTTTTGCTGGTAAGGCATTTTACAGCCTTTGGTATTAAGCATTAAAGGTGCTTAACTTGACTTGGAACGTACCCGTTTGAACATTATCAATTAATAATGCTTTGAGACTGAGAAAATATGATCATTCTCCAGCAAGAGTGACTGCCAAATGATTTGGGGAAATGGAGAGCAATCAACAGGATGCAAGACTCCTCCCAGGTGACTCAAGAGCACTGAGGGGCCTCGTTTCACCCAGTGTTTGAAGAGATGTGAACAAGCATAGCTGCTACTGTTCTTTTGACCTGGTGCCTCCATGTTCTTGCCCTGGTGTCAACCTGTATCTGCAGGAGTTGTAATTTCCTGCTATAGGAAAATAAAAGAGAGCATCCCTGACTGGAGCATTTCAATATCCCCTCTCTGAGAGGAATGAGGATAATGTGGCTGGTTTATAACAACATGCTATCTGGCAGGATATGTGATTTGAAAGACAAGAACATAAAGATAGAAAACAGGCAGAAGAATGAAAAAGATTTAGAATCAGAGGCACTTGAACAGTAAAATGACAAGATGCATGAGGATCAACTTTAAAAACCCCACATCAGTACACATGGGAATGAAAAAATACATGGAAAGATACTTTCAGTCAGAAAAGACAGACTTAACTTGATTAATTAAATTAATGCCTATACTTCCCACCCCCTTTCCTTCCCAGTCACACCTGCTTATGCTGTATATACATTACATGCCAAAAGAACAAAATCATCTATTTAGAGGATTGTTTACCTATCAGTTTATTTCCAGCTTCCACCTGAAGGATCTTGCTAAAAAATTCAGGAGAAGGGACAAGGATAGAAGACATGTGGCTTGGAAAGGGTTCTTCTAAAGAGTTAGTTGGCATCTACAAATCTAGCTATTAGACATTATTCCAACAATGTGAGGCTCATTTCTCTTGCAAGCAAACATTTCTAATTCTTCCCTGGTATGTTGTATGCAGGCAGAAAGGTGGAAGACAAGATGCTTTTGCTTGTTTCCTACCTCTCCACTCTCACAGATGGAGTGCTCCACAAATAATATGCATGGAGTTTGTGAGGATAAGCTTTTGGTTGCACCATGAATTGTCAAGGGTCACTCTAATCTGGATAAAGCAATTTATAGCTCTTCAGCCTGTGAGATAGTGAAGACTGAAAGTATAAAATTATTTAAGTGGAATATTTACTCCTGACTAATCTATGTGCCTTGATAGCTAAATATTTTCCTTGTCATCCATAAAATTAAAAAAAAAAAATCATACCTTGATGAAGAAAGCATACTTTGATAAAGACTAGGCAAGAATATTCTAACT
Source organism: Aegithalos caudatus (assembly GCA_013389925.1). Taxonomy (NCBI): domain Eukaryota; kingdom Metazoa; phylum Chordata; class Aves; order Passeriformes; family Aegithalidae; genus Aegithalos; species Aegithalos caudatus. The sequence continues at coordinate 445,713 of WEIU01015975.1, read as the reverse complement.
TATAATATTACCATATTTTGATACTACACCCTCATTAAAAAATCTAAATATTTCTGGACTCTGATCTACTACAATAGACCCTTCCAATTCCTCAAAGGTGAATCTGAAAGATCAACAGGGTTTTTCTGCTTACTTTAATGAATGCTTATAAATAATGAAGGCATTTTATCCCTATGTGCACTGGAGGGACTGTCATCCATCAATCCAATAATACCTGGTCAAGCAACTTTCAGACATTAAATTAAATTCTCTTTGGAGAGCATTCATCAGCTTTTGTATCTCCTCTCTTGTAAGAAACATGGCATCTCCCCCACTGATCAGCAAAGGAGTTGACAGGAAAATATCCTCTCAGCCATTCAGTATTGTTAGTAGAGCAGCAGAAAGGAGAATCATAGGTTTGCATAGGCAAAAACTAGCCAGAAATCCCCTGGTAGAATGCAAAGCAACTGTGAAAAACAGAGATGATTGATACTGAGAGCTTACAGTTAGTGAGTTTTAGGGACAAAGCTCTCCATTCCCCAAGGGCATTAATAAGACATTCAAATGGCATAAGTAATGCATTGAGATGTTGCATAAAATCACAATATTTTCAAAAAGTGAAAAGGTGTCCTCTCTCAAGGGATGCTCATATAAAGATATGCATCTAATTTTAAAAATATGCAATGTTCAGTTACTGTTCAGATACATAGCTGACTATCATAAAAATAGTTTATTAACCTTGGACAAAACATTTTTTACTTTCTCTTTCTCATATCTTTACTTTTCCAAATTCCCAAAACCCAAAACCAAATCCAGGAAATACCTCCCCGCACCTCCTCCGCACCCTTTCTCAGTCATTCAAGTAGTCTTGTGAAGAAGCAATATATGGCTTTCTTTTCCAGTTACCACTTTCAGAGTCAGAAGTTTAATTTCAGGGTAATCTCCCTTTAAATTAAAATGAACCTGCACACAGGGCTGCACATACTAGAAAAGACTGACAGGTATTTTGGTGTATTTCTTTAAAAACAGTAAGAAATAATTTACACCAACTGTTTTTTTTATTAGTGTTTATAAAGTCAAATGGCAGCACTTATGTTTTAATAATATGCAATAAAGAGAACATCGTTTTCCAATGACTAGTCTAAATTAGCAACACTGCTGAATGCTAAATGCATAAATATTTTATTCCAAAACACTTACATAGCCTGTGGTTTATAGCTCAAGTGAGCTGCACATTTGTAGTTGACCTCTGATGATCAAACCACAGTACGTTAATTCTGAAATATATTTAATACTATTTCTACTTTCAGTAATACTTACGATACCACTTTACAAAACAGCGACAAAAAGGATGCACCTTTATAATAATACACCTGTAATCATAAGGCTGGGTTTGAAGTCCACCATTACACATTTCTCTTTCAAGTACAGTTAGGAATAATTTGTTCTTACTTTTCACATCAGCAATTGCAGTAGGTTTCTATCAATCCTTGGATGACAAACTACAGTTTACAAGTAGGACGACTGAAAGCAGGTTTAGGACACTGAATTGCAGCAGTGTTTTAGAGGATTCTATTTCCCAGGAAAGCACAAATAATTATTAAAAAGAGCTAACTTTCATGGTAGCCATTCAATATGAGTTGGACACAAATTCAGATTACTGTTTTAAATCCAAATAAATTTGGAACAATCATTTGACTTCCATTTACAACAACATCTTGCAAGTTCTTAGCCCCAGGTTTAATGGGATCACTAGAATGTCAAGTACTCTGACTCCTGAACCTTCCTCCTTCTCTACTGGAGGAATTCTGCAGTTTTCAGAGGAGATGGTAAATGATTCACAAAGTCCCCAAAACAGAAACAAATACAGTAACACTGATTCAGGATGTTTTCTTTTCAGGAAGGTGGCTCTTTTTCACTATTCAGGGCTCAGTCTTATGAATGTTTAATGAAGTCCTGGCTCTCCTCCCTCTCACACAGTGTGCCAGCTTCAGTACTGAAATTCTAAGAGATGTCCACCTTTCCTTTATGGAAGCATATATTCAAAAGTGCCCTTTCTCTTCTGAGTAGTTTGGAGTACTCCTTTTGATCCACAAACATTTGGAGTCACCAAGTAAATTTTAGTACTATTATAAAAGATATGAAAATATATAAACACTTGCAATGTTTAAGGACTGCTTTTAATGCTTTTACAATCAAGGATTTTTTTTTAATATGCAAAAATGTGTTTTAAAGCATGATGTTTAATCTCTAATGTGGAAGGGTTGGGTGGCAGGAGGAACCTCAGTTCATGGTTTAAAGTTTAACCTAAGAATGCAGTTAAAAATATATGGAACCTGATAATTTATCATAACATTTGTCTCCATTCCAAAGCTGCCTTCCAAAGCATCATTTCANCTTAAAAGAAAGCTTTAGATTTTTTTTGACATTAGCTTGCTCAGCTAATGAGCTAACATTCCCTTTCAATTAATTGTCTAATTTGCCCAGGCAGTTAGCAGATATATACATCTTAATATTACCTGAGACGCCTTTCAAATTACTCCTTTCAAATTATTCCTGTGTATATACTATTTAATCCTTTTTGAGCCAGTGACTAAAAGCTGTTTTAACTACTTATTGCCCTTTCATCTAGTTTAAACATAACCAGCTTCAAAATAAACCTACCCAACAGACCCAGCCTCCCACTTCAATAGACACAGTTCTGAAGCTAACCAGGGCCATGGAGAATTATTAACACTAGGCTGATCACTGCATATAAAAACCAGTGTAAGGCTGTGTTTACATCCATTACAGGTGTGGTTATTTAACACGAGAGAAAGGGGCTGAAGAACAAGAAGAGCAAATTTTACACGAGGGCAGCAAATGCCTTCAGCCCTGGGGTGGGGGATAGATAGGCCATGATCAGAGAGAGAAAACTAAAGAGAGAAGTTTGGAGGGAACGGGGCTGGGATGCAGAAAGCAGCCAGAGTAACAAGAACCTGCAGGAGGAGCTTGCAAGGAGGAGTCAAGCAATCCACAAAAGCAGAAAGTCCTATCCCGGCTGGAGGTGGTCCCTGGCACTAGATGTGCACACAGGCTATTCCTCCGCTCCCAGTCACGGCTGGGCTCCTCTCCCCATCTCTCCCCCCATGTTCCCTGACAGTGGAGAGGAGCCGAGGGCAGTCACGATTGTCCCCGATCTGCGGCTTGGTCTGGGGAGTGCCTCATACAGAGACACGGCCGACCCTGCTTGTCCCTGCCCACACAGCACTCGCTGCAGTGCCCCTTTCTGACCAGCCAGCTGCCTCCTATCTACATAGATTATTTTTCTTACACCTATGCAGTTGGTCCAAAAGATATTAATTTGGTGCTGAAGTATCCATAAAATTACTGACAAGGGCTGTCCTGCTCAAGGCCTGAAAGTCTGCTCCACTCCAATGCCCCAGAGAGATTGTTGACTCTACACCAACATTATATCATACCTAGCAAGTTTAAAACAAACCCAGATGTCCCTGAAAGGCTACATGATTTATGTGCATTAACAGCCTTAGAAATACATTTCAAAAGCAGGCAGGATCCCACAGATGCCTAGAAGTCCTCCTGCCTCTCAGCTATGCTCCAATTTTGGAGCTATGGAGCAAATGTTCAGAGTTGCAGCCACCCACAGGAAGCTTCACCCACACATTCCCCCTGACAGACAGAACTGTATTCAAAATTAACACCCCAGAAGCACAACCAGCAGGTTATGCCAGTTGTATTTATCATCCACAACTGTGCTGCCACAGCCTAAACTAATCACGCAGAAAAGCACTTACTCCGTAGCTTTAAGTCAGCTCAGGCTCCAAATTTTAAAGAAAGCATTTTGATCCTCCCAACTTCCCTCTCCATCTGAGACATCCTGAATGCACTGTAAAATCATGAACATATTTAGCCCAGATTCCTTTGTACTTAATTCTTAATGCATGTAACCCACAAAGAGACAAGTCCCCAGTCTTTGCTCTAACTTTTCAAGCTGCTCCAGATGCTCAGAGGGAAGCAGCAGGTTTAAGGAAGTAGGAGACCAGAGCATGCCACTCTGAATAATAGGTATTGCACAACCTTATCAACTCTCATCTTCTAGGGGTGGATGTATAATATGCTGCAATTTTGGTTTTACTACTGGCAAATTAATGTGCCTCAACCTGAAAACAGTCTCTCTCGTTTGCACAGTACGTTTACCACGTTACGTCAATTAAAATCATCCTGACCTGACAGGAATTTCAAGGTGCCCATAAGCATGCAACCCCCAAATTTTTGGTACAACTTTCAAATGCCATTGGTAAGCTGCTGACTGCTAACAGATGCAACAAAGTATATTGCTTGTTATTGTCAAAGGAGCAGTAGAAACGTGTCATCTTAAAGGAAAGCTTAAAACATGAAATATATTGAGATTACCTGTTGGGTTCCTAAGATTTACTGCGGTTTTAAGAACCTTTCCTTGAGTAATCATGCCTTGGGCTGGAAGAAAAAGAGTTCTCTCAAAAGGCAGATAACTTCTCTCATTTCTCTCATTCACTTGTAACAAAGAAAGATATACGATGTGAAATGCTGAGCACTACCAGAAGGAAAAACAAGCTCAGGAAGAATTGGAACCACTTATCTTTAGAGGCCTAAAGATTTTCGGTAGCTTCACACTAACTCAAGAGATTTTTATCCTTCTGCCTTTTGTTTGCTTCCCTGACTTCCATTTTTCCTTTTCTCCTCCTGCACCATATTCCATCTTTTTATAACGGTGCCCAAGGTTGGTATCCTGTCTGTTTCTGCCTCTACTCCTTGCTGGATGAAGCAAACTGAGCAGCTGCCTCTGGGTGAAGAAGAAAAAGAAAAGTAACCCCAGTCTGTCCCACCATCATCCACATTTTTTTTCCCTGTACGTGGAAACACATCCACCAGTTCATAATGTGTTTTTACTTCTGGTAGCATGCAGTTATTTCAGGATTATCCCTCAGGGGAGTTTCTAAAGCAATATTTTACGTGAGTCTTGTTACTGTTCATTTTTTCATTGTTCTTTTTCCTTTCTTAAGCTTCCTTACCTTTTGCTGTGTAAGTAAATGAATAAGCACATCAAAGATAAACAGACACTGCAGATACAAGAGACCCTTAGATGATTACTTTGATAAAACTGAATTGGACTGCCCACTACCAGAATACATATTTTGAATTACAAATTTAAAACCAGAAACTTATTGATTCCTTGATATATGGAGAAGATATAAACAAGGTGGTCTGCAGCTCTATAAAGAATTGTTTTTCATGTAATTCTATATATCATCCCTTGCTCTTACTTTCCATATCCAAGTGAACAAAACCAGGACAGCTGAACTGAATTAGTGAGCATCCAAAAATATCCAGCCCATCTTTCTTAAAAACACAGAGGGATGTTTCTAGTTTGCCAAAAAAGAAGCAGTATTTTTAATACTGTGGTCCTCAGATAAATTGCTTCTTGACTGTCTGAATTACAAACTACTGTCTTAGTGAGATAAAACAAAGATTATGTGAAAATACAGCGATGTGTAGAATGAGCAGCATGGGAATCAGTTGGCAGCCATCTCTATACTGTCCCTTATCATATTTTTACTAATTTTTATTCAAACCAATGGCCTGTAAAGTCAAGAGAATTTTGCCAGAGTAAAATCTCAGTGCCTACCTAGCATGGGATTTGTTAGGGTTGTTTTGTTTTACATAAAACTTTTCCTCCTAATTGCCAGTTTGGAATAATCTGCAGGTATTTTTACCTTCCAAGACCAAGCTGAAATTTTTGCATGGCATTAGGGGTAGAGGAGACAGCAACGGTAAATCTCATGTTGAGGAATGCAAGAGAAATAAAAAATTTGGAAGCACTAGTCATGCTGGAATCCAGATCCTAACATCAGAAGACATGATCTCGTGTGGTGTCAGGGTCCAGTGGACACATATTTGAAATTCTGAGCCTAGTCATTTATTTACAATAAAAACAGAGCCAAAGACATGTTTCATAACGGCAGGAATCCTAACTGCAGGAATCCTAACTGCTGCAAACTTATCTGTGAGCCAGCACAGAGCATGCTTAGGCCATATAACGAGTATTTACAAGAGCAAAAATCTTTTCCATCATCTTCAAAGGGAGTTAGACATTACGCATGAGTGGTTTAAACTGGAAGAAGTCCATGCATAAAGAAGAAAGAACTTTATGGTTGACCACAATCATGGAACTTCCCTCTTGCAGAAGAGGATTAAAATAGAACCACCTAGACAACATGTTGCATTTGGAGATACCTTCTCACAGATAATACACACACATGCAAATGAATTAAGCAAGAGACTTTGTTGTTTCTATACTGTGATCATTTTGCTTTTAAATGCCTGGGTGGTGTTTGGAAACTATGGGCAAAAGGTAACTTGGTAGAATGACAAAACAGATTTGGATTTTGAGGTAGGGCAGGGCAGGGCATTAAAATAAAGTGGTATCTTCCTACCATATAAATGTAGATACATTTTGAGAAAGAAAAAAACAATTACAGTGCTGTAGGCCGAACTAAAGAAGCATTTATCTCTCTCTTTTTTTTTTTTTTTTTTTTAAAAAAAAAAAAAAAAAAAAGAAAAAAAAAAACAAGCAGAAAACCTCCAGCCATTGCATCTTGTTCTGTTTTGTTGCCTGCTCAAACACACTTAAAAAAAAAGGAACCCACTGAAGGGCCATACAAGGCTCAATGGATAGCAAGGCAGGAAAGGTGGAACAATGGCCAGTGCTCAGAAGCCTCCCTTCCAGCAAATTAGCCGGGTTTATAGCTTTGAAGGACACCTCACACCGATCCCATGGCAGGGCTGTCTGCCAAGCCTGGGGAAAGAAGATCAAAGGAGCGCAGCATTTCAAGAGAAGGAGGCAGTGAATAAGTTCAGAATCACTGCCCTGTGCCTCCAGGGAAACAATCCGGCTGGCTTGGAGCACCAGCATAGGGAAAAGCTGCACCATCTGATAAAAAAGCATGAGCGAGTCAGATTGGTCTGAAATACAGGCATATACATCCCTTTTTGCTCTGCTGAAGTGCAAAATACAATTTTGCAAGTGAATCAGCGACAGTTTTTGGAAGGACTTTTCCACTCCTTCCGGCCAGCTGCTAAATGACTCTTAAAGAGAAAGCTGTAGAGGTACCCACCCATCAGACCTGCCAGACTCCCAGGGCAGAGCCCAGGAGGCTGCACTGGAGGATGCATTTCGACAGAGATGACAAAACGCTTCACTTCATCCGGTATCCAGAAAGAGCCTGAGAGAAGGAAGGTATGCAAATGGTCCAGGAAACTGCTTCCTTTCAGAAGTAAAAAGCCGCAGATCAAAGCTTACTTTTTCTGCTATTACCCCGTATCAAAAAATATGCCTGCAATCATGAGTCAGAGACCTTTAAATAATGTATTATAGGCCCATCTCTTTCGAAAAGTGCTTTTTGGTACTAAATGAATAAAGATATTAGCTTTTTATATATACATACATATATATCTATGTATTTATATATATATATAAATCACTAGTTGATGTATAATGAATTAAAATAAAACACATGCAATGCATTTATGGAAAGTGTCTCTATGAAACACAACTGAAAAGGCTAAGAAAACTTAGTTAGGAAAGAAAATGAATAAGATTGAATCATAAACAACATAAACCCAAACACATCAATTTACCTTGTGAAAATTCACAAGCTAATAAAAGAAAATACATTTTGAAAAGAAAATACTGTGCATGAGTGACTGACACTATCAACAAGACCATTAAATCAACACAACAAAGACCAGACGATGACAGGAATTAAATCAAAAGCACCAGCCTGGTTAGACGATTGAAATTTAGCTATAAGCAGGGCTTTGGACAAGCTCTTTTTTCAGGGGGTAGCTGGAGTGGTACAGTATTACCACTGCCCCCCAACACTTGCCACCCTGGCCCAGCACAGCCCACAGAGGATGCCCACAGAAGTCCTGCACCTTTTTTCACAAGATCATTTCTTTGCTCTACCAAACGAAGTCTCTCCCATTACTGTAATTTTCCTTGGGCACAGGAATTGATTAGAGTTATCCAGTGGAGCTCACATCACCCTGGACAGGAGCAGACCTGTCACAGGAGGACAATTACTGCTCAGCTGTTCAGCCTGGCCAGCTCTGCCTGCCCACACACATGACCTCCAGCAGCTCAGCTGTTCATGGAGAGGACACAGAGGGAGCTTTAGCCTAATGCACACTCTTCCCTACTGCCTGCTGCAGGATATCATGTATTTTCATATAAAAATAGCATACAGTGCTGTGTCAGACTAAGTGCAGGTAGAAAACTGCACTGATATTAGAGGGGAAAATCCCTTGTAATATATTACAGATGCAGAAATTGTTATTGTCCTAAATATTTTCCATCCTCGCTTTCTGTGAAAAGCTTGAAACCATCTTGTGGATAAACAACTTTTCAGAAGGCCACCAACAGCCCTAAATACAATTCATGGAAGGCAGAAGTCAAATTATTTTGACCTTAAATAGTGCACCCCATTTTCTGATTTATCATGAGTATAAAAAATACATGAAATATAAGATAGTCTCAAAATGTCAATCTGGAATGAGTTTCCCAGGAATAGCAGGGAAAAGGCTAATGTGAGAGAAGAATAATCTGTTTACTACACGTATTGCTAAAGCTTTCCTGGCACAACTGTGCAAGAGTTCTAAGGAAAGGGATATGAACAGCTTATTTTTGAAGTACTTCACTGAAATCAGCTTCAGCTTGAATATTCAAACTTTAAAGCAGTCTTTTTGTAGCCAAGCTTGCCTCCAAGAAGAGAAAAACAAACAGGGTAGGGGGAGGAGAAAGGACCTCAGATCAACTTTGCCATGTGAACTGGAGGCACAAGCTGAATAGTTTTTGATACCTATTTATTTATTTGTAAATAGAAACATGGGAGAAGAGGCACAGGTTGTTGCTTAGCTGTTTCATTGCTGAAACCAAAGTTCTGGACCACATATTTCCCAATATTCAGCAGCAACAGCATGCAAATAGCTCTCACAGGGAGCCAGCTAACCTCTATCAGCTGAGAAAACCAGGCACTCGGAGAATGCAGTTACTTTTCTCCAAGGTGAAGAGCTCAAGGGCTGCAGTGGATAATATTCCAAAGCGTTCATTTTTCCTTTGCTGATTATGAAGAAAGCCTGGATTGGATTCTTCAGTTTCTACTGTACTTGTATTTTCATCAAGAAGCATTTCATTCCATTCATGAAGAAAAACAAGCAAAGCTCTCAGCTCCCAAACTGGAACATTCTTGTCAAAGAATTTAACACATTAGACTGGCAAGATTCAGGAGACTTGATGTGAAAGAACACAACTAGGCAGTGATGACAAAAGGGTAGCTTGACAGCTTATTGACTGAAAATGGCTTTCACACCAGGAGGAAAAGAATAAACATATTTTTTTGTGTGCCAGATATGAAACACGCAGTAATATAAGTAACCATACAGATGGCTGACTCTATAGCAGACCTTACAGATAACTGTCGGGTAAAAAATAACTTTTAAGCCACAAAATACTTTTTAAGCATTAGACCATCATCTAAAGATCATGAGGCAGATGGAAAAGTTGTAGACCAAGGAGACTCTGCAGAGTCCAGAAAGTCAAATCCCTCTGAAAAGGCTTGGAGCCCTACTGCTTCTTACTTCCCTAATGATGCAATTTGGCTTAACAAAACCAATTTTGTCTCCTCAGAAGCCCTGCTTCTGTTATGGCATGCTACATGCCATGACATAATCAATTCTCTGTTCTGTTCTAAACTCAAAAAATAGTTTTGTGTTAGCCTACACAATTTCCAGAAAGTTACACTAGGTCAAGCTCTACACAGCAGAAATGTCCCTGTTCTGAAGTGCTCTGCTAAATTTTTATCCATCCTCTTCATCTCTTCTTACTGTTCCTGCCTTTCTGTTATGAATTGTTGTTTTCTGATGTGTCAGACTAATTGAACATATGTCACGCAGAAAGGCAGATTGCTTTTATTTGCTCTCCTGTCCAGCTGTACCCAATTCCTCTGTCACTCTTCTAAATATTCTCCTTCAATTTTAAAGCTTGCTACAGCATTTGTGCTGCTCTTAGTGATGTGTGAAATTCTCACTCCCTTCTCCTTACCAGCCCCTGGCTACATGCATTCATGCAAAGTAGAAATGTTGGCATAGGTTAGAGGATGGAGAGGACTGTGATCAGAGTCTGAGAACGCCACCTCAAGCCAGTTAGTCTGTGAGGAACTTACATTACAGGATTTACAAGGGGTATACTGATTGATCTGAAAGGCTGGATGCTGCCTGCTGCTTCAAAAAACCCCTCAAATTACTACTTTTCCAAGGTATTACCAAGGGATGCATAGTCTATTTGTAGAAGTGCATATCATACTGGTGACCCATGACCCAGGCTAAAACTAAACTAAACTAGGAAGAGAATTAAGATAAACCATTTTGCATCAAGACTCAAGGGTCTAAAATTAAAAAGAAGGGATTTTTTTCTCTGTAGTTTGCTGCTACTTTTTAGCAGTTATGAACAAAGAGCCACTCTTATACAGAGTGCTTGGAGAGCATCTTTAAGCAGACTCTTTCATTCCTTTTCGGGAACCTGAACAACAGCAACCATGATAAAAGCAACTTCACAATAAATACATTTTTCCCATTTAATTTATGTTTTCTCAATATAATTGGTGCATAAGAGTTCAGAGGGAAAGAAATATGTATACTACAGAGATCATGCTGTCAGGTAGCACATTAAAAATGTTTTCTATGACTGTTCTACAACAATAAAAAATGTTTCCATAAATACATGAGCAACAAAAGAAGGGCTAAGGAAAATCTCCATCCTTTATTGGATGTGGGGGGAAATATAGGGACAAAGGATGAGGAAAAGGCTGAGGTACTTGATGCCATCTTTGCCTCACTCTTTAACAGTAAGAACAGCTGTTCTCTTGGTACACAATGCCCTGAGTTCAGAGACAGGGATGGGGAGTAGAATGAAGCCTCTGTAATGGCCTTCAGGAGGCAGTGGGCAGTGACCTGCTACACCACAAACATACACAAGTCTATGGGGCTGGATGGGATCCACCCAAGGGATCCACAGAGGGAGTGCGCAGAACTGCTCACTGAGTCACTTTCCATCATTTACCAACTAACCAGGTCCCAGTTGACCGGAAACTACAGATGGGCTGAGATGGGACTGGCAGAATGGCATGTGCATCAACCAGTTAAAATGATTACAATCTTTTTAGCTTTCGCTAAGATTAGCTGCAACATTTCAATTTGCAAACACCACCTTGAAAATCTTATCAAAGACCCTTGTGTAGTACAGTTTTCCTTATAACCAAACCTCTCTTTCTCTCTCTTATTCCCTCACCTCTATGTACAGTATAAAACTCTTAGACACAGGAACAATAGAGGAAGCTCACAGGTGAAAGAAATCTTCCTGATACACACTGTAATGCTACCATCCAGAGCAGAGCAACCAGAGTTTAAAATGTGTTTTTGTTCAAGATTAGCAAAATGTCAATGAATGTTTCTTTTCTTTATCAGCACTAAAAATATTCCAACATCCTCATGTCAGCAGTTACATATTTTCAAATCAGAGTTCTCCTATTAGGCTTGTTTATTATCAGGAAAAAGTTATTTTGCAATATTTTCCTTCCCCCAAAGAGCAACCACCAAGAACTGCTGATATCTTTAATTTTTTGAAAAGTTTTGCTTTGTCCAAACAAGCATGGAAAATCAGTTTTCATTCAAATGTTCAATGAACTCAAGAGTTAGAGTTACAAAGGTCTTTCTTTATGAAGTTATTTTTTTTCTTTTCAGGTTAAACATATTCTTTTGTATTTAATTTGGGATAGTAGTCATGGTTTGGTTTGGTTTTCAAAGCATGCTTCTAATCCAACTACTAAATAAAAAAATTAATCCAGAAGTGAACTGTAGCTGATTGTGAGTATATGTAAAACTGACCACACTGAGACCATGTAGGGCATTGTTGATCTTGGACACTCAAAGGAATTTTATTGAAAGTTCAGTGACCTTCAGTGGTGACTCCCTCAACCACTTATTATGTCAGGACACTCGATGTAGAGCAAAATGAAACCAAAACTCAAAAAAATCTGAGTCTCAACCTCTTCAATAGCTCCCAGGTAAGTTTTTTCCATATCTTCTCTTAAACTGACAAAATCTAGTGAATTGCGGAAAAGATAAGGACTACAGGGAAGGAATAGCTTTTCAGGGTGTATTCCAAGCTCATCTGCACTTCACTGTAGTCCTTTCTTGGGACAGAAAATCCATTCAGAATGTAAATCTATTACATATGAGAGTATATAAAAGACAATGAGAGCACTGTGGGGTAAAAAAAAACAAACAAAAGTAAGACAGTGAATGTTGCCAGCAGTCCCTATTTGCACCAGCGTCTTCAGTAAGGGGCTGCCACTGAAAAGGAAAGTTAGGCACCATGGGCTGCCCAACACCAATATATATCAACATCTGTGTGGCATCTACTTGGGGCCAAAATCAAACCTAAGGCTGGTGGAGAAGGCTCTCCACTGCAGCATCATTCTCCACAGTCCTTCCTCTTTCAAAACCAAATTGAAGCATTACGAACAGAGGTACTGTCAGCCAGCTAGACATGTTAACATACGGTATGGTAATCACCTACATACTAAAGGGGGAAGCTGAAGCCAAGATTTTATAGTATGATTAATGGTTTCTGGGTGTACAGTTCAAGGTACTGTGAAGAAATGCTGAGTTCAGCTTCTGGAGAAAAGAAAAAAATCAGGCTCCTTTAGCATCCCTTAAAACAGCTTTGGGTTCCCCAACCACTATTTTGGGATGCTCGCCATGAGGACCTGGAGAGAACTACCTTCTACCTTGGGAAATTAATTAAGCTGCAATACATCACATTTAAAAGCCGGTGTCCTTGCTTCAAGTTGCACTTCGATCTTTGCTCAGCCAACCTCTGTGGGTGGGGTGAACATGCACATAGAGATGGGAGAAATAAAAGGTCTTTCCCGAGGGCCTGGACAGGTGAGTGAGTTTCCACGAGGTAAGCAAGGGTGTGAGCCCACTGGGGCATGCTGCAACGGCGCCAGCGCCTGCTCTTCCTGCACGGTGCACCCACGGCATCCTGCTGGGAGCTCACACACCCTGGGACCATCCCTGCTCACCTCCCCCTGCCGCCCACAGCCCGCACCCCTCAGCGCCCACGCAGCCGCTCCACACACCCAGAGGGACAGGACAGGAGCTGCCTGCCCTCCCCATCCCTGGCACAGCCACTGCCTCACGCCCAGAGGGACAGGACAGGACAGGAGGTTCCTGCTCTCCCCAGCCCTGGCACAGCCACTGCCATAGACCCAGCAGGGACAGGACAGGACAGGAGCTGCCTGCCCTCCCCAGCCCTGGCACAGCCACTGCCATAGGCGCAGAAGGGACAGGACAGGAGCCACCTACCCTCCCCAGCCCCGGCACAGCCACTGCCATAGACCCAGCAGGGACAGGACAGGACAGGACAGGAGCTGCCTGCCCTCCCCAGCCCTGGCACAGCCACTGCCTCACACCCAGAGGGACAGGACAGGACAGGACAGGACAGGACAGGACAGGACAGGACAGGACAGGAGGTGCCTGCCCTCCCCAGCCCTGGCAGTGATGTGTGGAGTGACCTAACCCAAGAGGGGAGCTCGCAGCACTGGAGGAGAGCAGTGAGCTGGTCCGGAGCAGGGTGGGCTGCTGGTGCTGTGTGCCACCAGGCAGACATGGGCAGTGTAGGTCAGCTGATTCACTATTGTTGACTGTGAGGATGGGGCCCAAAACCAACTGAGAGAATTTGGCTTTTGGTCACTGTATGCCTCTGACATACCAATGATCACCCAAACATCAATCAAATATTGTTCACTTTGTGACATAACAGCTGCAGCTTGTTCTTCAGAGAGGTCTCTCTGCTCTCCATCTCTGCTGTCCAAACCTGAGACTGTCCTTTTCTCACCTTCAGAGCAGCCTTTTCTCTCCAACCATCCAGCCATACTGGATGCCTGGAGAGAACCAGGACCTTCTTTTCTGGCTGAACACCTAACAGAGCAGCAGCCCTCCAGCAACCATCCAGTGATACCAAGTGCTCACTCGGGCACTGCACTGACCTCCACTACCTTTGCATCCTCGGTGGGCTGGGACACTGAAAGAGCTGAGGAGCACCTTGTCTGTGTTTGTGGAAGGGGAAGAGATAACACCACGTCTGTTTTCATACAATGGTATGAAAGATAAATCAGCAGAAAGGATAAAGGGACAATCTGGACGCTGTGTTGAGTTTCTGTTCAAAGGCTGCTGAATCCATGCTGAAATTCAGGGATTTCAGGGAGCATATGACAGCAAGGAATATCTGTCTCAGTCCACTGAGCTCCAAGTCTCCCCCTCTCCTGACATCTAATATGCCCCTCAAATTCTCTCTGTGTGTAGGGGTTATATCACATAACTACACTGTTTAACTGCTCCTGGGGATACTTCTGTGCCAAAAAGGTCTTAACAGCAAGAAACTCAGATCACCCCTGTTCTGGTGCTGCCTGAATACCAGAAGGGAGCTGGACAAGATGCTTCCTTTGTCTTAATATTTAACTGCTTGTAGATCTTGGATGTGTTTATGGCTCAGCCTGAAACACCTGAAAATGTCTGTGTATTAGGCACACTGGACTCATTCAGCAGAGCCCAGTTTTACAAGAGAGATGAAGCTCAGCCTTCTTTCTACACTCACGGAAGACATACATTCAGGCTTAAAAATAAGGGCAGTCCTTTTCTTGCTAACCAAAGATGTAAATCAAATGGCACTGGCAGACTGTTCTCTTTTCTCAGTTCTACATAATTTTCCATGCAGAAAATATTTTGTGTGCCTGCTGAATTCTTTCTTCCACGATACTCTGTTAAACTTTCAATTAAAAGACAAAAATTACATTACTCTTGCAATAGCTGTTTCCATGTACAGGTGGGTCAGGAATCTTCTTCCTAGGCACAATACCTAGACTGCAACTATCCACCAAAGAGAAACATAAATTCCATGAAATTACTGCAGCAGCATTTAAGTGCATAAGCTGCCAAAGCATACAGAAAGTTAATAGATTTGTTTATGGACTAGGCAAGGTTTAATTAAACCAGGCAGCTCTGAAGAACAGTAAATCCTCTCTCTTTTTGTCTTCCCCTCCCCCCTTTTTCTTTTCTAGAGTATCTTTCTCCTAGTGGCTTTCCTCTTCCTAATAATCCCATCACATATGACAGATATGTTATCAGTCATCACAGGGATTTGACACATTCTTAATACCTGTCATGACAGCTCTGAAGCCTGCATGCTACTCCATTGTATTCCAAAGCATTTGCAGGAGGTAATGGACACATCAAATACAAGTCAATGGCTCTGCTTTATTGAACTGCTGAAGGATTGCAATATAGAAGGAGATGCTTAAAAAAGCCTAATTGTGATTATTCAAAATTGCACAGATAGCAATTAAATATAAAACTGTATATAATGTGGCAGTGTATTGCTGTGCCCTAATAGAATCTCTTCTGGTACCTTCGGTCTCTGTTTTACTTTAAGAGAGAACCTAATGCAGAAGTGAGGTGAAAGCCATGGCTGGAACCAGAGTCAACATCAAAGGTGGACACCTGAATTGATAAGAAGACAGTGGGATTGTGAAATGCATCACTCACAGCAGCTGTCAATACTGCAAAAGAGCAAATGTGAGTGCAGCAGAACATAAGTTTGAAAAGTGTCCCTGATGGGGACACAAGGAAAAGACAGCATCTTGTCACTGAGCAATACGGACAAGGAACACCAACTAACAGGTTTTGTATGAGTCCATAGCTAATGCCTTTTGATTTCTGTGGACATCTTAATACAGGTAGTTTTGTTTTCTTTCGTTCAAGCCCTCAAAAGAGATGTACCAGATACAGCACCCCACAAAAAAAATTCAATACAGAGCTCTCCAAGCAGATAAATTGTCTTTTGATCAAATTCTAGTATTATTTCAGATGACTCTGGTCACCTGTGTGTAACATTATTCATACACAAAAGAAAATAATTTTTTTAATGTAATGTTTCTTCCAAGCCTTAAACTTGCAAAAGGCTTTCTCTCAGTTGAGCCCAGCTGCTGCAATGCATCATATAGCTACAGTCTCTGCCAGCAGCATATGAGCTGCATGACAGCAGTGTGCTTTGCCATTAGTAAATGCAATGGCTTGTTGTTCTCAATGCATTTACAATTTTGCACAAAAGCAGAAAAAACCACCCCCAACAAAAACAAAAACCCCACACAAATTAGAGACAAAGCAGTCCTGTGTAACTCAAGGCCCTTTCAGCAAGGCAATAAAGCCAAGGCAGAATTGTGAGCTGGAGTCAAAAGGAAGTGTCCCATTGACATAATGAGCTTTGGAGCAGGTCTGAAGGGAAGAAGACAGGAAAAACACATTCAGCCACCTAAGTGATTTCATGTCCTCAGGACAAAATTAGTTAATGAGTATGTCTTGGTTTAAGAGTCTCCAGGCATTGTTTGCATCTACAAGAAATGGATGAGCAAACTGGGATTCCTTACAGTGCAATTTTATTTAGGAGACATGCAAGAGTAAGGTTTGCACCTCTCAAGCACTTGGGAACAAAGTGATGGCATTTAGAGGGCTGGGAATATTGTTCTCAGGATGCAGCAAATCCTGATCCAGGGATCTAAACCACTGTAATAACAGCACTGGTCGAGTGTAAGCTCATCTTCCCAGCTGAAGCACTTTCAAAAAAGCTGAAAGGTGAAGTTTACTTTAGTAGGCTTCTCACCAGATCAGATACTGCCTGTTCTCAAGTGGCCAGTGCAAAAACATACCACAAATAAACATGGTATCATATTTTCTGATGATGTTCTTATACCAGGGCCTATTACAGATCAAATTTGTACTGTGAGATGAGCTTGGTTTGCATGGAGGCAAAATCATGGCAGCACAGCCCCATGAGAAGTCTCCCAGCAAATATTCCCTTCTGGCTTCGGTCCAAGGAGCATTACTGCTTCTCCTGCTGCCTACACTCCCCAGTTATTCCTTTCATATACCCTCTCAGCTGTAAGCAAATCAACATGCCAATCCCTTGGGACACATGGCTTAGCTTATACTTAAGACTTGCCATTCTGCTTTGTGCTTTGGACATTGATTTCCATTGTCTCAGCTATCACGCAACAAAAGGGCATTTAATTGCTGTCTCATTTAGTCTGGGGGAGAAGAGGAGAACAACTTTTTCCAGCCCTGATTGATGGCAGTCATTAGTACCTCCCAGCACAATACTGACTTACTAGAAGCATGATTTACATGTGAAGTTCAGTGCCACACAAGTGAATCAGATTTGCAACTATGCTTACTTGAACAACTTCAGAGACAAAATCTTCACGTGAAATGAATTTGCAGAAATGCTTACACTGGCCACCCATTTAAAGAGAAAACTTCAAAGATTAAGGAGGTTCGTTGAAACCTCCTAGGAACAAGAGAAAGTTTAGCAGAGATCTCACAGTTTTTGTTTCACTTGTCAAGTGCTCTACCATGCAGGTGCTTTAACGGTTGTAAAGGGAAAAAAAAATACAAAAAAACACCCAACCAATATATTTTATACTTACTTACTTACATACATTTAACATTAGGAAACACTTCATATCCACTAGGAATCAAAATTCCCAATTGCATACTACAAAAGGCAATGCAGAAGAATCCCATAAACTGTTTTCCCCTTTTCGTGTGAACATTTCTATTTTCTTTGTGATGGAGGAAAGAAGAAAATTAATATCCACATTTAATATCCTCCATGTTCTGGAGAGCAATAAGTCACATGCCTAGGCGTTCAAGCCAAACTGCTGATAGAGGATTTTTAGTACTTGTCTCATTTTATTAAAAAGCAAAAGGGTACAAATCTCCCTTTCAAAAGAACAGAGCTCAATAAACAACTAGACTAGTGAAGGCTTCTTGAAATAGCACCTTTAATCAGTCCTGTTATTTGAAACTTGCAGTAATTTCAGTAAAATTTGATGTAGCTTGATGCAGCTTATCAAAACATTTAATAATTGCAAAATATAAGATCAAGCACTTTTTGAACACCAGACTTTCCAGTCAGACATAGAAACAAGCTGAGGCACTAGGTATTATCAGACACACCTTTATACATTTTTTGGAAGATTTACCATGGGAGACACAGATTGAGAAAGGCTGACTTTCAGCAAGGCAATGATGTATAGCCAAACATGCAAGCACTCACATCTCAGCTGTGGGAGGACTAACCCTGACCAGGCAGATGCTTTCTGAAACCATGCTAGCTATACCCACAAAAAACCACTTCTGACTACTTTCAGAACATATGCTCTGTTATTCACATAATTGGTTTAAAATTCCACAGCAAAATTACTCTGCAATTACTTGCTTTCAGTGAGTCCACGTCTTACTTTCACATCCCCCACAGGACCCACCTTTGTTCCTCAGTAATACTCATCTTGCCTGATGTGCATTTCTAAATAAGCTTAAATAGTGGCTATTTCTGTGTGATTTCAGGCTTTCTCCTATATCTCAAAAGTCATGATTTTACATACGTAAATGAGTGTGCGAAGGCAGAATGTACATTTTTGGTTTAGAACAGCTGTTTTCACTTTCATTCATTCTGCAGCACAATGCATGGAAAACTGTATTTTGATTCTTCCTTTCCCCATTTGTTTTTAAGGGAAAATGAAACACAGAAGCATCCAAAATAAACAAACAACCCCCCAACAAAACAAAACACTACTAAAAAACCTAAACAAAACCCCTCAAAAACATCTGGCATACATGAGGCCAGATATTAGTTAAACACTAGAATACACTTGTTTCCTTAACTTGGCTCTTCCTAAATTTTATTTTCTCCTCCCACTGCTTCCTTTGGCTTTGGTGCTGGGCAGGAGACACGTGTTTCCCTTGCTGGAAAGGATAAGTGTTATCTTCCAACAAGTTCAGTCTATGGACAATTATTACTGGAAACTGTGAGGAAGGCGGCACACAGGATCCCCGCGTCTCTCCTTCCCCTCCAGGCTTGCACCACGATGGAACCAGAGCTCTCAGTGGCAGTGCCTCCAGGAGCATCTCAAGCACTAAGAAAGCTGCCAAAATGGATTTAAACACTTAGCAGCTGAAGAACAGACCGAGAACCATGTTTGTGCAACCCCTCTATCAATCTTGCTTCAGAGATCTCTTGGCCACTTGAGAATAAAGAAGGTTTTACATGTTGGTTTCTGAGAAAACTATCAAGCCAACACACGCTAATCAATGTGAACAGGTCCTGGAAAAGAAGTTGATCAAATCTCTCCGATCATCCTCAGAGTCACAGTCAAACCCGCACACCTTTGAGATTCAGGTCAGTCACACAGCTGCTCAGCATCCCCTGGGAGACTCAGAGTGTAAGTGCAAAATTAGGGCAAGTGCTAGCACAGCAGTAGGCTGCAGCATGTTGCTGGCAGAGCCACAAACTTGCTCCTCTACCCAGCACAACATCTATAAATAGATTTATGAATACAGAACCTCTGCCAAGATATTCTTCCTTTTTTGTCCTTTGCTAATTTTTAATGCCTCTTGCAAGACTGACTCCTAGAACTTTTATCTCCATTAGTAGTAATAAACACTTATTAAATGCTCCAGCAACGTCTGAAAGTCTTGATAAATAGCAACAAATTTGTCTAGAAAACCAGAATATAATTTTGCATTTAGGAAACTCTATTGTATTAAAAAAGAAGGAAAAAATGAGCTTACCTGAAAACAGAAAATTCACATGGAAAATCTGTGTGCACAGCACAGCTTGGGAAACAAGAACCCACTTCTTCTGGGACTTCAAGAGGAGATAAGGTGGTGTCAATGCTTACTCTTGTTCAGCTGTGCTCCTGGGGGTACCAGCTGAGCCCCAGAACTGAGCCCTGGGCTGTCCCCTTCACTCTGGGCACCTGGAACAAGAAGACAGGCTCTCAGCTCCTCGGCACAGAAGCAGCACAACATCCCACACCCCAGACACAGTGAGGGATGCTTACTCTGCCTGGCTGCTGCAGACTCAACGCAGCCTCATAGAAGGGGAAACTCATTACAGCTGCCATTATTGATAAGCATGGCTCTCTGCTCCACTGCAGGTGCCCTCTCGAGATACCTTGGGGACACGCAAAGCACGAGAGAGCTTCCACTTTTCTAGATGACAACAGTAGCCCCATAACAAACCTGCTAAAGCCCAGACTATTGTAAAAACACTTTATGGTGAGAATTTTGTTTTGAGCTGCCAGTTTTTGGGTGACCAAACCAGCCAGGAATAATTTCAAACAGGGACATTAACCAAGGACTTAAATAGCCTTGTACTTCTATCTGGTATAATTCTCTTGCATCTCTGTTTTTTCCCTTTCCCTCTCAACCCTTACATATTTCATCATCCACTTTCAAGGATGGATGACTAAATGAAGCCCTTTATTAAGGCTCAATTTTCAAAAGCAATGTCACCTTCCTGTTTCCCTTTGCTTCAGAAATTAGCTTCTAGGGGCATATTCTTGAAAAGCCTACATCTATACTTATTTAAACTTTCTGGGGAATAATTGAGTATGGAAAGTAAGGTTTAGCCTGATTAAATTTCTATTTCCATCTAAAAATAAAAGGAAATATATAGTAAAGAACTAGGAAAACTTGAGCCTCCCAATTTTTTTTTTTTTTAATTCTGAAAAATGAAGACAAAGGAGACATATTACAATAATTTTTGTTTCCTTTCAGAAATCCCAAGAAACTTATGACCATATTCTTAAATTTTGGGCTATGTAGAGTTGATTGCTAAATACTGTATATGTCCTGAGCTAGATGATCTTACTATCCCTGATTTGAGCCACAGGACTACATGACCTCTGGTGGTCCATTCCAAACCAAGTTATCCTTTTATTTTTTCCAAAGGGAACAAAGACTAGTTTGTGCTTTTCAGAAACATAGCCAGCCTTTTTTTTTTTTTATGTTTGCCACCACTTTTATAGTATCTATCTTCTCCAACAAGGAACTTTTCAACAGTCCAACTCTATATGCATTTTTAATATATAAACTCTTTAAAAGCTATTTCAATCTCAAATTATCAGATGTGTCTTGTCACACATCACAAACTGAAAGGATTTAATGCATTTAGGTGAAACTACTCTGGTAAGAAAACTAAGATAATGCATCCTAAGTCCTCCACTGGGGGTAAAAGACAGTGGTGGTATTTCCTGTGGAAGAAATTCCAACTTTACCATAATACATTTTCTAGCTGTGATTCTGAAGGCAAGACACATGGCTGTCAGCCCTGTCTGCAGCGAAAGCAGTGGAATTCCTTGCACACTCCACACCTGTCCCTGCCAGCACCACCCTCCAGTGACACCTCCCTCTGCCAAGGCCAAGGTCATGCACAAGCCCACATCTCCTGTGGATCATCACAGAGCCACTTTCCAGCCCTCCAGCTGCCTCCATCGTCTCCGTGCGTCAAACCTTTTAGTGGCCAACAGGTTTGCTCCACAGTAAAAGGCTGACTTTTCAAAGAGTCTCTTGGAAGATAAACATTCTGAGGCTTTTTTTTCCCCAAAAAAAGTTCTTAAGCATGTGTGTTTCTTGATTAATACTAAACAAGAAAAAAACAACCCTCATGCAATACAGCAAGATCTTTTTCTGTTTCTCTGTGTACCTGCTCTCAGCAGAGAGGAATAGAGACATTATTTAATAGATAAGATATCCAGGGAATGAAGTACAGGATTTCCATAAAGACAAGATATTAAAATTAAACAGACTTTTCTAATCATTAAGGTGAAGGAATGCCATACAGGGTTGGAAATTTCTCCTCAAATCTAAGTAAGCCTTTTTCCTGTTGCTCTGACATTTCTGTCACCGCAGCTTTCTTCCTTCCCCGTCTCCAAGAACTGCAAATGCCTTCTCTTTTAACCCCAGCAACACACTGGCTATCAGACTCTATCACTGATTCTGCTGCAAGGGAACACTGAGTCAGGAAAGGGGTAATCCCCTCAGGAAACCATTCACATGGGTCTACCCAGCAAGTGGATATATATTCTTCTTTCTCTCATTTTTCAAGAATCACTTCTCTTTTCTAATAGAATTATTTCAAATAAATAAAAACTATGACCATTTTTAAAGTTGAGCTTTAGCCTCAAACAGAGTCTAAAAGAGGCTGTTTTTAGACACGAAGAGCATTTTCTTCAGCATGCCCATAGTTTGCTTCAAAGCTCATTGTTTAAATAGGAACAGTTGACATGCAAAGTCAAATTTAAGGATCCTGGGAATAGCTGTGCATGACAGACAGCTGGCAGGCAGGTCTACTGAAAAGATGCAGTTCTGCACATGAAGTCACAAGACTGAGGTTCCTAATTATATGCAGTAACCAAGGCATGGAAGAAAAACCAGTTCATCAGTTACCATCCAGCAGCACAGTGAGGAAAGCTTTGTTCTCTTCTCTGGAAAGAGGACAGTCGATACTGCTCATATCAAAGCCTGGATCCATAGCCCTCCAGGCTTAATTAGAAAATCATGAAGAGTACAGAATGGCATTGGACACAAAAATGATCATTTTTCAAGTAAATTTAGTGGAGTGAGCAGTCTTACATTTACAATCCACACTCCCTCATCCACCCTTTTTCCCTCGTTAATGATAAAGAGTTGGCTGCAGATGCAACAAAACCTGTCAGCAACTGCAGGGTGTCCTAAAGCAAGTCTTGCCTATTATTTCAGCTGTATAGATGAAGGTCACTGACATTGCTAACACCTCTGACTTTTTATAATCAATTGCCAACATTTACAGAGGAAAAAATACCACTAGCTTTGAACACACACAGAAAGAAAGAAATTTTTCTCAATTAATTTTAAGCTTGCTCTCTCTGAGCCAAAACATGAAACATGAGGCAACCTAACAAGTCAAATATTAGTGAGATTGTTTTCTGGCAGCCAATGCCATATTCTGTTTGTATATAAACAATTATAGTTTATCCATCTCTTCAAAATAACTGCAGTATGAATCATCATAAGGACAGTGTCAGAGAAAACTGCCAAATACTTGTAGCCGAAGAAAAATAATAATTTAACTTTAAAAGCAACTATGAGTATCAGCCTATCATCATGTTGCTAACACCAAATACCTATTGGAGAAACCTAGGATTTTGTGGATGAGACTCATGGAAGATGAAAGGGGCTTTGCTATACCTTTGCTGCTGGTAAAGGATGATGAAGCTCTTGCCACATACTGCACATTCACCTCGTGCCTGCCTTTCAGAACAGGAACAGAGATTGCTGCCTTTTAAACTAATCTTATGTTGATTTTTAGCCAGCTGCAATATTCCACTGCTATAGCTAAGGATGGAGGGCTAAGGAAGAGATTTTCAAACAATACTTTGTAAAGGATCCACAAGTCCTGTCTGATTTATAAACAGGCAATGTGCTTGCTGAGTTCAGCAGCTGGGAAGCTGTGGATTTGACATTGCTGCCCTTACTCAATAGTTCAAAGCAATAATTTTGAGTTAATACAGGGTCTCGGAGAACACGGGGATCTCTACCTTAAGACCTCCTAAAGACCTATATTTTGGTCAAAATTCTTTCTCCTGACAGCCCTTCTCACCATCTAGCTCCTAATTCAAATGATCAGTCCACCCTTGCTTTTCACAGGAGCTCATTGCTGTATGTTGTAATATTTGCATCAAACACAATTGCCAAAGGCACTCAAATTTTCACTAACAGTTATCATTAGGAGGAAAAAAAAAAGCATTTTTGTCCAAAAAGAGCCATTTCCTGATGTTTAGCACAGGCAGGATAACGGTCAGAGGCAGCATCTTGACTCAGCAGGCAACAGTCGTAGGTGGTAAATGAGAGTGCTGGGGAGGGGACAGATCTTTTTCCAGGGGGGAGAAGGGACAGTGGAGGCACCCTGATGGCAGCAGATTTATTTATGCATCCACTATTGTCAGTCTAGGAGGAGGGAATCATTATGCAGGGCCAGCTGCAGGGGTGTGCACTGCTGTCGGGAAAAATTAGAAGTCTAGCAATGAACTATAAAAGAAGGGAGAAGTGACAGAGTGAATGAAAACTCCATGATAAACCCATTTAGGCTCTCTTCTCCCTGGGATGAAATATGAAGCATAATCTCTTTGGCATATTGGCTGGCAGAGACTCAAACAAATGCCTAGGTACGCTCAGGCACACGGCCCAGAATGTGCAATGACAGCATCCACCCAAAGGACGGAAACTGCACAGGGTATGGAGCAAGAGCCCTTCCTCAGCACGTTCAGCTCACTTCTGGGAGGGATTATAGCACACTAAGATGCTCTTGGAAGAAATCTCCTGTGCTGCCGAATGCCTTCTTTATGCAGATACCTTGGAAAGAAATCTTTTCCATTTGAATACCCTGGGGGAGTGTGGGGATTGGGGAGGGCACAGAGAAGAGATGACCGGACTATGAAACAGTGAAAAGTACCCAAACTAAGGCCCTGGTATTTCACCCTTATTTGAGAAAATGATAACTTTCCAATTTTATGTGGCATTCCTTCCCCTAGGAGAATTTCTGTCTGACTTGGGGAGGTCTGCATAACTTCTAGTCCTATTTAAGGCAGAGGTGTGTTTTTTTCTCCTTGGTTAATACATTCAGACATATGAAATATTCCAAATATTTATTCATTGTGCTTGGTTATAACAAAAAAAATTTTTTTTGGTCATACTGGTATCAGAAAACAAGTGAATAGGGAAAGAACAGGCAAGGAAAGCAGTGCTCTTTAATACACTCCCAAAAGCCCCTGGTTACAATTCAAGCTCCAAGCCTAAGAGGGAAAGTGTTTGGTAGCTTTTCCTTCTGCCTGTCCTGACCACTGTTAAAGCCTAGGGGCTGGTGAAACTCTTTCTGGAATGCTAATGCCTTGATGAAAGCCAGAAGGTACAAAATGGGAGCTGTCTGGAGAATGCTTTCCTAGGGGAAAATTGGAGGGAGGGAAGATGTACTTCAATACCTTAAGTTACACATAGGGACACATAGTGTTAGGCATATTTTTACCAGGAACAGAAGAAATACATTTTGCTCAGCATGCTAACATTGTAAATTCTGCCACAGTATGTCCTTCAGTGTAAGCTCTTTGAGATCCAGTTTGATGAGAAAGGTTTGTTCAATTAAATGTGTGAGAATCAGGGAAAACACAAACAAACCACAAGCAGTTCTATTGGAAATGTCCTTTCTACTACACAGTACATTCAGAAACGCAGGTATTTATTTAATTCTCTGTAAAATACTTTGAATCCATTGAATTCTGTTTTAAATAGTTTGAATCCATCTGCCTTTTTTTTAAGGCAGCTCTTCTCTCTTCCTAGTGGCATCATCTATCAAGTGTAAAAAACATTTATGCTATCAGGTGTCAGATACTGACCACACCACTGACCACATTATGACTATTGTTGTCTTTCACAAGCACTTATACCTGCACCTGTACCTATACCTGTAGGCCAAACAACTTAAAGAAAAGCTCAAAAGTCCATTCAAAAAATTACTCCAAAACAATGTTGATACATTGTTTCATTAACACTGTGAAGGTGTAAATGGGGTCCTGAAGTGAAGAATGGGGTCTTCTGATGACATAAACAGAAGATATCTACACGCATGAAGGCTCAAAGAACATAATTCTGAAGGCCACTGTTTGATCAAAGCTTTGTGAGAAAACACAGAAATAAACCACAAGCTGCTACAGTAAGCAATAGAAATAAAACTGGCAAATTCCTAAACTATGAAACTATATAATTGTCAAAGTGCAAACAATATTTCTTACAGCTGTATGGTTATGCTTCACTTCTTTTTCCCTAAGGAAAGTAAGGACAGGCAAATGTATAATTTCAATATCAATTCAGGAAAAGCTTTAATAGTAAGATATCAAATATATTATGGAAAAGGGAAAAGGAACACAGTTATTTATCTGACTTGAAAACAGCACAGTGTCAAGTTAATTTAAAATTCAATTTCAGTTTAAAGCATTACAAGGAAGAAAGAATCCTATGTATCATAGGCTGTAAATTGAAACCCTAGCAAGGTTTTTGTCTGCCAACTAGCTGTGTATCAGCTATAAAGCCAGATTGCAGGTGCTTCTTTTAGGAGATTGGGCTGCAAGGCTCACATTCTGAGAAGTTTGTCATTTACTATTCCCAAAGGCATTTAATTTAAATTTTTTTTATAGTCTGTTAGTTAATGGAAAGTTGGCATTACAATAACCCAGAGGTAATTTCAGCAAGGTACAGTACGTGATAAAAAGCACAGAGGGTCCTACTCTGTGGAAGTCACCAAGAAGGTGCGCATTCATATAGACACATCTTTT
This sequence comes from Aegithalos caudatus, assembly GCA_013389925.1. NCBI lineage: Eukaryota > Metazoa > Chordata > Aves > Passeriformes > Aegithalidae > Aegithalos > Aegithalos caudatus. The sequence continues at coordinate 419,371 of WEIU01015975.1, read as the reverse complement.
ACAAAAGCAAACATGCAAACTTAGTTTGTCTGCAAAAACAGCCTTTGGGGTGACAGGATTTTAATAAATAAATAAATAAATAACTAAATAACTATTTTCTTCTTTCTAGAAAATACACCTGTAAAAAAATAGTTTCATTTAAACTCTACACAAAACCTTGAAGATGATGGTTTGAGGGAAGAGGCAGAATAATCTTCCCAGTTTTCTGAGCTGAGGGATAAATAAATCTGATAGAAAGGGCATCTAATTCACCCCTGGACTCGAAACTGAATGAAAACCTACTCAGACTTGGTACATATCATAAAAAAAATGATTCAAGGACAACAGCTAGACTTTCAGCTTCAGAAAGTTCCTGCAAAGCACGCTGACCAGTCTGATCAGAAAGGCAAATTCTGCTCAGAAACGAAGATTCTGCTCCTCAGCCATAACAACCCAGCTGGCCATCAGACAAGAACAGGGCTGGAAGGGCATGGAAAACCTGCACCAACAAAGAAAATAAATGTATATCCCTGACCTCCCCTCCTCCAAAAGAAAGGCAAAGAAAAGCTGCCATTTACAGCAGCTGGGCTACTTTTATTTAGTCACATAGGCCTTGAACCTTCTAGTACAAACACTGTGAAACCTCAAAACCTTGCTGAGGGAGCAGATGAGGACCTTGGAAAGCTTTAGGTTTGTCAAAGTGGAAATAAAGGTGTGTGCAAATTGGTACTCAGGAAAGGGTAATATTTGAGGACATGAATTTATCTCCACTGACATATCCACAGCTGGGAACCAGTATGAACTGTGTCCTCATGCTGATACATTTAACTTCTTTCTCAAATGGAAATATGTGGAAAACATTATTAGAGGTGATAGGAAAGTGTTTTCGTACTGCAGTAATGGCTTTTATCCTATCTTTGAAAATGACATAATTTTGTGTAAATTTATCATATGTACTCATTATATATAGTTACATTTTTCAAAAAACAAAAATTTCTAAAAATGCTAGAAGATTTAAAAACACTAAGGAGGGAGGATTTTGATTCAGCTTGAGATGGAGAAAAAAAGCTTTTTGCCCTTAGATTTTTAAAAAATACATCTGGGCCCCTTCCTGCTCCCACAGCAATACATGAGTCTGTGGTTATGCCCCTCCCCACTCCCCTTCAGCTCCCCACTCAACCCTCACCATTTAAATGGCTTATTCACCTTTTTGCCTTGCCATGCATTTTTGGACCTACAGCTCTAAGCAGATTTTGAAACCTTTTGCTGGCACTTAATATGGAAACTACCACCACTGCACCAATATATATTTATATATATTTATATACATGGCATTACAAAAATATACTATTTGCTCTAATGTACAGCTCTTTCCCTGCTTCCTACTCTAGCAGGAAACAGAAAAAGGTTTAGCAGTGATAAGGAATGGATGGATATCTTCACCAGGCAGTGCCCTAGTGAAAAACGTTTATGTCTGAATTATGCAGTTTCCCTTGCAGTGACCAAAACAAGCCTCAGTTTGCTTAAATTTCTGTGAAAACTAAGAATGACTGTAAAAAA
>WEIU01015975.1:392269-417717 GCA_013389925.1 Aegithalos caudatus | reverse complement strand
AAACAAACAAAAAACAAAACCCAAAAAACAAACACCCCCCCCCCAAAAAAAAACCCAAAAAAACCACAACCCCAAAAAACCAAACAAACAAAAAAAACCCCCACCAAAATAATCCAAATTTAAAACCATGCTGCATCTTTTACTAGGAAAACCAGGCCACAGCACAGGGATGTTGCACACAAAAAGATACAATACTTGCTTTCATTCCAAGCTGTCCCTGACACAGCATGTGACTCTATTCTAATGCTACTTTTTAGTAAAACATTTTTTGGTTGCCAGATGTTGCACAACCCAAAGAAGGAAGACTGGAAGCTGGAAATTCCAGCTGCTCCAAGATAACTTGCCTTGGACTAAAGCAGCTGAGACTGGAATGCTCCTCATACAATGGAGAGAACCTTCTGTGCAGGTTCTTGAGGCTTCATATTTTTACCAGTTTGATTGAGTTTGGGAATTCAAGTCTTACTGGACTGTGTAGCACTGTCTGATACCATTTGATTGTGATAAGGGCAAAAACAACTAGCAAAGGTGCTTAGAGATGATAGCACATAATCACAGGGTTTTCATAGGGAGGCTCACAATGTACCATGGAGTAGGTAAAAGGATTAAATGCTGCACCAAACTCCATCCCACTGCACATGTAAGAACAAACAGAAGTGCAGCAGAAGACCAAAAGCAGCCTAAGACTACATTTCATTGTCAATCATTTAATCTCGAGAAACTAAAAAGAGATTGTTTTAAAACAATTTCAAATGTTTCAATTCTTCCCCTTACATTTGGTTTGCACACCAAAGTGATAAAAAAGCTTCAAATATTCCAGTATTACGTGAGAAAAAAAGTTTAAAGTATTGTTAGTGCTTCAGGGGAAAAAAAAAAAAAAAAAAGAAAAAAAAGAAAAAAAATATATATCAGAAAACCCAAATATATAACCAAATTCTTTGAAATCACTTTGTGTTCCACTAAGACATTTATACTAATTGGTGAGTCCTTCATTTAATCTTTTCATGTACAGATCATTTCTAAATGACTGAGATTTAGGATACACTATTTTAATACTGATGGTCTGTACCTAATGAGATGAGATCTTTAATAAGATTCTAGGCATTTATATTAGAGAAAGGCTTTGATTAAAAAAAAAAATAGGAAGGTAGCTGTATATCATTAGGATTGAGCCTGTTCAGATCATTATATTCCCATTTGGTTTTTTTTTTTTTTTTTTTTTTTTTTTTTTTTTTTTTTTTTTTTTTTTTTTTTAATATACCATTAGGTGGTATAGGTGAAAATCACAAAAATATTTAAATCCTTGATATTAACACAAAATGACTGGAGGTCCATTTATATCTCATTCTCATAAACACATGCCACTTGTGATTAACTTAACCAGATCTAATTTGGCCAGCAAAAATGTTAACTACTTCCTAACTTGTTTATTGATCACTATCAGAAGAACAGTTAAACATCTATGTCAATACTGATATTCTAATTTTAGTATTATCACTTCACTTTTTATTCCGTATCTTGCCTGTGAAATACATAATTTTGAAAAGTAATTATCATCATATATGTAGAGGTGTCAATAACTACTACTAAAATTCTGCTGCTTCATTTTTGTACAGAAGTATATCTAGAACTACTGCAGGTTGCCAATAAGACTGCAGTGTGTCCATGTGTTAGATTATACACAGCCTAAGTAAATGCTGAGGCACATCATCTTTCAGTAGTATAGCAATCTCAGGCTTGGGCTGATTTTCCTACAGAAATACAACCAATTAATATTCAATTTTGAGCCATACCAGAAACACTCCCTCAATAGATTCCAGTGCCTTGATCATTTGCAGCAGCTCTTTTGAAGTGGCTAACCTGAAAAAATTAAACAGATGAGTATGCTTTATTTCTGTACGTTCCTGAGTTCATTGCAGCTCCTGTTTCTGTGCACTTCCTTCCTTCATTTGGGTCCCGTCCAAGCCATCCAGGCCTCCCAGAACAGGGAGGAATCCTTGACCCACATTTGGAGGGTAAATTCATGGTGGGCTTCTGGGTTTTAGTGCAGGCAGCACGAGATCACCTGCACTGCTGCTCTTTCCAGGCTGATGACACCAAGGTCTCTGTATAAAGTACTGTTTGTTCAGAAAGGCAACAATGTGAAGAGAAGCCTGGCCATATCAGGGAGTTAAGAGATCTGCATGGCTCACAAGGAGTCACGTGCCTCCAGTGTGAAAGCCCTGGAAGAGTTTCCCTGCCTGCTCAGCTGAGGCTTGAGACTGTGTCTGGGAGATGTCATTTGCTGCAGTTTGAAGTCCTTTACCACAGTTTACATAAGGGTAGGAAATACCTATAGCTCCTCTATAGGAAAAACTGTCTTTAGAACCTACAGTAGTATTTCATCACTTCACCTATTCAGCTTGGAGCACAAAGCCCAAGAGAGCTCAGAGAAAGAGATGCACATGTAGTCAGTCAACACCACAATCCCTGATGGTGCTATCTATCTCCAAAGCACTTGCTGTTGTCCATATTGATTTGCCTGCTGAGGGAAACCCTATTCTATACCTATAACCCAACTGTTCCTGCAGAGACAAGTGAAAGGTAAATGTAGACAGAGTTCTCTATGTTCCCAGCAGAGCCTTTCAAGCATTTTCCACAGATGTAGTTGATTGAGTACCTATTCAACTTGCTATCTCCATCTTAAACTTATAAATAAGACACAAAGGATAAGAAGTTTTGATCCCACCAGAAAACATAATTTGTGCTGTAAGCTTGTGTTGGTGCTGGTTACCATTAAATCTCACAACTGCACTGCAAGTAGGTCTGAAGAGAAAGTGTCTTTCTATTACCAGGTATTAGTCAGTTCACAAATACTGTGTGCCTAGGAGTAAGAAAGTTCAGGTACAGGATCAGTGCCAGGATACAAGCATACTGTGCCTACACATTGTTATTCCAGTTCAAACACTCTCACCTAATGTAGTTCTGAAATGTATTAGCTTCAGTTACGAGTAAATACAACTGAAATGAATACTAATAAATAGACTACAAATAAACAAAAATGAGATTTTTTTTTTGTCTTTGATGGGGAATTAGTACAAGAGACTTACATTCAGACAGAATGGCCATTTCCTAATACAGAATCCATCACTGTCACTTAACATATGACTCTCTTGTAATGCTGTGTTATGAGACTGAAAGTCAAATAATCTCTTTTGCTTTGATGAAAGCATGAGGAAGTTGACTCAGATAAAAGCAGGGAGTAATCTGTTTAAACAGCTTGGGTCCAAAGTTGAAAATTAAACAAAATCAATAACAAATACAGGCCTGCTGTATTTGAAATATGGGGAGTCTGCCGTGAGCATGAAATANAAAAAAAAAAAAAAGAATGAAATGCTGCTACAAAAATATTTCATGCCAGAATACTCTATATGTGAGGTTTGTGAAGACCCTAATTTGTTTGAATTTACATGTGTTTATTCATGTATAAATTGATATAACACACACTATTTGCTAGTAATTATTTAGCTTAAGAAGGTTTTAGCCAATCTAGAGGTAATGAAGAATACCAGGGTAAATTTATATTTATTAGAAAAATAAATAAAGAAAAAAGTGAAAGCCCTCAATGTGTTTGATTATTTAGGCTCCAATCTTTGGTGATATATTTCTGGCACATATCTATTCAGGCTAGGTTTTTATCTGAGCTAGTGATGTGTTCAGATCAAGCACAAGAATGCCTGCATCTTGGGTCATAAAATGATTTTTAAGGAACTGGCGATTCAAATCTTTGGGGACAGGTATTGAACAAGTCCTCTCTGCCTTTTTATAGAAAAAGCAAAAATGTGCAACTTAGTTTGCTAAGTAGGAGAGATAATTCCTTCCCACTCCATGCATAGAAGATTTAGCATGAATACCTACACAGCAGTATTAGTAAGAATACTTACACAGAAGACAACCAAAATGTTGACAAAACAGCTTAAAATTGGATCTGAATTTGGATCACTACAACACATCTTTGATATAACTTAATAGCCAAAGGCATGAAAAGAACTGCAAAGAAAGTAAATGTCTTGTCTTTAATTGATAAATTCAAATATTCATGAAAGAAATCAGAACCTAAAATCATCACTGCAGGCTTCTGAGAAAAGATATTAAATGTGCATGAACCTTTCCTACATGGCCTACCTGGAAAAACCTCTCATTAACCTGAGATCTTCTGAAGTGAAAGCAAACTCAAAACCCCAAAGCACCTTTCAATTTTCAAAATTATTTTTCCATAATAGTCAGAGAGAAAGACCAATAACAGTTCATGCTACCTTAGTGAGAGCAGACAAGTGTTAAGAAACATAACATCCAAAGTGTGCCTGTGAACATAGTTTATTAAATTCTCTTAAAATGCAGAATTACTGTAATCATAACAAGAAGAAGCACGTAGCACAAACCATCAAAATTATGACTGACTTCCTTTTACCATCTGAGAGAAAATAGCTTTGCAGATTTTTGCTCTTCTTCTCAGCAGTCCAAAATAATGCTCCTCAAGGAACTGAACAAGTGAAAAGGCCAAAATTTTCCAGAAGGAAAACCAAGGAAAACAACATATTAAGCTGGCCAAAATAATTAGCTTCAGATTCTGATTCGTCAAATAGGACACTGTGAATGGTATTTTTATCATTCTGTAGCAAAAAAAACCCAACCCAAAATCACATTCCTTGAACAATGTTTGGTCTTCATAAATATTTAGAGAGGCACATGTTGATCTGCAGTCCTGTGAGCTGAGTAACTTTAGGCCTTGTGATTCTATTTGTCTCAGAACTCAAAGTGTTTGAACAAAACCCATGACACCCACCTGGCCAAGGGTTAAAGCAACCTTCCACAAGGAAGAAATCAGCCTTTGTGGTTCTTGGGATGGCTTCAGGCCCATAAAGAAACAATTGCATCACGCCCTAATTACTCCAGCTGACTCAATGCACAAACTGGGATCCCTCTGAAAGCATTTCAGAACATTTTGTAATACAGAAAATTAAGGTGTTGCATTATATTTCCCAGACCTGACAGCAAGTTTTTTTGCAGAGCTCATTTAAAGTAAAACCTATTTAAAGAGGGAGGATCAACAGGCATGACAAAATTATGCAGAGGACAGGACATACGGAGAACAACGTTCAGCTATAACAATGGGCTGCCATGTATGACACTCAAAAAAGGTTTGTTATTACCCTCACTGGGTAACACCACAGTTATCCTTGCCTCCTGTTAAAAAGAAGCAACGTCTGCAGCACATGATCTGTAAAGCTTCCCAACTTTCCTGTGAGGAGGAGTATTTTATTGTTCAGTTTGGTTTTCCCATAATGTGTATCTCCATCTTCTGTAGTGACAGATAAGCAGTTTTGATCAAGCAGTTTAATACTGGGGAAAAGGAGCTTCTATTTTATAGGGAACACATACATGTAAGGACAGAAACATACAATAGAGAATTATAAGGAAAACCTACAGTTTCCTAGATTCAAATGTATCCCTTTGTATGTATTTTCCCTGTGTGTGCACACGCACATTATAGATATGCTAGGAGTAGCAACACTAACTCTACAGGGTTGCATCTTTCTCACAGTGTATATATTCCTGGAATTCAACCAGTTATAAGGACAAGCAAACATCTACAACACTGGTAGGTAGCTGCTCATCTTTCAGGCAAGACATATATATCGCTGGCTAATTTAAGGCCAAAATAAAATCATAAGGTCTATATATTAATTCAATGTGAAATGAGGTTGGGAAGCACTTACAATAAAATGACACATTGTAACATAAACCACTAGTTTCATATCCACACCAGGCTGCAAAGCGGAGCAGCCAGGGAGCAGGGATGTGCTTTTAGGAGCCCTGGCTAGTGGGCTCCATTTCCCACACAGGATCAAAGCTGCTGCCAGGGAGGGGCAAATGCTGCAGTCATCCCATGGCATCTGCTCGAGTCTGGGAGTCAGAGCCTTACACAGGAGATCTGAATCAGGACTTTAGTAAAAAGCAAAGGCAAAAAGCACTGATGTGGATTTCCAACCTCAACTGCTAGCTCTGCATCTACAACATAATCCCTTCTCCCATTTCCAGACCATTATTTGGGGGCCTTGTCTATGTTTTGGCATTCACTGCAAAGTTTTCATTCCAGTTCTATACACAAAGACTTCCCATGATGTACATTGTTTTCTTTACACCCTAAAAAGTGTCTACTTTGATTTTTTCAAACCACCTTCTCCTCATCTATAGTCCAATTCCACAGCAAGCTCTGGACAAGCAGATGCCTTATAGATGTTTCTCCTGGGCAAGCATGTTTATATATGGATTGCAATGCAATCCTGTAGCATGGAAGTAAACAAATGAATAACCCACTCCCTCCTGCAAAGACATGTGAAAACTTAAATTTAGTTCCTTGTCAAGAGAACCCATCAGCAGTTAAACTATCCATCTTCATCACCATAATTCAACAGCAGGCTTCATTTTGTACAACAGCATGAAAAGAAAGCTGCTAGTAACTATTATTTTGATATATCTGGCAGATAGAACATAGTATATCTATTCAGCCAGTGCACTGAACTCAGTATTCCTGTGGTCAGAGGCCCTCTGACTCATCTCAACCCCTACCTTGGTTAAATTTCTCTTTTGTTTTCTCCATCATGACTGTGGGGCAGACAGCAAATGCATTTGCTTCCCCAGGGAGGTATGGAGCACAGCTGGTCCGTGGTGATATGCAGGAGAAAACTTGCACTTTTATATTTTTTCTTTGTTCAATCTCAGGCCAGACACACAGGTCATCCTGTGTACACAGCATTTTAAGTGGAAGCCACTAGCTTGTCTAATGTATGTAATTAAATTTGTTTTACAAGCTTGTCTAGGCAGTAAGTAATTAAATATCACTTCTCAAACTGAGATTTTAATTGTCCTGAACAATAATTGTCCTGACAATAGCATTTTTCTCAATCCGGTTTATTCCCAAGTAAATGTGAAATTTTAAAGGAGCTACCACTGATAATTCTATAAGAACTAAAGCAACAAAAGCAACAAAGAGTGTTCAACTACTAACAGCTTTAAGACAATAATTATGAAGTATTCCTTATAAAATTTCAAAAGTGTATCCAGATTTTCATCAGCTTCTTGGCAATGGAAATGTTAAATGACAAACACAGAGCATTCTGCCTTTGTTTTCATGATGCCCACAATAAATTCTGAGGCAGATCTGAACCACGGTTTTAAATCCAAATCCATGTTTTGCAAGTCGGAACTACATCTAAATTACCATAAGAATATCTGTACTTTCTTAAATTGAGAAACTCATTAACTGTTTGGTTATGTAGACTAATTAAGCCTTAATTTGAAGTATTATTGTAAATTATTATTACTATTGCACAATATAAGAAGCATCATCTTGAATTTTCAAAAACCTACAAACTCCTTGGAGGAGCCAGTACCACACAAACCTGTCAAATGTGGGACAGAGGTATTTTCAGTATCTGAAATGCAAACTACAAACTAGCCAGGTATGTACCTGCCTCCACTGCAATGGCACTAAACTATCACTCCCTTGCAAAGTCCAGTTAAAGTACATAACCACATTTTCAAAACTTAAAAATGCAGTCTATTTTTCTCTGCAGCTGTCTGTATTATACCCTAAATATCGGACAACCCACATCAGGTTTTGGCGAAAAGAGCTTGTTTTGTACAGTCAGATACAGAAGAAAGATGCAGATATGGCTTCCTACTGATAAATAGGGTCAGGGCTGCACTTTAAGCAGGCAGATTCTCCTACTCCCTTGTACAACTGCCCCAAATTTCTGTCAAGCCATGCTAACTGTTCCCAAACTCCCTAAGGCAAAAGGGGAGGAGGAAAGAACTGCTCTGTGTGCAGTCACCCCATGTTATATGGGTGGAGATGTAAACAGGCATCTCCTCTTAGAGTCCCTTGGGGGGAGCATTGGAGTCATCCCTTCAAGATGCTTTGGGAAGATCAATTCTTGCCTTTGACCTGGAAAGATGTTAGAAACAGGATTAGGATACAATGACTGGGAGTGGTTCCTCACAGATTTACACCAGAACAACCATGTCGGTGCAAATTTGCAAAAGACAAAGGCAGAATTAGAGGGGCACCTTAAGATCTACCAGCAAGACAGAAACTATCTAGAAGCTACATAATTACCTTGCTCTTTCTCAAAATATTGACAAAACTCAAAATATCCACATGTCCTGAAAAAGGCCACAGAATTAAAACATGTACATGGGCAACAAGAGCAATAAGATTTGTATCAACAACTCCTTAGACATGAGACTAAATAGCTTAGCAGTTGAACATGCAAAAAGGATGCAGAAGGATATCATCAAGGCCAAACACTATCTTGCAATGTTAAAAACTACAAGGTCCTCTTAAGTTAGATGTGCAGACTATAGCTCTCCATGCAGCTACAATTTGTGTCACAAATTAAAAAGAGCTCATCAGAATCCTAGAATCCTACACTGTTTTGGGTTGGAAAGGGACCTTGAAGAGCACTTAGTTCCAACCCACCTGCCATGGGCAGGGACATCTTTCACTAGACCAGGTTGCATAGAGCTCCATCCAACCTGGCCTTGAACACTGCCAGAGATGGGGTATCCACAGCTTCCCAGTTCCTGTGCCTTTTCACCCTCACAGTAAAGAATTTTCTCCTAATATCTAATCTAATTCAATTGAAGATTGAATTTCCATCAATTTGAACACATATTCCTTTGTCCTGTCACTGCATGCCCTTGCAAATAGTCTTGCCCCATCTTTCCTGTAAGCTTGTTTTGAGTCAGGAAGGACACAATTAGGTCACCCTGAAGCCTCTTTTTCAGGCTGAATAATCCTAATTCTCTCAGCAGTTCCTCATAGGAGAGGTGCTCTATCCCACTGATCAATTGAGTCACAAACTGAATTTTGAAAGAAAAATGGATACTTAAATACAGACCAGGCATCTGGAGTGTTCAATTTAGATGTTTGTTTTCAGGAGAATTTGATTAATTGATTTATTTAAATTTTTAAGAAAATATCATTGAGTATGAGTCTATACTTCAGTATTCTTACAACGTCTCTTAAATATTTTCTATTTCATTTGTGAGATTAAATGATACAACTCCCACTCAATGTGATGAAGAGAGATGCTATGCGTTTCTCTTCCTTATTCTTTTCTGTCTAGTTTTGGATGTTTGACAACTTGTGTGCTGTCTTGCTCTTAGTTTCATTTATGGCATCCTGACCTGGAGATGATATTTACAGAAGGGAACTGCTAAGATGCAATTGCTTTAAGACTACACAAGGGAGGAAAAAAATCCCACCTTAAGTAAGCTATTAAAACCCTACTACCAACTCCTGGACCAGCAGCACCAATATCTCCTAAGCACCTGCTGCCTATTTAACAGAGATAGTTAACCCAATACCAATCGCTCCAGCTACCTTCTCAAACTACAGTGGAGTATAGCAATTGTGATGGGTAGTAGACTTAAAAACCCAAAACTTAAATTACCATAATGCTTCAGAAAGAAGTGACATATCTTCATGGACACTGTTAAACTGCAACAGGTGATTGCAATAACGAGTGTATCTTCACTATGTAATTACTGTCTTTCTAAATCCCAAGGAAACAGTATGTGGAGTAAAGTATTATGCAAAGTATTAATTCAGTTTAAAAAAATTATCTGAATGCATACTGAGTTATGAGCCCCTAAAAATTCTTACTTACATTTCAAATATGTGTGTTAGACTTAACCAGTTTATAACACAATAAATGTAATCATTATGGACTGCTGACTATAAAAAAAGCAGTCTGTTAAATGATTTTTATTATGACAATTACAATAATTTCTTTCATGGGGCACGCTACCAGTTGTGCCAGCTATGATCTGAATAAGAAACAGCATCAGTTGAACTACTGATGCAACAACATTCATCTGCAGTTCCATGCACATGCACTTTGGGTTTCAAGTATTGTACAAGACATGTTTGAAGCTGGAACCCTGAAGATGGTTTAAGCTCATCATCAGCTTAAGTGATTTATTGATGATTATTAAGTATTTACTGTGATAAAAACAAAAACCCCCAGTAAGGTTTTGTACTTGCCAAACCATACACATTTTCCACAGTTTCATATTTACAACTGCTTCTCTTTGAAGAATCTCTGAAACAGCCTGAGATCTCACATAAAACTTTTGAGAACCTACTCATCCTTCTGATGCTTTTCTGGTCTTATAATGATAACTAAAAAATTTCTAAGCACTCTCAAAAAGAGAACAGCCATGGCAACTCTTCTCCCTTGCCCAGTTGGTGGGGAGAAAAATGTATGGAATGTATTTAAATAATGCAGTTGAAATTTTTTATGAGCAAAACCCAATTCATCATCTTGAATTACTTATTTGTAAAGAGTTACTTGTTCAGCACAGGCCAAAATAAAGTTTGTCTACTTACAAAGAACTGATCAAGTCAGAACTCTTAGAATTCTCTTGCAATACTGATAATATCTTACAGTTAATTCAGCAAATTAAGAGAAAGGAAGCTGATTTTAATTCATCTAACAGAACCCCGAAGACAAGATTGTTCTGTTATTAACAAATGCTTCAAAGATTTTCTGCCAGTCCTGTTTCCTCTCCAGCTGGGAATAAAGTTTTCTTCCCTATTAGTACAAGTCAATCATTCTCTGCCTCAAATTCATCTTTCAAGTTTCCAGTGATCTCAATGTTCCTTTAAAGAACACATATTTATTTTTAGGACATAAGAATTCTTTCTTATTACAGGATATTTTGATTTATATTTGTTGGTTAAGGCTAGAAAAGTTGAACAGTAAGTTATATACGAAAAATACTAAAAATACTGGGAATGATGGATGATAGCTATACACACATGATGGCCAAAGGTCCTGATACTTTCAAGATGACAGCCACGTTCTGCAGTTGCAAAATACCAATTTGTCTTGGAATTTGGATACTTCACGCTGTGTTGTGAGGTGATGTGTGATATTTTCACCAAAATCCTCTGAAAGGTGCTGGCTGCAAGAAAAGTTGTTTGACACTAGTAACAAAGAACAACAGCCAGCTATTCCACAAAACAATCATTTAACCTCACAAATTAGAGCAACAAAGTAATTAATTTCCATAAAGCTAAGCACTGAAGGCCTAGCAGTAATCTTGTCTCTGGAATTCAATTTTATCATGAGAACATACTGGCACGTGGAAGACTGCCAGTATTTTAGTTTATACTACAAAGGTGGTAACAGAGATACCTCTTGTCATAAACAACAAGTTTGATTAGCAGTTTCATGGGGCAGACTGACCTCACTGATTCTTTACATACTCTCTCCAAACCCTCCCCTAGGAAGAGCAAGTTTGCCATATTTTAATCTGATATTAGTCTTCAAGTATAAATAGTACATGGAGATGAGTTAAAATGTCTCATTGATTAAAATTCTACACTGTGAGCTTGTCACATTTCAATGTGCAAATTGCTTCTGTCTGGCCTGCATTCAGAAGTCAGTCATCTAAATATATATACACACTTGCTTGATTTTAAGTTTAGCATCACAGCTGAATCACAGATTAGAATCAGAAGAGATTTTTCTCTACAATGAATTTTTAAGTAATGATGTATCTGGTCAACTGATTACCTAACGAGATGACTGTATTACATGATGTGGCTGCCTTCACACAGCTGTGAAGAGCTCAGCCAAGTCTTGGGTTGAAAGCTATGCCTTAGGTTTCTACCATGGTTTGCAGCACTTTCACTATAGCTACAGTCCTCAGAGAGCCCAAGAAATCAGCAAAATGGAAAGGCCGTGGATACCAAATTTGCATAGTAATAGCTTTTTACATGTTTACAAGAAATTCTTAAACATTAAACGAATCTAGGTAGTTTCCTTGCGAAGCAAGCACAAAAGTCAGCTCTAGTAAGAGGAAGGATTAATTATTTGTCCTTACATATTTATGATTAATACTGCAGAGTCTGTGCATGAAGTGCAAAGGCGGTCAGAGAATTATGCTGTTACCCTGCCACATGCTCAAAATGTTTGGATTTCAAAGTCATATACAGAATATTCAAAGACTGAAAGGTTCCCCTTGCTTGAATGCAATAGTCAGACTTGCATAGGCACCTTTAGAGAAAAGGGATGTTAGGGAATCCATACATTTGTCACAATAACTTGTTTCTTAAAACCACCTCAGGAGGAGAAATTACTTCAAAGTAACTTCTGCTATTTTAAAGCAATATGTCCATAAAAGCTCTTCTTTTAGGAGTTTGCTTTTATTTGCGGGTCAGATATCAAATTATTTTCTAGATTCAGAAAGTATCCAATAAACTCAATAATTCAACATATTGAGCCATAAGCTCAACAGAAAAAAATACAGTTCTGTCCTGACCAGAATCATATTTAAATATACTGCTGTGTGAAGGACCTTCTCTCAGGAAGTCACACTGACTGAAACATTATAATGGAAGTAACAGCACTAATGGCCACCAGTAAAAGAAATGGGAGGAAAAAAATACATGTAAACTACTGTCATGCTGTCCAAATCTGCCAAGAGCAGAAGAAAAAGAATGCTGAAACATTCAGTTCTCACCCAGAGTATTTTTCAGTTTACTAGTGCTAGGACCAAGTCTTTCATTCCTTAACCTACTATAAGTTTGGAGCAACGGATATTATCTTTAACTGATGAACATAAGGCAAAGATTGGTAAGGTGTCCCTGTTTACCTCATCAAAAAAACCCAAGAAAAACCACACAATCAGACAGCAATAGCAAAGAACCACAAGATGCAAATCTTCTAAGAATGAAGGTTATTAAAACAAAATTATTCTTGAAGTATTATTTCTATGGCTCAATCTTTAAAAAATGCATACTATTGCTTTTTAATTTTACTTCATGCTGCCAAACAGACAGTTTTAAAGAAAATACGGCACCTGCAGAGACATCTTTCCAAACGAAACTTTAAAAACATTTATTTTACTTGTTAGAAAATTTGTTATTTAGTTATCATTACATGATTATATAATGTAGGGAGGAGAAGCTACACAAAACAGAATTAATATATTGCTTTAGATCTGTTTCTGAAAAAATCTAACTTATATAATACCTGTAGCTCAAGAACACATATGCACAGAAATCCATAAACAAACAAACAAACAAACAAACAGAAGAAGGGCAGATAAATGTCTGGTGGTAATTTCAGATTATATGTGACACATTCTGGTATGTGCATCATATTGATATGCACAACAATTTCATGTTGATCCATTTAGCTGCACGCAGTGGGTGACAGTGCAGAAAGCAAGAACCATTTCAGAGAGGCAAATTGCATGGAAATAAAGTCTTTTTCAATTGCCCAGCATTTTCTGAGGGTCAAGGCCATGCACTCTGACAGACAGCTATAAGGAAGGTAGAACTGATCTGTAGCAGTGCACACATGCTGCATTGACCCAACTTATTAAGATAATGATAGAGTAGCTATTTCAACATTTTCAATGAATGAATAACCTGATTTTTCTACAGTAGTAGAAAATGCTAAGGAGAAAATGGCACATAACCTCATAGTAAACTGACAAACCACATAGCTATAAAGGAGTTTTGGCAGGCAGTTGTCACCTTCATAACTTTGTCTTCATTGCCAGTCATCCAGACACAAATCAAAAATACCTATAAAGCATTTTAGTAATTTGTAGAAGATGAGTGTATGCCTCTGTTGGAGTTCATAGGATTGACTTAAATCCATCAAATTTTACAGGAAATGGCAATTTTGAAAAAAGTAGTAATTTGATTTTTATTTGTAAATCCTTTGTACATGTTGCACTATTTCTTCTAAGATTAAACAAGACTTTGTTTCATGAAAGCTACATTCTCTTCAAAACACCAAATGTTATCTAGCTTGCAAAATTATTGCAGTTTACTCCCAAGGATCAGATCCCGCAGAAGGAAAAAATCTTAATGACTGGCAGCTGCCCATGCAGAATTCCAGTGAAACTAGTCCTTTAACAGCAACACATTCCTCTAGTTTTCTAGAAGCTTCAAAACCTGTCTGACCTGAATTTATTTTATGGACCTGACAGAAAAGCCTTCCCCTCCCTCCACTTCTGTGAATAAGCAGAAGAATACCTTCAATAATACAAGTGTTTTAAACCCTGCTTTACATGTGATGAAAAGTTAACCTCACCAGAAAGGCCAGTTTTGAAACAGGGCTTGAAACAGGCAACACAGCATACTATAACAAAAGCAAAGAAAAACAAAATCTCAGATGTCTTCCTTCAAAATAAAAGCAAGTACTTCAAAGGCTCTTTCAAAAGGTGAGCTAAAATATACCCTTGCCCTTCCTAAAGTTGTGAGGGAAGTCCATGACAGTATGGCCAGACATGTACATGTGTGTTTGCCTCCATAGGCAATTGCATCTGCTGGAGGTTACAATTTCTGGTAAGCAGCATGCTCTCTGTTGATGTGAATATATAATCTGTATAATTTTGGTGAAGTTGTTAGTGAGATACCACAAACACCAGTCTCCTAATGCAGTGTGGGAATATGAGTCCAAGCAGTTCATGCCTGGTGGCAGATGCCACCCTATATTGTCAATCCTACCCATCTGCTGGAGGTTGCAATCTCTGGAAAAGGATGGCCAGCATATTTCAGCATAAGTTAGCATACTGGTCTGTGAACTGCAATGAGGGGGAAGTCGACTTTCATTTCCTTCAACCAGCCCTGCTAAAGAAACATAGCTGACAGCTGGAACAGTAACTTCTTAAATCAATTCAGCGTGAAATTCCAGAGCATTTCTCTCAATGCCCTCTAAAACTAGATGGCTTTAATCACCAGCTGGCTGAGTTACTGTAAGTAGATAGGCAAGGTGGCATGCTTGGTGTTCCCTCTTGTTATCTCTTTATACAGTAGTGTCTGCAGGAGACCAAGTATTCATTAACTCCTGCCACAGTTATCCAACAAATGCTTCCTGCTGCTTGCAAGGGGCTGGCTAGCTCTTTAATCTTTGCAAGAAAAGTGGGATGATTAACAAAAGACCCTGTAAATATGCACAATTCAAGCATTTTTTCCATTGCCAGGTGAAGACTAGAAGTCCAGTCTAATTGCTCAGCAGAACACAGTTAAAACTGCCACAGAATTTAGCGTCTTTCCCATAAAATATCTAGAAAGGTTTTCAGGCATTCAGATTGAGCTGATGTACAATGTTAGAATAACATGTAACCCTACTGGAGTCTGAACCACTGTCTCAGTGAAATATTTTTCAGCACAGGAGGTTCTACCAAAGAAACAAACTATCACATCCCCAAAGTGATACATTTTCATTTTTTTCTTCTCACATAGTAATACAGCAGGCTTATGTTTTCCCTGAAAAAAAAAAAAATTCAAAGTTTTATTGAGTTTAATTAAGCAAATGAGGTAAAAGAATGTTTTTTAAAATCCGTTTACTGTGGGCATTTACAGCAGTCAGTGACTTGTGGAAGCTGTTACTGTGAGATACAGAATTACTGAGCTGAAGAATAATACTTGATACAGCCTCGGCTTTAATATTTGAGGGTGAAGGATCACCTGTGCTGACAGTGGCCACACACAGCATGACTAGGAAATAGGAATAGCTTCTCTAGCATCCATTCATTTTTACAGTTTATAAGACAAATGCTTTTATGAGCAATGGGATAAATGAAATTTGTTTTATAAACCAATTTGTCCTCTTGTGCTTGACTGTCTTTCAACAGAATTGCATAAAAGTAAAGCATATTCCTCAAAGAACCCACATTGAGAAACACATGAGAGAGGCACAAAGAGATTAGTGTGGTCTCTCTACAGGATGGGTTTCAATGGGTTTGCATCTTGGATACCCAAGAAGGAATGCTTTGGGCCCAGCTCTGAGTCAGCTGAGCCAGATGATCCACACCACCAGGCAGAGGGACCTTCTCTGTTCCTTAGCCTGCACCGTGCAGTCTCACATCCTCCTTGTAGCTGGCCCTCAGAAGTAAACTGATTTGACTCACTAATCTAGCAAAAACCTTGTTTTCTTTGGTTTGGTGAGGTTTGGCTGCATAATAGCTGGGCTGGCTCACTGTGCAGACAGGCAATCTGCAGAGAGATAAAGGGAAGAAGAGGGACAGCACCACCTCTTCGGGCAGTGGGAGTCAGTAGGAGAAGGTGGCTGAGAGGATGCCAGAACTAACATGGAGAGCACCAATCTTTCCTCACCAAGCTAAAAAAAGTCTAATAAAACATTGCAGTACCCGAGGCAAACCTATAATGTACTTTTTAACTGCACCACCCAAATCAGGAAAACCTCAATGGTTCAGTGGAAGTTGATCATTCAACTTTCAATTCTCTCATCTTCATCTTCCCAGCACAGCCAAAGAGGGGGTAGAGCACACACTGCTCTGTACACTGCAAAATGGCTTCCCCAGCCCTCAGCACTGAAAAACAAGCAGAAAGTAGCAGGGATGGGCTCCCCAGATATCTTCCAGGAATGTTCTCCTCTCAGACAGGCCAGTCTCAGGGCCAATAAACCCCTGGCAAACGTGAAGGCAGTCTTCGACAGGATCCTGCTGAATAATCTGTCTAAGGAGAATGTGCAGGGCCTTGCTATGGGAGTGGCTTGGGGGTGGGAGCCCTGCAAAACCCAGATGTGGTGAACAGCTGTAGGATCCAGCTCACACAGAGCTTACAATTTTGTTTCCAACCTAAGCTGGATCAAAACCAAGTCATTTGTCAGCAAAATGTAAACCACTGTCTCGCCACATTTGTGGGCACACAAATAGCCACACTGTTCCCATGCCTTCCTCCAAAGTATGGCACAGGGCTTTTTAACCAATGCAGGGCCAAATAAGTCTTCCCCCCCTGTCCCCACCAGCTTCACAAGAGGCAATGTGGGAGGACTGGCTCAAACATGAAACCTCAGGGAAAGGGCTGCACTTCCAGTGGGCAGCTGGACTGTGTGGTTTTGAGTAATGCCATCTCCTATGCTAAAAGGATCACATCAACCCACCATGGGACCACTGGCTTTTAAAACACTTCCCAAAACCTTCTCAAAGGGCTTTTTGGAACGCAAAAGGACAAGAACAATCATCCTAAAAGTTGTTCTAGATTATTACTTCCTTTTGTGAGTCTGAATAAGACCCAAAAGTTATTTATTTATTTTCCAAATTGTTATGGGGATAGAAGCCTTCCGTCATCCAGACTTCTAAAATTAGAGGTACCATGGATAAATTAAACAGGGATGAATTTTTAAAAGCAAGTTTTTTAAAAACCACGTATTGATACATTAGAACTTAATAGCTCTTTTCAAGATATTTCATTTCATAATCAAAACCTCCTTAGACTTTTCATTAAAAAATGAAATCGCTGATCCAACAAACCATAACAGCTGCAAATTTGGTCTGGAAATAAATACTTATGCATTAAAACCTACTTATTAATATTCTGATGAGGTTGAGGCATGTATTTGAATGAAGAAAAAGCACTCCACAAATTAAAAAACCACCCAATACCAACAGAAAAAGCTACTGACTTTCATGCGAGAATACTCAAGTGGCTTAAAAAATTATCTCAAAGGTGGCCATTAATGGCAAATGTGACTTATCAAATATGGATAGCTTGTTTCTTTTTGCCACTGAGGTTGGGAAAAATAGGGGAAAAAATCCAGGAAAGGTATCACTACACCCTGTAGGAAAAAACACAAAACTAAAAAGCAACCCTACAGTTTTGTATACTCTTGAAATTGAGATCTTGACTGCACCAAACCTGTTAATAGGGTGCCTGGAGACAAGAAAGCAAGAAATATTTTCTCATTCCTGTCAGGACCAGCCTTTTAAAACACTGTTTATGAAAAGTCAAGCTTGGCTAACCAGTGGGGTTCTCCTCTCAGGATCCCTCCAGCCCAGCATATCCCCCTTTGCTGGAGAGCTACACCACATCCTTCTGTCCCAATGAGACTATGGTAAAACATTGTGCTTCAGGGAATCCTCAGGAATTAATTTCCTTTCCTTCTTCTACAAGGTGCCCAGGGCTGTTATGCACTTCAGCCTTCCCACCTGAATTAGCAGGTTCTGGATCTGCAGCAGTAGCTGGAAATAGCACTGTAGCAAATCAGCAGCCACAGCCCAGAGGGAGGCAGTGCTTGTCCCCACCTCCTCCATGGTCTCTCCCAGAGAGGTGCAGCACCATGGGGCACTGGGCACTCACCTAAGGGGATGTGGGAGGAAGAGAGTAGAGGGTAAACAGGAAATAAGCAGGGTCTTTATGGCCTTGCAAAAGCAGGAGCCCAAGCTACGCAATGCAAAGAAGGAAGAAAGTTGTGTGGTAGACATAGACTAACAAGCAGTTGGCAGCTTGGGACTTCTGGGGCAGGACAGAGACACTCTCTCTGCCCTCATGTCTGAAGGGACAGGACTCATTCTGTGATAGAATAGCCTGGAATGAGGAGCAAACTCTATGATATGGGGTTTCAAGGTCCACAAGGCCTTAATGAAGTATGAACACCATAAAGAGGGGCTGGATAACAGTGTCTGGAGTTTCCCTTCTATAGCCCTCAAAGCCACCCATCTACTGATGCTAGATGCTGTCATGGGAGATACTTTATTTGTGGGGTACCAAATTTGGGATGATGAAAAACTGCAACTCACTATCCTACAGCTACAATTATCATCCCTTGGTGCTCATCCATGTAGGCAGTGGTGATGTTGCCATGCTAGATCTGGAATTGAAGAATCATCACAGAGCTCTATGGGTAAAGGCTGGAGTCCAGGCAATGCACACCTTGATCCTAAATGCAAAGGGGAAAAGGGCAGGTAGGAGTGCATAATTCCTGGCAATATATGTTTGGCTGCATGATGACTGGTATCTCAGGCAGAGATGTGGCTTTTATGACCATGGAACTCTCTTGAGCAATATAAACTATGAGAGAGCTCCACCTAGGAAAACAGAACAACACAGAATTGTTGCCCTTTACATGAAAGAAACACTCAAACGTGTGCAGCTCATTTATGGGATGGACAATAGCCTGGGTGAATGCTTGTGGGTTGGTTTAAAAGACAGACCAATGAGGGTGGCACTGTGATGGAAGGTTATTGCAGACCACACAGTGAAGAAGTTGATGAAGTCTTCTGTAAACACCTCTAGGAAGCCTCCAGACCACAGACTGTATTTCTCAAGGGACAGTTCAACCCCTCTGAACTCAAAGAGGGAAAGGCATTGCAAAACAGATTTCTGGAAGGTGGCAGGGACAACTTGTTAACACAAATGCTAGATGGGCCACAAGGGATGACACTCTCATGGCGGTTCTTAAGGTTATTGTGGTATGTATTGTGAGATGAATTAGTATCCAGTAATATGCATATATTAAAAATAATCAAATATATATATACAGACATGGTTAGATCTACAACACTACATTTCACATGCACATGACTTGATTCTTGCCTTCAAATAACTTGCATGTGTATTTCAGAAATGTGGTTTAAATCATATGCATGGATATGCACAGGGAGTAAGAGATTCTTAAACTGAGTGCAAAATCCAGGTACTTTCTTTTTTAAAAAGCTGCAATTTTATTTTTCAATTATCTATTCCAAGGCCAACAAATCAGACCATGTCACATAGCAAAAGGAAATCCTCTATTCAATATTTAGTTACGTTTAGTCCAACTTCAGTATGGAATACAATTAGCAAAACTATACCCTTTTCATAGCCTTGACAGCATTAGTGCAAGCATTACTTTAAAATGAGAGAAGGTCACAAACAGCAAACAAACTACATCTGTAACATATTGAGCCCTCATTGTTAGAAAACACAAGCTGTTAAACATTACCTGCAGAAATTTAGCTATGGAACTCAAGTATTTTAAATTAGCCAAGTCCTCAAATAGACTTGCACACCCTCTAATCGTGACATGGAGTATCAGAGGGTTCTCAGGGTTGGTAATCTACATAATTTCCCATTTGTAGTCAAGAAACCCAGACCTTATTTGAAGTAGTTTTTATTATTATTGGCATTTCTTTAAAAGAACACCTTTCTGCCAACAGGCATTAGAAAACCCTAGCTAATGTTTTCATATGTAGAGCCAAATAACACATGTTCATTGGACAGCAACCGCCTCTCTTTTGAGGTATCTTCACAAACTAGAGTGACTTGCCTCTGGAGAACAAGGCATGAAAGAGATCCAAAACACACAGCCATGTGCAGTGTCAGCAGTTACCAGGTGGGAACAGAGCAGACCCTGCAATGGGAGCCTTGTAAACTGCTTGTTCAGGCAATGCACCCGCAACAGCTGTGCCACACTGCCAGAAACCATCCACTACACTCGACCTGCTACCTCTTTTAAACAGTTCCTAAGCAGTTCCTAAGAAAAGCCAGCATGTTATCAGATTTAATTTCACTGTAGTGGTGTCCAGGTTTGCATTAGAAACTTTGATGGTGTCAAAAGGCAGCAAGAGAGCACATGATCAGACAACCAGGACAGACAAGGCCGTCTGCTGTCTCAACACAAATTTCAAATACTAGAATTCCATGGATACGATTAAATACAAATTAGACTGAACTACATGAGTTCCACTACCTAAAACTCCATCCAAAAGCCAGCCACTGGAAGACAGCAGGTCTCATTTCAAATAATTTTTTGTGGAGACCAAACCTATGATGATCTCAACCTCAAAGACATTACTTTGACAGAAATTGAAGGTCCCAAGAAAATACCAAAATTCAACCTTCTGAATTGTTTCTCCAGAATTAAGGGATTTATTGGCTGACTATAATGTAAGAGATGAAGATCTGAGAATAGCCAGAAAATACCCGAACTGAATTAATTATGGATTTACTTGGGAGAGAAAGAAAAGACTTGAAGAGCTCATTTTCACTTGAGCTAATTGGGAGATATGTGGATTGCAGTGGGGATCCATTTTTGTCCAGTTGGGAGAGCCCCAGTCAAAGTCCCACCACATTTTTCATAAAAACCACCATGAGTCAAGGAAGGAACAAGCCTGCAGTTTCACTTCTTCAATGTTTTTTTGTTATTGTTGCTGAGTCTGAAGGCAGGCTCCAAGGAAAATGAAGACTTAAATGAATTATTTTTTTCAAAATAGACAGACACTTTTGAAAGCAAGAGAGGCAAATTACAGCTAGGGCCCACAGGGAAACTCAGCTCCTAAAGCACTAAAGGGAACAATGCATCTTTGTGCATTGGAAACAGATTTCATCAGTCAGCTTTGGAGGAGAGCACAGTAATCTCTTACACCATGGGACTGACAGGACAGGCAGCAGAGCTTTACAGCCTTACTCCATGGGAGGGATCCTCTGAATGCACTGCTGACTGGAGGCATTTTCAGTTCTTCCTCTTCTTCCACAGGGATTAGACCCCACACCTTCCACACCTCTGCTAGAAGTGACCACTCTTGCCATTGCAGTGCATTTTGTAGTACTTCAGAGATGCTAGAGCAAAGGCATACAGACAGCTTAACAGATGAGGCTTGACAGCAAGGTCCTGGCAGCACTCTCTGTTTACATTGCTGATGTGTCCTTGCTCCACAGCCCACCATCAGCTGTGCTGCATGGAAGCAACTCAACTCGTGAAAAAGCTGCCAAAAGTAGGAGGAAAAAAACTATTAAAAGAGTACAAAGGAAGGATATGTGTCTGTATGGTTTTGTCTCTCACACATAGACAAACAGACACAGGACAAAAATTTTGTCCCACAAAAAAGCAGTTTGAATTGCTGGTGAACTTCACTGGGGAGAGAGAAAAAGTCTGAAAAGCTGAAAATTCTCCCTGTGGTTTTGATGATGAAAGATACAGAAAGTTGTCAAATTCTTAGTTCTGCAAGAACAGAGGCCTTCCAGCTCACAGTGCTTCATGAATCACAGAATCTTTAAGGTTGGGAAAAACCTCTATGATCACCAAGCATTACCATTAACCCAGCACCACCACATCCACCACTAAACTGCATAGCCAAGTTCAACTTCTACATGCCTTCTGAAAACTTCCAGGGATGGTGATATCCCTGGGCAGTCTGTTGCAATACCTGATTACAGTTTCAGTGAATAAATTATTCCCAATATCTGATCTAAACCTTCTCTGGTGCAATTTGAAGCCATTTCCTCTCATCCTGGCACTTGTTACCTGGCAGAAGAGACTGACAATCCAATGAATTACCTCCTCCACTGAATCCATATTCATGCATGCCTGGACAATGCCAAAAGTGCACTCTAGTCTAACCAGGCCATAAGAAGACCAACAGATTCTTATGCACCTTTACCCTGACATAATTCTCTGTTGATGATTGCATTTGTTATCTTGAGGTTCTCCAGAAAGCATCAGTTGGACGTTTTGTGGATCAGCTTCTCACAGTACCAAATTTTGTTTTCAGGCACAACCACATGCTTGCTGTACTCCACCCACCAAGGTCTAAACTGAGGTGAGCTTATTGTTTATCTTCTCTAAAATAATGTGTTGTCTGAATATTCAGAGAGCAAATTATGGCCACCAGCTGTGACAAATCTTCTTGGATCCCATAACCACATACCAGAGCTAAGAATGCACACAACAACACAACCCTCAGTTTGAAGTATGTACTTCCTTGACTATGTTCTTAACCAACTTATTCAAACACAGACCAGGAGAAAAGATTTGCCATAATGGAAGTCACAAGCACTAGTCACAACTTGTAGCCAGAGACCATCTCCCAGCTTCAGTTCCACCAGCTGGAGCAGTGACTGTCTTCAGCACAGTGCTTGTCCAGACTCCTGTGGATATTACCAACCTTCAAAGCTTCCAGCAGAGCCATTTGGATTATGCTCCCTCCCTTGCCTGTATCTGCCAAAACAGGTGTGTAAAGACCTATTATTCAAACTATCCCTGCGAATTCTGACCAGCTGGCAGAGTTGTCAGAAGAGGAACTGTGATCTGCACAACAGCTCTTGATGTCAACTCTTGTGTCTCTGGAGGATGAGAGAAGAATAAAAGCAAAACTAGATGTTCACCTCCATGGCCAAAGGGGAGCACCTCTCACCATCTAGGGAATGCTGGCAGCACAAGATGTGTTATATCTTCAAGCATTAATGGAAGGGAACAACTGCAAAATGAAGTGCAGGAAAGACCTGAACTGACTGTGTGTTCCAACAGAGCAACTGTGGGATGACACCTTCCCTAGGGCAGCATGAGGAGGCTGTGGAAGAACTTGACCTTATACTGGCTTCCTTAGGTAGACCACAAATATATGAGTGGTTGTGGAACCTACCTTTTGTAACTGGAAGAGTTGTGCGGGGAAAGCATTGTGGAGAAGGCACAGGGTAGAGAAAAAATAGAATTTATTAACTGGAAAAAAAAATAGAAGCTGAGTTGTTCCGTATACTAGTAGTTCTATCATAAACAACTTTCACCCAGAATCTCCCCAAACTACTTCTGGGCCAATCCTGTTCTCTCTCCAAATACTTCTATTTCTTAATAGCCCCCATAAGAGGAAAAACTGCCAGTGCCACAAAACATATAAGTAGTGGAGAAGCGAGGAAGCGATTAAAAACAAAATAAGTGTATGTACTGGGGGAGAAAGTGTTCACTGCTTACAGCTTGGAGAAGGTCATAAGGGACAGTGGCACATAACCAAAGAAATGATAAATGGATTTGGCATCCACATTAACTTCTTCTCAGTAAAATCCCATGAAGAGTTTTGCTGGCTTTTATTACCATGTGTGCACAAATCCAAAACACGCATGCTGTGTTGATTTAATCCACAACTACAGTGCTTTTATGTGTCCATTTCTGCTCAGTTCTGAGGCCTCATTTCTTCCTCTTTTTTCCTGCAGAAGTGAAAACCTTCTCCCGTTCTTACAAGCAAAACTCTTCCTGAAAAATAATTTTGTTTACCCAGAAATTGTTCTCAGACTTTACACTTGGTGATCAGAAAGCAGTAAATTCTGTAAGGATTTAGACTGGATGAGAGAGTTTTGGTGAGAGAGCACTGCAGTGTTTAGGCTCATTTCTCACACACCATTACAGCTGGTCCACATAGCATGAGTATGTGCAGGGCTCCTCTGCTTCCCCACTCTGTGGTTTCAGTTTCTAAATGGATGACTGTAACTATAAATGTATAATGGGTTTGAAAAATAATCTTATCCAGGGCAAATGGAAAACCAAAATCATCAACTTTGGAAAATGAAGGGTTCTTCTAAAAATAACTGTGGTATTTCTGGTTTTGCCAAAACTAGTATTTTCAAATAAGTTGGGGACTAATGTATCTCAGTGGCCACTTCCTGAGCTTGAAGACAGATAGCAACAGTCTCCTTCTCCTGACAATCTAAAACCAGCAGAATGAAATTACTAAGTGCAGATAATTTAACTCCTCAATGATAAGCTTACCAATGGCACTAACAACACAGGAAAGGATCACACCAAATATAGATTGCTGTTCTTTGGAAGACCCATAAAGAACAGCTGAGAACTGGAAGAGGGGGGAACTGGAGAGGCAGAAGGATTGGAAAAGAATGAAGAGGAGATGAGAGTAGCAGAGACTTTTCTGAAGCCTCAGGGGAAGTACTAGGGGAATGGGGAATTTAAAGCTCCTTAACTGTTAGGAGATTATAGCAACAGAAGAAGCACCTGGAATATAAGGGAATAATAAAAATAATAAAAATTTTAGACATCTACTGGCAAGGCAAAATTCACAGTGAATAGGCAGTATTTAGTCCTCAGACATGGTCCAGGTCCACAGCATTACCTCCCCAAATATTTGCCTCCTGGGAGAGTCAGTGGTGTGCCACCCAGATTCCTCAGAGGCAGGAAAATTGCTGCTTTTCTCCTTCATGTCTGTTTTTTTATTTCACTCTATAGTTTTGTCAAACTCAGAAACTGCCAAAACCCCAAGAATTTTCAAAATGGAACTCAGAAGTTTAAGAAAAACAAAGAAAAGGTTGGTCTCCATGGCTCAACTGTTATGCCAAAGTGCATTTTAGCTAATTCTTTAAAAATTACTAGCTCCAGAATGGTGCCAAAAATGAAACCTTGAAAGCTTGATAGTTGAAGTATGACAGTCTGATTATTAATACAACAGAAAAAAAAGCTTCCTCAAAGCATCTGTTCCATGGGTCACATAAAAAGAAAGAGCAAAGACTGTTTTTTATAAGTAGTATTTGGTAGCAAATGTTAAAAAAGTCAAATACCTAATTATCTTATTTCAAGAGAGGAACAGCTGGTATATTTTAGTGAAGATAAACATCCAGAGTCTATCCTTGCTGTTTGAGAGTTGATCTTTTTTATTCACAGGCTTTTCTGAAATTAGCCATTGCCTTACTCAGCAGCAGAAGAGGAAGCTACTGCTAAGCATCAAGTAATTAATTCTTAAGTTCCAAGAAAGGTAATATTAAATATGCTTATCTATATGTTTTTTTGAATTACATATGCATGGAAAGGACAGGAATTGTGATGAAGCTGTGGAAGAAAGGGAAGGGAAGGGAAGGGAAGGGAAGGGAAGAC
>WEIU01015975.1:346749-392232 GCA_013389925.1 Aegithalos caudatus | reverse complement strand
GGGAAGGGAAGGGAAGGCAAGGGAAGGGAAGGGAAGGGAAGGGAAGGGAAGGGAAGGGAAGGTGCAAGATTCCTCTATTTTAGAGCTTTTTTTTCAGAAAAATATTAAACAACACAAATTTTTTTAAAAAGCCCTGCTAGCAAGATGAGCTGTCACATTTTCTGGAGAAGAGTATAAATGAGCATTTTAAAACAGAAGACTTTGTAGACACAGATTGTGTTTTCCACATCAACTGCAACTTTTCCTTTTGTAATTTATACTGTAATTTGAAAATGCCAATTGAAGGGTTATGCAAGCTTCTGCTGTGAAATAAAAACTGGAAGGTACTTCCACATTTCTCTCTAAATTAAGATGAAGCAAAGAGATGAAAAATATTCTAATTAATGGGATTTCTAAAAAATCTTATTTTCAATGAAATTGTACAGTGGCTTCCTTCTGTGATCAGCTTTAAATTCCTGATTGAATATCTCAGCTTGTTTTTTTCTTACTGATTAAAACCATACCCACACAGGTCCCTCATGTTCATGCACTAATCTTTCAGATGCCAGTCTTCAGTGCCCATATCAAAGCTCTCAGCCCAAGCAGTTCCTATGCACTACATGGCTCGTGGCTTTTGAAGATGGCTGAGTGAATCTCACTCATTCATGGTGCTCCTCTTGGAGGTTATACATGCCTCTCTTACAGGAATGCTAGAATATACTCCATGCTTTCCTGTGATGTCCACCCCAAGTAGCCAGCAATAGGAACCCAGTGGTAAAGGTCCCCCCTTACCCCCTCATGCCACAAGCCAGGATCTTGCACATCTGCACTCAGAGCCAAGCAGAGGTCCCTGCCTGCCTTGCCTCCCTTGCTCTTTACACCATCTCTTCTTCTTTCTGCAGAAGGCTGTCACAGTTTGGTTCACATCCATGCTTCGTGGCTCCTGCTGGAAAGCCCAGGGCCCAATGAAGAGTGTAATGCAACTGGTAGTGTGAGCAGCTGCTTCCTAGCACAGGCCTGCCAGCAGATAGAGGTGAGGGAGCCAAGAATGTGTGTCTATAGAGGCACATATGTTACCACTCTCCTTCCCATTGTCCTCCCTGGCCAGCTAGGTCAGAAGTCAGCAGCAGGGGTGCCAGCAGGGTTTGAATGGGGTACAGCAGGATCGAGGGCTTGGGGCCAAGGGATCTGCAAGAGGCAGCATTTCCAGGCTCCCATGGGGTTTGCCTAGAGACAAGGCATGATGGCCCCCAACAGCATGATGTCTCTTCAAGGGACAAGATTTCTCAACTCTTGAGTTTACAGGCATAGCCTTTATGGGTCAGTTTCTCATTTGAGAAAGCAAAACCTGGCATAGCCCTCTGAAAAGACTGCCAACCTACAGCTGCTAATTTATGAATTACTAATTCATAAATGTAGAGCTTTGGGGAGGTCTCTTTGTCAGAAAAGCAGCACAGGCTGTCTCTTTCTGACAAGCAGAAGCAGTACAGCAGGGAGTTAGAGGGGTTATGAGACACAATCCACTCCCTGGTCTCCAACACTCATATGTGTGGGTTTTAAGAATTTTTTTTTTTTTTTTTCTCCAATGATTCAGAGGCACCACTCAGCTGCCTGACCTGCTAGACTTAGGACTACTGCAGCACCTCATGAATATCAATCCTCTCCCACCCTATTCACCTTCATAAAATGAACATCAAAGGCTCTCCTGAAGTGCTTGGGAGGGAAAGTTAACATTTACTGTATATTAAATGTGAACTGGATACACTTCAGTTCACCTTTGCTTTTACATACAAGTCAGAAGGTTGAGTCATACTGGGACAAGACTGACCTACTCAGGTTTTGCTCAACTTATTGAAGTTGCCTAGTTATTCCTTTTAATGCAGACTCTTAAAGAGTCTGGCAGACAAGGCTGCAGGGGAGCCTCAATGTTTCTGAAAATCTCATTAGGCATCTAGCTGTAATATGAACCCACAGCCTTAGCAAAATATTTGACCTTTCATTACTAGACCCATGTTCTGCAGAGGAGATGCTATTGTGAGAGCTCTGCCCTGTCTCCTGTGAACATTCTCAAACAGCTACATTACACATCCTGGGGTACTGAGAAACTCCTGCACTGCAAGGAAGAGTGGATAACATGTAAGATTTAAAGAGGGCTCCTTTCAGCTTCTACTACCTGGGATTAGATATACAATCATTCTGGGTTCAGAAAAAAATTGAACATCCTGAAGCTTAGACCCCTTTCTTCAGAATTAACTGCACGTCTCTGTACACAACTGAGACATCTTCTGCACAGCCAGTCCCTCTGCCAGCAGCTGACTAAGCCTCAAGGATGCAGGGAAGGAAGAGAGAAAGAAGCAGACTGGATTTTTGCCTTGTCTGCCAGACTTCTCCCTAAGACTGAAAACCTAACTTGCAAAGAATGAGTTTCCTTACAAGAACATTTTTAAGGCAGAGTACAGCAAATGCTAGTCCCCACCCCTGCAGCAGCAGCTTCTGCTAGGGCAGATGTAGGGATCATAAAACCACGGGAGGGGAAAAAAGTAAATAAAAATCTTGATTCCTTACATTCTTGTTTCCTACAAGGCAGTGCAAGAGCACAACAGGATTCTGAACTGCATATTTGTATTTTTCATGCTAAAGGCAAATAAATCACTGTAGACAGTGACTCCTTAACACTCAGGACAGATTATAAGCACAACTCACTCACCACTGGCACAACCCCCCAACTTTTAACAGTCAGTTTATTTAAAACCTGCAAGCTAGACTTGAGCCTTCTGCACAGAGAGGTCTAGTATGCCAAGTTGCAACCCAAAGTGACTCTTACTACCAGACTATAAACCCCAGAAAATAGGGCTAAGAGTTCATTATGGAGCTGGTGACAGACTCCTAATTATAGTGGTGCTATCAAGCATGATAAAGGCTGGTTGGTTTTATTATAGTCTCATCCAAAGACTTGTTGGATGCTGGATTAGCTCATCTTTTCACTCCTGTTGAACTACCATATGTTTCTTTTTCTCCTTTATGTAGCGTTTGGCAGGAGTTATTTGTCAGCATTTAGAAAAAGAAAACACGTCTCCAGAAACTTCATTTCCAGTTCTTTCCATGCAAAGTTTATTTTTTTACCTGTTAAAACCTTAGAAATTGCATTTGTCCAAAGCAAAACTGGATAAGAAGAAGTTACTATTAAAACATGGAATATAGACAGTCTTAAACTGTCCTGATTACAATACTGCAGTATAACATCTCAGTATACTTTAAAGAAACAGATACCTCCATAAAAAGCTGTCTCTTTCTCCCTCCCCTTCCACATCAATTCTGCCCGATTTCATATCCACTTCAAATATCTGCAAGTAAATCAGAGCAAAATGCAGCATTTTACTAACAGATTTGATTATTTATTCATCACTACCACCTACCAGCATTGTTGCAAAGATCCAAGCTACACAGAACAAGTCAAAGTCAAAGGAATAAAAACAATATTAATGCAAGGGCATTTAAAAAAGCCTCTTGTTTGGCAGCTGAACGTCACAAACTTAGCTAATACACCATAGGAGAAAGGATTTAATTGCTTCTAGTCCCAGATATCAGGGAGTTGGGAAGAACTAAGCAGCACCTGTACGGAGACAAACCTGGAAACCAAAACAATACTGTCGCTGGACAGAAAAGAGAGCTCCAGAAGTAATTTCTGGACTTCATAGACTTTGGAGAAAAACTGAAGCAATAGTAGAGGTAGCCAGAGGAGAGGCAGATTACTTCACCTGTATAGCAAAACATGCTCAGTAAAGGTGGGGTAAGTGGCACCATCAGCTTCAAATATGGAGCAGAATTCAGCCACAGATAAGGATATTACTGCCCCATGTAATTTGAATCAGACACACTTAGAGCATCACTTCCCACTGCCCTCCCTCCTCTCCCTCAGCTTCCTCTTCAGTAAGAGCACTTCTGCTATGGCAAACAAGGTATTCTTCTCTAGGCATCTCCTGTGAGTGACATACTCCCCAAACAAATGTCATGGGCACATCTCCAGAAGGAAAGTAACACAGTTTATTTCAGAGGAAAAAAAAAAGAAACGCCTTGAAAGGCCACAAAAAGTGACCTAGGGGCAAGATAATGAGAACTAATAGAGCACTTGTGAGAAAAGGAAGGTCACCTGTCACAGTTGCTATTCAGCTCTGCTAAGTGGTTTTATTGATGGGTCATTAAAGGATTCTCTTCCACCTTCAGCCTCCAAGTGGTTTTACAAAACAGATAATCAGAAAAAAAGAAATCCAAATAAAATTGCCTTAGGTTTAAAGTATCTTACCCTGATATCATTATGCACTGAGAAGTGCATAATAAAGGTATGATTTTTAATTAAATTTTATTTTTAAAATGAAATGCAGTCTTCCTGCAGCCATGCCTCATCGCCAACTGAAAGTTCATGTCTTTGGGTAGCTGAACCCCACCATAATCCAGTTTGCCTGAAAATAAGTAGTATAATTGATTTCATGATTCTCTGAGCCCTTTGGTGTAGTCTTTCAGCTGTCCCATCATTTGCAGGTGTAGATATGTAGTAGATAAAGATTAATGCTTGTGTGCCAACCCAGAGAAGCTGAGCCTGCCAATTTTAGGAGCTCTGCAAAACAAGCCATGAGATGCTCCCACAATTTTGATGTAAGTAGGCCAATAGAAAACTGAATGAATAAGGCCATTTTGATGGCTAAGCCATAGCTACTGTAAGCAGTGGATTGGCAGCATAGTTAAAAGGAGACAGATTTCCTTGCTTTGCCTTCAGACACTGTCAGTGAGTGCTGTAGGGAGGGACTGAAATTTCACCAGCACCTGCAGTAACAGGCAGGCAAGAGTAGCACCCAGCTTAACAGTGTCTTTATAGAATACCAAAGAATAACTAAAGAGCCACATGTTACTGGTGAAAAACCTACAGCAAAGAGCAAAAGTAATTTCAGTGTTGATTGCCTGTAATGTTATAGGATAAATAATCTGATTTCCGCCATTATATCCAGAAAAAAACCCAAGAAACTACTAACAAGCACTATTAATACATTTGATTTTTGGCTTGCATTTTGTAGCTTAACAGACAGCAGTTACCAGGAATGTATTAAGCTAACTGCTACTGTGAACAGTGAATAGATGCATACACATCCGTTACCTCAGAGGGACCTCTACATATAATATACATACCTTAAAGATCCCAAAAGCACTCCAAAATTGTCTTGTAGACACTATTGGATTCTGCCCCATTTACATTTTTCATCCCCCTCCTTTGTATGGGCCAGGCTCAGTCAGGAGCCATAGGGAAGTTGGGCACCACACATCCCCAGTGTCCGTGCACAGACCCAGGCTCCTGGGGCTGGGTAGGGATCAGTCTCCCCTCTCTGAAGACCAGACTTGCACAGCCTGCAGACATCACCTCTGTGGGCAAATTAGCTGCCATGAATTATGGACCTGCTAGCTGGTGTTAACTGAAATGTTTTGAGAACTTGCACATCAACCTGTTTTGGTCAATATTCACAGAAAAGGCACAAGCATCTGTGACAGCAATTCCCCTCTGTTGCCAAATCCTGCCTCTGAGCTGTTAAAAGAAAAGGTCACTTAAATTTAACAGGACTAACAAGGTATTTTCTCAGTCCTCTTTCTTGGAAACAGCTGAGTTGCTCTGGCTAAATGCTGTATTTTCTTTTTAAACAATAATGACAGAATATTCAGCAAGAGGCAGACACCAAGTTAAAGAAATCTCAATGCAAGCTGTTAAAAATTGGCAAACTTGTTAGTGGCTGAAAATAGTCTTATAATGGGAAGTGTCAAACAACCTTGATAATAGGCAGCATTACCAGTCTGCTCTGTAATTCAAAATTATGTTTTATTATAGTGTTAAATATGCCTAAGCTCCGTTTACCAGTTCCACCATTGCCAGCCCAAGAGCAGCTGCTGGCCGATGGCAAATTAACAAGTTGTAGTTTTCCTGGTGTAGACAAGAGGGTAGCTGTTTCTGGCTTTCAGCAGTTGGAGCAGGTTCATCTCAGTGGTTTTTATAGAGCTGAGCATGTTGGCATATGGCCATTAACACATGTCTCAGGTGGCTCCCTGCAGTAATAAGGTGGCCTGAACATATGAGAAGTAAGACCAAGTCATGTTTTTCCAGAAGCTGGTGTAAATATAGTCAGCAGGTGATTTTGAAGAAAGTACTACAAAATATACACATTCCAGAGTTTTTTTTTCTATTTTGGAAAACAAATTAAAACTCCAATTGACACGCAGGAAACTCCAGGCTTTTACTGTATCACAGGATGAGATTTATATGGTCAGGTTCAGAAAGGAGTCTGGGGACATCTTTTCTGAGACGAAGTAAAAAGTTGTCTGCTTCTGTATTTCCTTCAGGAGAACTAATGGCCATTACAGAGCCAAACCTTGAAGACCAACAATCTTTTTCCTGCAGAATATGAGCCATATGAATTCCCAGCCTAAAAGACTGCCACTTTTCAAAAAATTCAGAACTTTTAACAGTCTTCAAGAAGCTCTTCAGATAAATCATGCAAAAGGGCCCTTTTTCAAGGTGCCAGAATTGCATGACACCAACCAACCTTTCACCACGCAGGACCATCAGTCTGTAAGAAAGGTTGCCAGTTCTAAGACAGTCTAAAATTGAACCTAGAGCTCACACTGTTCCTATGGAATAAAAAAAGGAGGGGATGGACACAACACCTTTCCTAGGCTCCATGCCCTGGGGAAGCCAGATTTTGGCCATCACAACAATCCTGGAAGCAAACCACTACCTTGGGTGTGCCAGAGAGCAGCTGCCCAGTGCCAGAGGTACAGAGGATAACACTTCACATAAAGATGGATCAGGAGAGCATGAAAGATAAGTAGTTGCCTGTCAGCACTGGGCTGGGCACCCACTGGCATCTCTCCCGGACAAGTCGCAGCAGGGAGCTGAGGCAGTTGCTGGCACGGCATCACACCGACACAAACATATCCTCCTCTTCTTGTCCCCCAGTTAACTCCCTCAGTCACTGTCACTCTTTATTCTTCCCTCCACAAATCAAATGGTCCCTCTGGGGGCCAAGATCAAGGCAAGGTGATAATTTGGGGCTGTGACACACAAGATCCCAGAGGAACCAGGGCTGGACTGCGTTATTCAACCTTCCATTCCTACGTCTCCAAAGTCAGACTAGCGGTCCTCACTGGCACAGAGTTACAATAATACATTTTCGAATCTTTAAAGCATCCATATATAACAAGAAAGGATCCAGAGAAAGATTCTGCTAGCAGTATATAAAAGCAAAAATAATGGATTCAAATCAACCGTGCTGCTCAGCACAGCAATTCAGTCAACTGCACCTTTCACCCTGGGGATCTCAGGGTGTGCATCCCTGTGTAGTGGGAAAGAAACCACTGCAAACACAGCAGGTGCTGCCCCAAAGGTGGTGAGCATTGGTTTTATCACACTGGCACACAGGGTCAGGGGCCAGTTTCCAAATACTGGTAGTGCTGGCTTCTTTTTCACCTGGTACATGCACAAGCTGAAATGCAAAGTGGGCACTGGATGTTTTTCAGAGAGATTAAATAATCTTTTGATCTTGAGAACAGAGGGCAGCATCTTCAGAGGCTGCATGTGCATCTTTTTCTGATGATCAAATCCCTTTGAGGTATCTTAGAGAGGGCATGCTCAAAACACCTCAAGTCTCAGGCTGTTTGGATAATCTAGACTCCAGTCTTGTCTGTGTTCAGCAAAAAATATTGTTTCTTCAACATCTCTTACAGCCTCTCAGCTACGTTTTGCCCACTTCTCTGATTCTTTCCATATGTCTTCCAAAAGCAGAATCTTCTGCTAACCAATTCTTGTACCACTGGTCCCAAAGGATCAACATCTCTGTGGCTTCAGAGCCACTTGCTGCAGGACTCCTGCTGCCCATGAACCAACTATACTCTGAAAAACATCCAGAACAGCTGATTTTTAATTCTGAGACCACCAGGGCCAAGGTAAGAAGCTGCTGAACTCTGAAATTATCCAATATGGAAGAGTGAGGAGAAGGGGGAAACAAGCTGCTTTTTCATAGGAGGGTAATGGGCATAATGAAAGATCCAAGTTGAACTAAAAACCAAGACTCTCTTTTCTGCAAGAAGGAAGAAGTAGAAAATAATTTTTACAAATTGTACCACCATGATAATGGCAAAGAGGCTTCCTAGACTATTTCATCTCAGGGACAGAGATGCCACAGGCTGGATTTCTCTTTTAGATTCCAGGTAACTCTTCCATTTACATTGACTGATGGCTACCATTTAGTTCTGAAATTCTCACTTCTACCCTTCAGAAAACAATCTTATTAGAAAAATAGCTTAATGAGGCAAAGAAGAAAAGAATTGCAGTCCTTCTACAAATGCTCTAACAAGTATCAAGTGCTGTGACTGAAGGAGTAGCTGTACACTCAGTCTTTCTAAGCAGCAAACATGGCGTAAGGAACTCTCATGTACGCCTCTGTATGCTTCAGCATCAGCTGTGTCCATTCTTGTGCTACACATTTTTAATTGGCAACTGAGGCAACGTGGATTAAAAAAAAAAATAGACAAAACTAAAAAGTTGTTTATATTTTAAAGTAAAATAATAAACCAACTTATTTCAGTTGTCTCTGGCCATGCAAGCACTGAGAGAACAGAAGGAGACATCCTCCTTAAGATGACCAACAAAAAGGCACTTAGGGGAAAGCTTAGGATATCTCAAGACCACAAAGAGACGTGAAGTTTGGAACATGACTGAAACCTGTGTCCTAGATCTGCTGGTCTGCCTATAGCACTGGTATGTATATGGCAGAGCAGTCATTTACAGAAACATCTTGCAGTGCTTCAATATGGAAATATTCCTGGTAACTATGTCAGTCCAAACCAAAAATAAAACATAAGTGTTAGTCATTTGATCCCTGTCCAAAAGCTTGGACAACTCATTGCAGGAAGTTTCTCTGTGAAGCAAGGACATCAGTAATAATACGCAACAGCTCTTGAAGCTATGACTGCTGAGATGGTATTTCTTTCTTATATAACTTTCTCTCTTATAATAGGATTTGTTATAAATATACACACACACACATACTTCAGCCTCACGATATTGATAAGGATTTTTCCTTGCAAACTACTGTTTACTTCAAAGGAGCACTGTCATCAGTGGAGAAGCAACTTGTTCAGGCAGGAAGGTATAAGAGAAAATGATTGTTCTGCATTCAAGGAGGAGAAATAACTACTCTGTCCCAGTTCTCTCCCTAAAGGAGTACACTGCAAATTGAGAGAGCTCTTATAAGATAAAAATATGTGTGTTGCCACAGAGTGCTTTCTATCTGAAATGCAGGAAGACCTGGGGGTCTAAGTGGGAAAGAGAGGAACAAACTTCAATCCTCTGGCTGTTTTAGGGGAGGGCCCAGCTATAGTTCTGTTAAGAAATTGAAGACACTGAACAAAGGAATGAAATAAAGTGCTGCAGCAAAATTTTGATGGAGCATACCAGGAAATTTGGGCTGTTTTTCTGCATGAGAAGAGAAATGAGCAGAGGTAGCACAAGCAGCAGCTCCTCATGTTTATTCCAGGCTGGGGAGAGCACAGCCACCTCCCAGCTTCCTCCTCCTTCCCCAGACCACAAACTCCTTTCCCAGCCGGCAATCCCTCTTCCCACTGCTCTGGCAAGTCTTTCCTTTCTTTGCCTTAGCCCCAAGTTGCCAAGCAGGTTAAAAACAAAACAAAACAAAACAAAACAGAAAAGAACTGAACGTATCCGCAGGAGAATGTGGGGTTAGGGAGATCCTGTGTCATGTTAACAGATCACAAGTGTTTTGTGCAAGAATCACGTTTCTTTTGGGAATCACTGTTGGAAAGAATCACTGTTGGGAAAATTGTTAATATTTTTTAAAAAATATGGATGGATGGATACCTATTTTCCTCAGGTAACATTCCACTGTGTTTCATTCTCTCCATCATACACATCATTAAATAAAATAATCACTCATTAGCAGTGCAAGAACATTACAATTCTAATAAAATGGGGAGCAGAACAGCAAAGTCAACATGCAAGAGCAAAATATCACAGAGCCATCTGAATTAGCACCACTACTCAGCTTTCTTTATGTTTAGATGAAATCTGTTTCAAGATTGAAAGAGTTCAACAAGACTAGGTAATACTAAGAGTGGGAGGAAAGATTTTCAAAGAACTTGTTTCATAAATATCCCTTAATATTGTAGGATATTACCTTAAATTAAGTTGAAGCAAGCCATACCTGTAAGATTAGACTATGACTGAATTGCAGGTACTAATAGCAATGGCAAGCAAATCATGCTGCCCTGACTGTGAATAGGTCAGAGTTATATTCTCATTAGACACCTTTCAGGAAAATAGAGAAGCATGTGTGTCCCTAAAGCTGCCATTAGCACAGCATGGGCTGCTGGGTGTATCTGACTCACATGCCCCAACTTTAGCAGTGGGTTTCCATTCACCAGCCTTTTGCTGGAAAACCTGAGGCTTTCAGGCACACTGAAATGGAGATTCAGGCACCAGAAATCAGCAGGTACCATTTTCTGAGAAAGTCACAGAAGACATAATACAGCATTTTTAAACTTAAAATATTGAGCTGTCAGCCCAAATCATTTGTTCCCACAAGTTTATATGTGTGAGCCAAAAAGCTACTGAGGTTGAAGGCTTGTTAAATACCACATTATAAGAATGTTTTAGGCAACAAAATATGAAGTTTTTAAAGCAATATTTAGGGACTGAAAATAAGTTCACTGTGGAAACTGCAGACCATCTAAGACATTAAGCTTGAACACCTAAATGTTCATAGAAAATGAAGAACATACAAAATTAAGATACAGAGTCCTCATGAAAATAGTCAATATAGCTCTAGGAAAATCAGACCTATAATCCCCAGCCTGACAAATTTAGTTAAAGAAGGCACATGATGTCTTTCAACAAACTAAGCATCTTATAACTAAGCCTTTATAACTAAACAGTTCTATTTAAAAACAGATGCCACACAAGTTAACAAAGCAGATCAAATAGCTTATAATTCTCAGTGATTCTCATTCAATCCTTGGTATACCAGCTCTCCTCATCTTTATAAGAAACAAAAGCTGAAGCAAAAAATCTTCCAGGAATGTGGAAGTTCTAGTTAAGAAAGATGGTGCTGGTATAAATCCATCATTCCATCAATTTTTCTACAACCTGAACAAAAACACAAGTCAAGTTCAAAGATATGATGACGTGGATCACAAGGTACAATAAACTGAATTTAACAGTAGCACTGCTATTTTAACCAAATGATCACACAGAAAGCAGACCCAAAAGTTTAGTTCAGAGTGTTGGAATATAATATGGAAGAGAGTAATGTAAAAGATCATTAGGGTCACAGTTGTTTAGCTGCTAGCACAATCACTCCAGGGAAGTGGAGGGAGAGAGTAAACATGATACTCCAACACACACAGCTTCAAAGCACCATGTTGAAAGTGTGAGATGTAATTACATCATTTAACACTGGACTTCCTAAAATGTATCTGTTTCTGACATTGACTGCCTGAATCTAATGTCATTACATTGGTAAGAGCTCAGATGGGAGATATACACTCTATTTAGAACTAGACTTAAAGAAAGACACTATAGCCAATACATTTAATTTAGTAGAGAGGAGGTAAAGCAGTGATGATAAAGAGGTAATAAGCATTGTCTCTGTCAGCTTATAGATGTTAGGTCTTTTTCTTAGAGTTGATTTGATCAGAGAATGCCAATCCACTGGATCGAAGCTGTTCTTAGGATTTTGCAAGCACTCCCACCCCACACCTCACTGATGAAATAAATCCTTGAGAAAAGACCACTGGCTACTCCCAGTCAATTTTCTTCACAGAAAAACCAAGGCAAACCAACATTATGAGTACACCTGCATCTGAATTGAAGGGAGAATACAAAGTGCCTCTTCAACTCAGAATTAACCACTGCACACTACTTTATTTTTCCTGTTTTTTTTCCAGTCAGCGTCTCACCTGCAAGACAGGGATCAACTGCTTCCATGGGTCCCCTCTGACCTTCAAAGCAACAAGTGCAGGGCCTCATTTTCATCAAGATCTGACCCCAATCTAGGGCCAAACCAAAAGCCCCCTTTTTGGATAGACAAGCTTTTCTGCCCTGACGCTGTTTCCCTCACAGTGCTTACCCATATTCAAGACACACCAGGAAAAGCAAAAATGTGACTTTAGCACAGGAGTAACTGAGGACCATTCAGAAACCATTCAACAGATGTGGTAGAGTAAAATAATGCAACTAAGCTTCTCTAAAACCACATCTTTAGCTTCCAAGCTTTATCCATACTGGAATATGGCACCGAATTTTTAATTATATTGCTATTTTGAAGTGATAATGAGCATTAGCTGATGACTCAGAATAATAATTACTAGGTGGTGCTATCATGAAGGTACAATTTCAGAAGCCAAGCAGGTGTTACTTTCCTGAATGATTCAAAAAATCACGAGCAGCCAATCCTCCGGCTAATTGCACACGGAAGCTGTGCACATCTGAAATGCCTTTTTTCACATGTCCAAAACAGGTGGAGAAGGAAGTGTTTCCTTAATGCCACTAAGCTGATTGGTTGTCAGTGTTCAGAAATAATTCTCCAAGTACAAGGTTTGGCTTTTTCATGATGTGTCAAGCATCTCTCTATTAAAAAGGTTAAGTTGACTTTTCTTGCAGAAAGAAATATTTCAGGCTTGCTTCCACCTAAACCTCCCACAGCCCCCAGTTCTGAATGTCAGTCATTTTGAATCAGTGGCAACAGCAGCAATAAATGCTACTTGTAATTACAGCATATTGGTTTTAACATTACAGGGTCTGTAATAAATGAATAAAAATAAATATATGAGCCTTAATTTTAAAAGACATTTAAAAGGGAGTTATTTTTAAAGTAGAGGAATACATATTTAAAAACAGTAAGTAATCCTAAGAAATTGTGCAGAACAGTCTTATAGCTCTGAATTCTGGTAACTTGTTGGAAAATATTTGCTATAAAAGGCATCCTTTTTCTCCTGAATTGTTGTGGTTACCCCACTGCCCCATAAATTGAATCATGAGAAGATTTCAATGTCTCCATTCCTAATGAAAAGCTAGCTGACTAGTACTGACATTTGTACTACAGTGTGTTTCAACATGAGATTGTTTGTGACAGCAATTCAAAAATACTGAATCTTGCAACTCCCTTCTCTCCTGGGTGCTTCAGTAGTTCTTTTTTCAATCACTTGAAATAGCTTTATGATGGAGTTACCTGGGACTTGTTATGGGAACGATAGATAGCCGATTGTGTTTTTTTAAAAAAAATCACAGCTTTTCCTTTTGCACGTCTTAAATCCTCTCCCACAGCACTGCTACTTAAACAATTCAATTAAAATTTTGAGTGATAGCATGCTCTTAATTTCTTTATCAAATTAACTGGTTTACAAAAAAGGATGATTGGGAAGTCTTTCCCCATGATATGGTGATTTTTCTTTTTTGTAAGGGGTTTGCAGGGAGTTAGTGATAGAGGCAAGAAACAACAAAACCCTGGGCGTGTTGGGCCATCAGTTATGACGTGGGCTGGTGGAGGAATCCTGTCTTCCACCACGAGCATGCCCACGGTGACTAATGCCTTCACACCCTGCAGCATGGGCTCACACTTACCCCATGGTTATGTCATTTTTAAAGCATCTGGTGGTAATTTAGAAATACAAAACTAAAATCCAGACAGGCACGTACTCAGTAGGTCTCCTATTCACAAAAGCAGTGATGCAGTCAAATAAATATTGAGGTTCACCCTTCTTAAATCTGAGCTGGGGAGTTTAACTGTTTACTACCTTGCTTTGAACACCAAGAAAAGAAGAATTATTCACCTGCTACAACTGGCAGTTGAGCAACTCAATAGAAATGTTTACAGTGGTAGATAGATGAGCTTCATTACTATGGAACTAGCCTCTTGTACAGAGATGCTGTACCCATTTTAGGCCCTTAGTAAAGCAGATTACCTATATCACTGCAAGCAATCTCCACTATATGTTTAAGTGATTATATTAGGCAAGCTGCCCTCGTGGATGGTATACACCCAATTAACATGCCACAAGAACAGGAAAATTTCTCTCTGACCTCCTCCAGATCCCTCATGTGCACACACTGACTCAGAGCTCCTCAGTTGGCTCCTCCACTGGCTCATGCCACCAAACCCATCTGTCAGTGCTCAGCTCTGGAACCCCCAGCACAGAACTGTAGAGCTATTTATTATTTCCTGTAGTTTAAAGATAGCAACTTTTTATGAAATTAATGACATTTACTCTCTTGGGCACCACTGGAATGTACTGAAGTGAACTCAATGTAGGGCATAATTCAGGAAATTACATTCATTGAAGACATTAAAATGTTAATATGTAAATATGTTCCTTATTCCATCAGGATTTGTTTCTACTTCTTTGAGCACTTGAGCCCCTCATCAGACAACATCTCCCTTAGAAGGCTGGAAGCAAAAGGAGATGACACCACTGAACCTGGGCATTTCAGCTGGAGCCCACCTTCAGACCCACGATCATCCAGAGCCATCCCTTGCCATTCATGGT
This sequence comes from Aegithalos caudatus, assembly GCA_013389925.1. NCBI lineage: Eukaryota > Metazoa > Chordata > Aves > Passeriformes > Aegithalidae > Aegithalos > Aegithalos caudatus. Next base: position 377,658 of record WEIU01015975.1, on the reverse strand, counting down.
TGAATGAGCTTAAGATCCTTTTGAAAAACAACCCAACACACCCACTGTGATTGTGCTAAGCCATTTTGAATTAAGGCCCCTGGTACCATCTACTTTAATGCACAGCTTTTTGTGCTGTTTAGAAACCTGAGAGCTGTCCTGATGAGACAGAGGAAACATCCTCTAGTCCAGCACATTCCCCTGAGAAAATACTTCATCTCACTTTCTGCAGAGCAGCCCAAACTAGTCATTAGGTTATTTCTGTTTTCAAGGAGACTGAACCCTCCCAGGGGCAATTCAGCTTCCCTAGTTTAGGTGCTTATCTCAAGCTTGCATGAATCACCTCAGCCTCCCCTCTTCTCATCCCCTGATGATTGTTTGCTGTAAATAAACGTACAGAGCTAGAAATTAGGTGTCTTGCTGAAGACAGTCAGGGAAAATGAACCACATTTTAACAGTAGCCAGCAGCAGCCACTGAAGACCATTCATTTTTCATGCCAGATATATTCCCAGATTCCTAAGAAAAATGAGTTTCAGGACTTCCTAAACTGAAAGTTGCATCAATGCTTTAAAGTTACCAAAGGTTTTATTTTCTATGTATGTGCCTAATCTTTTCTCCATATCACTGGCATTTAAAAGCTTCCCGCAGCAATTCCGTGATTTAGCTTTCTCTCAAACAGGAGAAGGGGCAGAAGAGGGAACTGAAGGATTTAGGCCTGCTGTCTGATAACTGTATTGTTCCTTTCCTGTACTTTTAAATTACATCATATTTTCTCTCTCATATTTTCACGTCAACTGAAGAGATTTTTTTGTAAGAAAACATGCCCCAGCCTGCAAGTGAAATGATCAGAGCCCTCCGGGGTATCTAAGATTCAAAAGTTTATGGATCTATAAAGTCACAGGAATAATTCTGATTTTGCTCTCTACTCCTCTCCTATTATTTCTTATTTTCTATTTACTTTATTGACCAGCACTGCACACTGAACTGACAACTACAAAGTATTGCTCCTCCAATAGTACATTGAGGCTTTTCAGACCCTCAGAAAGAAGAGGATTATTTCCTTTCCCCCTTCATGCATTATTTTGCATTCCTTGACACTGAATTTAATTTCCCCATTTTTCCAGCTCTGTGTTGAAAGAGTCTCTGCAAGTAATTTCAGGCAGCTTCAGGTCAGATTACTGTAAATAAGTTCAGTATTCTCTATAAATTCTGTCATCTACTTAAAATCAGATCATTGATGAATATGTTGAACAGCTCCAACAACAGATCTTTGAAGGACTCATCCCAGTAATAGCTGCCACAGAACTAGGATGCTAATCAGATACTCCATTTCTTTGTTTCCTATTTTTAATCACTTAGCATTTTTTCTTTCATTCCCTGATAACTGTGGTTCTAAAATATTTCTGTGAAATATAGCTTCTACTGTTATTTTCAAAGAGGTTTTTAAAAAGTACCAGCTAGATCTGCTGTATCCATATAGTAGCTTCCCTCCAAAACTTGCACAGAATCACAAGAAGCAAATTCCCTTTACAGAAGACATGCTGTCTCCTCTCTGGTTCATTATATTTCTGTTGCAGTAGATACTGCTTCTATTCCTATTCTGATTTCTACAAAACTAAGTAATACAGGAGCAAGATTTACTGATAATCTCCCTACACGACCCCCAGAAGCACTCACTAGAATAGTGTATTATTGGTTTATTTAAGCAGACAACAAACTAGGAGCAATTTCTTATTTTTATTCCTCTAGAGCTCTGCATGCACAGCATCCAGCTCCAGTACCTTGTTACCGAAAGTTTTTTGGTGGTTTGTTGTTTTTTGATTTTTTTTCTATGAGAAGCCTTTTAGAACTGACATTTCAAAAAGCACCAGGCGACTATCAAAGAGACAAGTCTGGTCCAGTGAAGGCAAGTCCCTGCAATCTGGCTGCCTTGAAGATACCAACAGCAATTTTAGCAAAGCTAAGGATCTGTAGCCTAAGAGCAGCAAAGGCATGAGAAAAGACAGAGTACAAGGTAAAAGGATAAGGGATGAGTCACGCTATTTAAAATAACTGACATCTAAGTTTCCCTTCATTTTGGCACCTAATAACATGCGTGTCCTCAGCCCACTCGACCTGGAGGATCAGGGTGTAGGCAGGAGCTCTGCTATGACTCTACTGCATAAAGGTGCCACCTTCCCCCCTGGGGTGGGACACCCTCAAGCACATGGAGCCAGTCTGCAGGAACACCTCGGTCAAGGCAGGGGCATTTCTCCCATCCAGTGGGGACCTCCAGCACTGAGGAACCCACACCACTCTAACAAGGAGAAGAGGAAAGACCAGCTCTCTCCCTAACTTCAGTAAACATGGATCTGTCCTCCATTTAGGATGGTGACAGCTGTAGCTTAGGCCCATCAGAAAATGATGAAGGAAGTGATCACAGTGGAATTTGAGCACTTTACCACTATTTGCTTTAGTGAATGGTTCTGTAGTTTGCAGTACTTGTGCCAACCCCAAATATTTCCAGAGCAGTGACTCAGATGACTTTCTTCCCATGGAAAAAAAAAAAACAAAAAACAAAAAAAACCCCCGAAAACGAAACCATAAAGTCAAGCACACATGGGGCATCCCCATTCCTGTCTGTATGGCTTTATTTTCATCATGTGATTTTTGAGCAGCAGTGCACTTCCGTAGCTTTTGTCTTTCCCTACATTTTTTTAAATATAGGAATTCAATTGAAAGCTGGAGTTATTTATAATGTGACTTCATGGAACTGTGCTTAAAGAAAAAAATACTCCATGAAATATTGCAAGATTCATGGAAGAAGTTGTGCTTTAGACCATATTTAAGCGATGCAGCAACAGTGGAAATTTAGCATGTGTATCTGCTGGTAGATAATTTAAAAGGTTTGTAGCTTTCAATCATGTCATTTCATAAATGAACTTGCCCAGGCATTGCTCAACATCACGTTGATCATCCTGGCAAAGAGGCCAGGATTTCCAAGGTTGGATTGGTTTTACAGTCCCTCTCAGAAAACACATAATTCAGGGAAGCCCAAGTACTCAGAATTTATTTTATTTTTCCGGAACAAAAGGTCCAAGCAAAATATAACTTTGCAGTTCCCTTCAATAATTTAAACACTATCAACATAAAATATAAGTACTGCAGTTATAGCCTCATATTTAGAATAAATATGATTCAAAAAATAGGAAAATTGTCATTACACTCAGATGACTGTTAATTCTGCCATCTTGAAGGGAAAAAAAAGTTTAAGAAGCTAAATTAGTAGCACATAACTCAAATAAACAGATTTTTAAAGAAGCTGTTTGAATTCTTCAAATGCATTTTTGCCAAGAGCCCATCTGGGACTGACTTCCATCACCACACTATGAGAGCTTGGTTAGAAAGGTGTTATAACAATATTCCAGAAACAGCAGCAGAACATAGGTTTTCTTTTCTCCCTTTAGCTTGCAACTTTTCACACACAGTGATGAGCAGGAAAGACTCTGTCTCCCTACAAAAAGCCTACCTGCAATTTTCTTCTTCAGCTTCATATAGATGTAGAAGAAAAAGCAGATTACCCCATGAAGGAACAAGCAAACTAGCTGTCAGTCAGACCAGACAATCTCAGTGCAAATAAAGGAAGATTACTGGAAAATACATGGTTTGATATGGTGACAGAAATCACTCTTGTCCAGTTGTATTAATACCCAGTGACTTGCAGGCTACTTTGGGTGCGTTACTTCTCCAAACCTCTTTTTTTTTTCTCATGACTGTAAATGCTGAACTATATTTTTCTTATGTCCCTGGTACAGGGTGGCTGGATTGGTTTTTGTATGATTCATAATCAACTGCTTTAAAATCTTATATTTTCCCCCCATGATTTAAGTGAATGTGTCATTGTCACTTGGGAACAAGCAACAAAAAGCATGAACAGGAACATGTTCAGCACAGTGAGCAAGGCCAAATATTTTTGGATCTCTGTCTTCCAGCATAACTAGAATAATTTCAAAATTTCTCCCGTAGACCTTGCTGCAAACTCCTACCACTCACTGAGAACTCAAAAGTGACTGTGCCAATTCAGCCTTTCATTTTAATTAAATCTAAAAATCAGGAGTTATTTAACATTATTTTATACTGCTTAGAGCCGGTAATTGGACTCTATGTGCCTTTTTTTTTTTTTTTTTTTTTTTTTTTTTTTTTTTTTTTTTTTTTGCAGCCAAGGGCATAATTCTGGCAGGTTCACATAGCTTTTGCTCACAAGCCCTGAGCGCACAGATCCTTCAAGCCAACTGGGACACAGCTAACAGATGCTTTGAGATGATGTTATGGGTGGTTTTCATAAGGGCTAGGCTCTCTTTGGCTGCTAGACAGGATTCCTCACAGAGGTGAGCCAGGAAAAACTAATATCTAAGTAGAAGCTCCTTAGTAAAGCAATTATAACGCAGCTATGCCTGTAGCTTTTCCAGGGCTATGATAAACCCAGCTCTGATGCAGAAAAAAATGAGGTTACTCGAGAGGAACCCGGGCACAGGCACTGAAAATCTCATTCAGAGTCCAAGGACCTACAGCCTCGGCCCCTCTCCAGCTCCATTACGGTGCAACCATTTCCACTGATCTTGTGACTCATCCTGCATGAGAAGACTCATTGTATTCATAGATACAGCCCAATCCTGATCACTTTGTTTTGGACTGGAACAAAATTAGAGAAATTTAGCTACACAAGTGTGTACAAGGTGGACAAGAGACACCCAGCTCAGCACTGCTGTCACTCTGTGGGAAAATGTCCCCAGCTCCCCTCCAGCCCAGTTGGGCTCTGCCTGTGCTTATGGCAGATGGGGCTATGCCTTCAGTTCTTCACCAAGGAGTTGAAGTAAAAGTCTCACCAGTTCCCAAGAGTTCCTTGGATTCTGTTTTACCAGCTTTCAGCAAGTGGGCAGCAACTTTGGGGAGGGGTGGAAAGTGCAGAAGCACCTGGGGAAGGATGCTGCTGCACCTTGCCAATCCTCTGGCAGCAGCAAAGCTGGTTTGGGGAGCTGCCTCCTTCCCACTGCTGCCACCCCTATGCCTCCCTGCCTGCACAGGAGAGCTACCACACCTTTTCCCTGCGCTAAGTCAGCTGCTTACCTAACCACAGGCAAGCTGGGTACACGTTCACACATAGAGTTTAAAAATAAAACCTCCAAAAGAGCACTGTGTTCTTTAAAAAAACCCAAACAAATCACCCCCAAATCAAAACATCCCACAGGGCTGGCACAAAGCACAGCCCTTCCAGAAGCTGAATTAGCTGGGGAGGAAGCACTACCCACCAGCTGCAGAGAATAAGAAGCACAAGGAACTGGAGGCAGGATGGAAACCACCGAACTCCAACCCTGCCCATAAAGAAAGGGGAACAGCACTCAGCCTGAAAGCTACTTTTGCAGACAAAGGATGACTACAAGCATATTAAAGTTTCTTGGAAGTAGCCCAACCAGCACGACACATGTTTCAACATAATGCGTATGCACTGCCAGCAGCAAACCTTTATCATGGGGTGCATGCAGTCCTGCAGTACCTGAGCCACCCAGACACCTGAGTGTGCAGGCTACAAAGCCATCTGGCCCTGGCCATATTGATGATCTCAGGTCCTCTGGGGGAAAATAAGGCATGTTTTTACGTTATTTACCTTTTGCCTTTACTTACTTTTCATTTTTAAGCATTTATATTTAAATTGCTCTTCCTTCATAAGTTAATACCAGGAACAGGGTGACTAAGAAAATGCTTACATTCCCTCAGTCATTCCACTCCAGAAGCTGGGGATTTAAACTGGTGATAAACTATTTTCAAGACTAGTGATAAAATTGTACAAATTGGTATTAACCTACAAGACAAACACACATCTCCCTCTGAAAGCTCCCCTCCCCACCTGTCAGGCAAAATCTCCCTGTGTCTCTGCATCTTGCTTACACAAGCTTCCTTCGGCTTCCAGCAGGAACCAGTCAAGGGATTTTTAATCCCACCTCCCTGCTGCTCAGACCCTGACAATAGAAATCTTATACCTATCATTGGTGCAAAGGTCAAGCCAGTGACTAGCAGTGCACTCCAGAGGCCAGTACTGGTCCAGTACTGCTCAACACCATCGTCAGGATGATGGAGCAGTGTACCCACAGCAAGCCCGCTGATGACACACAGCCAAGAGGAGTGGCTGATAAGCCAGAGTCGTGCTGCCATACAGTGGAACCTTGACTGACTGAAGAAATGAATAATGAGAAGTGCAAAGTTCTGCAGCAGTGCGGAACAGCCCCAGGCATCAGAATATGCTGAAGGCCATTTAGTTTGACTAAAGCCTATGTGCGGTCTGAATCAGCAAATGGCTTAAATAGTCCTATGGATACTCACAGGTAGGAAGGCTGGGAGGAACTGGCACATATGAAAATATCTCTTACAGAGTACTGAATCAGCTTCCAAACACGTCCCAAAACCACTAAGTGCCTGCCAGAGCATCTCAGAAATAATCATTGCTGGAGGTCCTAGGCGATCTTTCCTCATCGGAAACTGAGCTGCTGGTCCTGGCCTCCAGCCAGCTCTACCCTGTGACCACCTTCCTGGGACCTAGGACATCAGCACTAAATGCTGAACCTGATCCACCAGAACAAGAAGCTTTGCCTGTGCTGAATAAAGAAGATCTGTTCAGTCAGATCCATCACGCCACTGCTACCCATTTTTCTCCACCGTCTTCTCATTTGCGGCTTGTCTGTGCCTAAAGGCAGAATAATCACCTGCCCTGAGCAGAAAAGAAAGATGTGAAAGCTATAAACTTCCTAAACATTCCTCCTGCCAACACCTGTCATTCGTTTCTACATTTCCTATTTGCTCTGTTTTCATTTAAGGTATTGTATGACTCAGATGAGACCTCAACAACTTCAAAAGAATTCCTGTGTCTGACGGCCTCAGCTTTATTAAAAGTAACTGAGCCATTGATCATCATCAGAAGATGTAGTCTCAGAAGAAACTATACCATTTGTAAACAAATAATCCTGTGAACACAAACACTCCACCAGCTGAGAATAACAGGGAAACAAATAGGTAGCTGGGGAGGCGAGAAGCCCTCCCAGCACACCAGCAGACCATCTTAGAAATAACAAAGAGAGTCGTGCCTTTGCAAACAGCCCAGCTAACAAGAACATGCTCTTCCAAAGGCAGGGCGAGGGGGAGAGGTAATTTTCTTTTGCTGTTTTCAAGTATCTGAAAGCAATTTCATGCTGCTGGCTTAGGATGCGAGAAGCAAGACTGCTCATCCCTAATACAACCAATTCCCTACGTTCAGATGGTGTTCTTTTAGCTGACAGTTTCTACACACACCCTCACACGCTGCATTTCATGGCTGACCAAAGAGTGAAGTCTGGAGAAGGGAATGAATGACCGCTTGGCAACACCTGTGAAAAATCAAACTATTTTCCTTCCCTTACCTCCAGCTAGCTTCAACAGGATCAGCCTGTCTGGGAAATGAAAATTGCGTCTACAGAAACAAATTAATGAAGATCAGCACTGTGGATTAGAGCACATAAAGAGTGAAAGACGCTACATAGAAGTCCACTGATGTATCTACCAGTCACTCACTCTTCAAGAGTAGTGGACCAAATACCCATAAAAATGAACTTTTTAAAATAAATGCCTTCATATAAAATAAATGTCTTTCATATGAAAGGTCAATGTTTCATATTGCAAAATGTAATGGACAACTCCTGGCAAACATTTAACTTCAATACAGTGCAGGTTCAAAAGCTGCTGCTGCTGCTGCTGCTGATGGAATGGAGCAGCTATTGTGCAATTCTGTTTTTTGGAAGGAAAAGGATGCCAAAATCTGCACCAGATGCCCCACATTCCCCAGCAAAGAGTATGTTTAGTATATTCAGTTTAATACCACACCATTCATGTGGAAGCCACCAAGAATCTGCAAAGGTTTGTCAAACAGGAAGTAGGCATCTAACCAAGAAAAGCCACAGCAGAGCAGACACAGACAAGGTCCTTTTGGTCTGCAAAATACCAGAATCCTAAGTACCTAGAAATAATGACTTGGTAAGACAGTGTCCCTGAATCAGCTGGAGCAAGTTTCCACTTTTCCAGAAAACCACCTGATAAAATCTTCTTCAAAGAAATCATTGTGCATGGAGGGGGAAAAAAGAAACAACCTCGTATTATTTTCACTGCTGGGCAAATACATCATGAAATGTAAAGCATGTCAACTAGCCACCAAAAGCCCAGCTGAGCTTATGCCTTGAAGTGAAATTCCTCTTGCTTAAGTTCATACAGAGTACACCTATCAGCAGCTCACTTGCTTTGGGGGCTAATGGTGTTCATCAGTGTGTAAAGGTGCTGAAGGAAAGAAAGAAACAGCAGCACTGCCATGTGGTTCTTCAAAAGAAATGCTGTAGCAGTCGGCAAATTCAGGCCTCATCTAAGCTCAAACAGCTTCTCTAGGCAGTCTAGAATTTCCTTTGAAGTATATCTCTACGAGCACATATGGTCCTGGAGCACATCCACACACATTCACCAGAAGGGAATGAGAGTGGGTGGAATACATAAGACTATCCCTAGGAAAGGGAGAAGGAAGAGAGAGAATAAAAATTCTGGTATAAACAAACAGCTGCTATTTCTGGTCCTCCTGGTACCCCCTCCTCCAGCCCAATGCCACTCTGCAAGACGCCTTGTTCAACTTAAGAGACAAACAGAATTAAAGCACAAGACCATGCACTTTTACAGCCCAATTATGACCACTTACAAACATACTGTAAATCTATTCACTGCTTAACACACCAGGTACATCCAGCAAATGCATTTGCTCAGTGTGTACTCAATGTTGCTTGATATTCTCCATGTATCCTGAGTGTGCACATTCAAGCAATAGAAAAATTAAGCAAAGCAAGCCTGGATTAGAGTCAGTCCACAATAGCAGGGAAAAAAGAGTAATTATTGACAGTGGCTTGGTTGAGCTTACAAAAGCTTAATGGAAAAAGATTTTTCTGTAATTGCCATCTCTAACCTTTTATCCGAGCTCAGTGGGTACATTACCTAAGTCAGCAGGAAGTTTAGCCACTCCACATGAAATTAATAACATTTATGGGCTGACCCATAGCCCATAGCTTTTAAAACAAGAGCTATGAAGAAGTTTCTGTCCTTCCATCAAAGAACAGTGCATACCACATTTAGTTGCTTAAAACAAAACAAAACAACCCCCCCACTCCTCCAGGCAGCTTTAGTCCCTGAAGACTGAGCCTCCCTCTTTAGCATACTCAAGAGGAAATTAACCTAACATACTAATTAGAGAAACAAAAACAAGTATCTCAAGAACAGTGCATTCCATCTGCTGACCTCCCAGTGCCTTGTGGGGCAGCAGCTTCCACATCATCAGGGTACCCCTCTTCCCTCACCCAAATGCCCTGAGAAGTGCTCAGGACTTAGGAAACAGGAGCTTCCCTGCTGGCCTCGGCACACCCACCCCTGTGCTTGCAGGCCCATTTCTCTGTCCCATCCATTCACCCACAAAGACCAGACCTTACAGATATTGAAAGCATGTGTTTCAAGTCTGGGTGACTATAAAATGGACCTGCATGCCAAATGAGAGCTTTCAGCCTGACTTTGTATTTACTATACAGAGAACAAGATAAACTAGTTTAACTAATGCTAACCCAGTTCTTTACATTTTACAGTGGAAAGAACCAAAACAGACATGAGAAGTTAAGATATATTCCTGAATAGATACTGTTCATCTGTTTTGAAGTGGCAAGCATGAAGTATTTGAGTATCTGTGCTAAAATTCTAGATGATGACTGAATAGAGCAAAAATAGGTCAGCAACCTGACTTAATAAAATTGTGTTGAAAACCATTAACAGGAATACAGCACACATGCTTTATAAGATGGTACTTTTCAGTGTCATAGACTAAGAAGAGCAGAAGAAAAGTCAAGGGAAGGATAAACGAGGCTGGCTGGGAATTGATTGCCACCTCTGAAATTTTAGTGGAACAGTTGGAGCAAGAAGCTGACTGCAGCTGAACTGAAAAATCACTATCTGTAGCTAGATTACTCATCTACTGTTAAACCAAATTAAAGTGTTCTTCCCACAGGCAAGGCTGAAGACTTCAGAAAAGCCATAATTTATAACTCAGGAAAAGTTTAGAGGAAAGCTCTGCTAAACCAAAATGAATTTTGTACTTAATGGGCAGAAAAACAAAGGACAGATGGAACTTCATGTTTCTTGGTACACCAGTAAATACTACACAGCACGCAGGATGTGACTGAGCCAAGAAGCTGATGAGCTGCATTAAAGAAGGGTTCACTTTACTCAGGTCCCAACCTTCCTTGCTCTGCAAATCACCCTTTCATGATGATACATGGTAGCAGAAGCAGAATAAAAAATAGATTTTGAGCAAACCAGGCCTCTATTGCAACCAACATTAGAAAGTGCTATCAGTACAGTTCAAATAGGCAATCCTCCTTAACCTATTTCATAATTAGGTAGCAAACTCATTTACAGGAAGTGCAAAGAGCGAGCATGCAAGGCACAGAAAAGCACCACAGTATTTCTGTCAAATTTGTTTTGCAGGAGTGATCATGCCTTGGATGGAAGCCTATTTCTAACAATTTATTTTTCATGTCTGGACAAGGCAATATAACTTCTTCACAATTTAATCTCTTTGCTAATAGACTTAGCTGTTATAGCTGAAACTCTCAAGCTTAACAATACGGCTAAAATACCCAGAATACTTAAATCCAAGAAATGTGTTTGCTGGCTTCAGTTCAGGACAAGTAGAAGCAATCAGCTAAGGCACTGCAGACTGAGAACCACAGCAACACCTGCCAAGAGGTTACACTGGACTCTACAAAACTGACTACAGAACTGTTCTGAGCAAAGCACAAAAACCATCCACAAAAAGTCTTTAATTGCCGGCGAAGCTCCTCCAAAGGACCAGGAAGCACCTGGGCACCCCGACAGCTCGCCTGGGCTCCTTGGGTCAGCACTACCCTCAAATTACAGGGACGCTGGGCCAAACCCGCCCCCCCAATCATTTGCTTGTCACGTTTCCCCTGCGGTCGTTTCGTTCTGCTTTCAAGCTGCAGTTCAGTGAACAGGCTGCAATTTACCTCTTCACCCTCACCCTCAAATTTGTTTGGATAAACAGGCTCTCCTTTGTTCCAGACTGCTACTACATTTACATGTTGTATTGTAAATCAGCCGGTACAAAGCAAGGCAGGCCCTTGAATGAAGACACTAGCTGTTCTGTTCACAGCAAAATTAAACAAGAGGCACAGAACCCCATTTATAACCCCAGTCTGGAAACAATTGGGTTTTAAAAGGTGAGAGGTTTTAAAAAGTTTACTAAACAAACCTATCAAATTACAGAGTCTACAGTCAGCTTACAAACAAGTTCAAGGCTGTATAAGTTGCCAAAATAGTGTTATTTCTTAAGAGAACTCTAACCAGTTAAAAAGCTTGCTTTCTTGCTGTTTCAAGGACCCAAGAATTATTGGCAAGTGATTTAGCTTTTACTGAGTACACAAGTAGGGAGAAATTAGTCACAGAGGAAGGGAATGAATTGTTCACCACGTCTATTAAAGACAAGAGAACTAAGTAGCATCCAGGAGTTGCAGGATAAACATCAGGAAAAACTTCACAGTAATAACAGTTGAGCAGAGGAATGACTGACAGCCACCAAGTCTTCTCCTTTAGAGGAGGAGGTTCAATGAATGGCTTAACTACAGTTGTTTCTATGCCTTATGACAGAGCATGAACTCTATCAGTATATGGCTTCTTCAAATCCCTCCTCAAATCTATTTTCCATTATTTTAAACGTTCTTTTAAATAAACTGAGTTTGCTGAGACGTCTCCCATGGGACGAAGGGTCTGCAAGAAAAGAGATCAAAGCTAACCATTATTTGATAGCTGCTCAGGTTTCCTAGGAAGCTATGAGCTCAGTCTCAAAACTGAGTAGGTATTAAGAATAATATATATATATATATATACATATATATATATATATAAACAAAACCAACTGGCTCATTCAAGGGCCAAGAATAAATTGCATTTGATGTTGTCTGCAGTCCAGAACTGAGGCCCTCTGATGGGATCCTACAGAGAAACTTCAGCTGGATTAAGTAGGATGTCATTCACTGCTGCAGACAGCCCTGCATCCTTCAAAAAACATCAAGCTTAAAAAAATAAATCCCAAGTCTAAAACACAAGCTTGAGTGCTAACAATATTTTTACCCCTTTGATTACTTTAAGGGAGAGAGGGAGAGAAACATAATAAGTTTGTGTTTAAAAACTTTTTGCCCCAATTACAAGAAGTTACAATATGTTGTAATGTATGTATGTTACAATAAGAATTGTTCTACAACTCCTTTTTGTACATCAAAAACAAACTGCCACCTTCCAGCAGTTTCAGATCAAAACCAAAATTCAGGAGGGCATACCTCCATCTGACATTTTAGAAGCCAGGACATCACTGTCCATGTTGTAATTCTGTCATGAATGGTCAAAAAGCACTTGCCAAGCAAGATGAAAGGAAGTTCAACCTCATCTTTGCCACCAGCTCCAGCAACATTGCCCAAGCAAAAGTGCCATGACTGAGGTCACTGCACAAGATGCTGCCCTTGGCCACAAAAAATAAAAAACATCTGATATAGTTGTGAGCACAGCAACTTCCCTTGGAGATTCCTGTGCTGCTGGCTCCCATTGGAGTGAGGCCTGCCCTGTCCTCTGGCAGTGTGGTACCACTGCAGCAGCTGAGAGCCCTGGGCACACCATAGCCAAACCCTTCTCCCAAGCAGTGCAAGGCTGTCAGAGGAGCACACTGAGTTGACACAATGCCTCCCACAAGCTGAATTCAACCCCAGCCCCCTAACAGCTCATATCACCCTTTGTGCCCTGACCCATGCTTCCAGCCCTGCTAAATGATCCACCTTTTGTCCAACTTCTCTCCATGACTAGTAGAGTAATTGTCGCTGGAGTGCTTCAGCTGCCACCAAGCTTCACTTGAAGCATGACCTGAGCTTTGCCCACTCTCCTCCCTCTCCTAAGCTGCCTTTCCCTCTAGAATCAGTGTTTCACAAGGGACTCTTCAGTTTCACCCCTTTCACCTGAAAATGACACAAATCATGGAGGGAGCACCTCATGGGACAAGCAACACAGTCACCTGAAGTTGGACCTCTTACTGTCCTGAATCAGCAGAGATGTATGGAAATTGTGTTCCAGGTAGTGAAGCGAAGCCAACAATCAACAAGCATGCAAAGGTCTGCAAACCCTGTAATTTCTGCCCTAAAAAGAGATTACAGCCCAACTGTCCCATCTGGACTACAGTAAATTTAGAGTGACTTGTGCTCCACCTCCTCACCTCTCCTGGCCCCCTGTTTGACCAAACAACTAAAGCAAATACATATAGCCACGTCACTAACTTGCTGAAGTAATCTGCTCCTTTGTCCCCACTGTAGCCCTTGTGAAGGCACAGACACCATACTTGGGAAATCACAGGTTGTCCAAATTCATCTCCTGGCACAGCACAGGCTTTTCCTATGGTTTGGTCTGGACCTGCACTGATAGACTCTAAGCGCTCCATCAACAAGATTTACTTTCCTGCTTGGAGATAACACCACTGAAACATCTGTAAAAACAAATACATTCACTTTCATGTTAAGCCCTTGTGCTAAGTATTGAAGTGACACTGCCAGATTAAAGGGACTGTAATACATTATTTAATACCCCATTTTAAACTCAGATTATTACCCATGAAAGAGCTTTTAATATCTCTTCTTTGACTGAGGTGTGTGACACCTCTCTGTCCTCCATTTCTGCCTCATTTTTGCTTCAGATACACAACACTTACCAAGGCCCACCTGGGATTTTTCTAAGCTCTGCTCCACAGAAAGCAGTGGCAGAGTTGGGGGAGCCTACACGTCACCTGCATGTCACCCACACAACCGAGGGCTGGAACAACACACGCCCATGGCCTCTCCAGACACAAGGTGAAGGAACACCGTGAGGCAGATGTTGGGAACATGCTGCCATCCCAATGGCAGCATCACCCCAGCCTTCCACTGCTGGAGCAGCCCTCGACCACAAACACCAGCTGCTCTTCTGGCAGGCACATGGAAATGTCTGCTCACTGCCAGCGCAGGATGGAAATAGGTATTTAAATGTTGTAACGATAAACAACTCACCCTGTCACTTCTCATTCTAAAAATTTCTTAGTCTGACAAGCAGGGGCAAGTTTGACCAAAAAACTACTAATAGGAATCACAGAATCACAGAATTGTTAGGGTTGGAAGGGACCTCTGGAGATCATCTATTCCAATCCCTGCCAAGGCAGGGCCATCAGAAAGCAAGTTACACCTGAACACATCCAGGTGGGATTTGAATGTGTCCTGAGAGGGAGACTCCACAGCCTCCCTGGGCAGCCTGTTCCACCCCCAGTGTAAAGTTCTTTACATTTTTCTTTCTCATATTGAGATGGAACTTCTTGTGTTTTAAGAAAACTGTAGGAGTCCTGAACAAAGGAAAAAGTGCCCCAAAGCTCTCATTGTTCGCTGTGGTGCATACAGACAATAAGAAGCCTTTTTGTCTTATCTGCCTTTGACTAAAGGGCAAATAAAAACAAAAGTAAGATAATTGAACAGAACATCATCAAAACCAAAACAAACAAACATCCCCCAACAATATCCCTCCAAAGACACAAAAAAAAAAAAAAAAAAAAAAAAAAAAAAAAAAAAAAATTGGTTCCTTTTCTGTTCCTAAAGGCAGGCAAGAAGACATTGTAGCTGCCCTTGGAAGTTCTGCAAGTGGGAACTGCTAGAAGACAGAACAATAGAGACATGGCACACCCGATGTCACTGTCTCAGCCCTGTGCCCAACAAGTTCCTTCAACTACTCTGGGTCTTGGTTTCCACATCTGCAGACTGGGGATAATAACAGGTCTTTACATCACAGGGGTGTTACAAAGATCAATTAGTTAATGTCTGAAAAGCGCTTTGAAGATATAGCAGGTGGTGAGTATTATTATGCAAATAACATGATTTAAGAAAATCACAAGTGCTGGATTAATACTAATCCCTTTGATATTTAAAAGACACCGGGTTTTTTTTCATATTTTAAAGCAGTGAACGTTTATGCTATAGCTTTTCACGGCTGCTGCAACCACAATTTTTAACCTTTTCTTTTCATACAGCTCCATACATAAAACTCCTCTGCAGACATCCTCACAAAATCCAATCTTGACTCAAAGCTAGGAGTAGTGGAAGAAATTATGCATGTTGATGAACTGGATAACTAGATTCTATGCAGGAATATTTCTCAGAGGATAGAATGTCACAGGCCTAACTTACTGTAACAAACACTACAGAGTCTTTCAGTTTTGGGGATTTTTTGGGAAGCACACTAATTTCACGCACAGAGGCATTTGTAAAACAATATAGCTGCTATTTAATTATGCCATTTTATGTGGTGGAAGAAAGTAAAGGAAAAAATGAAGCTATGGGTCATTCACTTCTTCCAAGGCTGAATATAAGAATTGTAAAAAAAGCCAAAAAAAACCCATCAAAAACAAAACATAACCAAAAAGAAAAACAACAACAACAAAAACCACTAATGACCTCATTTGATGGATTCACAGGAGATCAGGCATTGCAATGTTTCCTCCAGCTTCGACCAAGAGGTTGCACCACTACTTCTCCTTTAGGAGGGATGCAATGGGTGGAGTGGACAGCCACAAGCCAGCCCAGAAACACAGCTTTACTGAGAGCTTGTCACTTGCCATGAGAGAGAAACACAAGTCAAAAAGAGAGCCAAGGTGGGATCAGAGCCTGAGGTGAGCAGCAACTTCGGAAACCACGGTGAGAGCACAGCCAAGACTAGGTGTCCCTCTGGTTTTCAGTGTTGCCCTTGCCTGACCTTACTGTGAAAGCAAGACATGCTGACCAGTGCTTGAAACCTCCCCATGCTTCCAGGACTTACACTGCCACGTTCCCTTTCTGCAAGGAAGTCTGTTTCTTGTCTCCTGCACTGCAAAATTTAGTGCAAACCAGCTGGTGCATTTTGTCTAGGAATCTGGAAAATATTGCTGTGATTAAAACCAGCTTAATATTAACCCTCTCTGGAATGCAGGCCTGAAATTGATATTAATGAAATAAGATCAGATATTAATATTCTGTACAGCTGGTTCCTCAAGCTGTGCTGTAGTGTCAAGTCAAATCTTTCCCCAAATGAACATAAAAAATACAAACACAGGATGGCAGGTAGCATGCATGTATGAGGAGGCAGAAGGAGCATTTTGAAACTTTAGAAGCTATTATATTGGCAGCTCTAAGCAGCTATGCTTCCCTTCCTGCCCCATCTCCTGCAGCAGTCATATTAATAGCTATTCAATACAGTAATAGAATACTCGCTGTACACTTAGTTGTTGGGGCTTTTTTAACCTCCAGGTCAATATTAAAAGCATTTGGATGTTCTTTAGGAGGGAGGAATGATTTTGCACTCCAGGAACAGTGAAGCATTTGCAGCATTCCCTAGGAAAGCTAACAGAGGATTTCCTTCACATGTCTCTGCTCATGACTTATGTGGTAATACTTTATTTTAACTGGACCCAGTAGTACAGATTCACAGTTCACTTTTGTTGCATAAATTGCAGCCTGTATAACATCTCTGTGATCTCGTTAGTTGAATTTATACAATTTATGTACAAAATAGATCCAAAACACCACCTGAGGGCCACTCTGCAGAAGGAGACCCTGGAGGGTCTCTGAACAAAGTTGTCTGGACACATGATTTTTACTCATGGATATGCAGGCCTGGGCAATGAATCTGAAGTTTTGATCCTGGGCAAGTAAGTAACAGATCCATCTTTCACTTTGCTCTCCTGTAAAGTGGCAGCCACCTCACTTCCTGAAAAAGATCTAATAATAGG
Source organism: Aegithalos caudatus (assembly GCA_013389925.1). Lineage (NCBI taxonomy): Eukaryota > Metazoa > Chordata > Aves > Passeriformes > Aegithalidae > Aegithalos > Aegithalos caudatus. Next base: position 360,766 of record WEIU01015975.1, on the reverse strand, counting down.
CCTCTCCATTGAAGAACAACTCCCAAGTGGGAAGATGAGTCAGCATGATGCTTGCTCCATCTTCAGAGTAGAAAGTCAATTTCTCTCTCAAGAGTAGCCCTTTCTCTCTCAAGAGTGCCCTGCAGGTAGCTTGAGGTTTGGTGTACTCCATTTCCACGCCTCCAGTTAATTCACCTTCTTGAATGTTTTGAATTTCCCAACAGCTTACTTGAAGAAAGCAATCTGATTTTCTTGCAATCTGCTATTCATTTTGAAGTACACAGGTTAATTTCATTTAAGTAGGCCATAGATATTTACAGCTAAACTTAGAAACAAGAAAAATATTCCAGCATTCTCAAGCTTTCACGTGTGCAGCCTCACACCACAAAGAGAAAAACCTAACTTAGATGATACCAAGTTTTTTTTTTAACCTCTTCTTCAAACAGCCAAATAATATGAAGCTCCTGCAAGGACCGTTCCCATTAGTCAACCTTCCCATTGCTCAGCAATCTGTTGCCAGGTTCCTCCAGATGAAAAGATGAAAACTATACCATCCCCACTATATTTAACCTGCACAGTCTGAAGAAAAAACAAGGCTTTGCAACTGTGACAGAGAAGTAGATAAGACAATGCTTTCTGTCTGCTCACAGAGCAAGAGGAAAGCCATTCAAACAGCCATGCAATGACAAAAAATAAAAAATCTGGATTCCTATGTGGTTTGTTGATCTTTGAACCAAGTAGAGCCAGGAAGGTGCAATCTCTCCCATTGGCTACTGCTGCCTTTTCTTTCCCAGGAGACGGGCAGAGAATGGGAATGGGTATGTACTGAAGTGATGGTTACTCTGAGGATTTCTAGTTCAAACACAAAGCTTCTGGGCTGACAATCTCCTGGCCTTGGTACAGTTTGCATGACATTTCTAATTGTATTACCTGGACAGCTTTAACCTCATTAAGGATTCACAGGTAAAAAGCAGATTCTGAATCAAATCTTATAAAGTGATGTCTGTTTTAAAGGGGCTACACCAAGCAGGAGCTAATTCAACACCTTCTCTCTTTTTGGTTTGTAAAGAGGATATTCATAATTTCACTCAGGAAAAGAAATATGTATGTCAACTGAGGTAAGGTTTATTTGAACTAGAGGGAAAAAAAATTGTGTGGTTTGGGATGTTTGAGTTCATGCTGCATTAAAGCATAGCTATTTAAAAATAAATTATTTCAGGAACACATCATCCTTACCTTGTGGCTAATATATAAATATAAATGACTTTAAAAATTTACTCAAATTGTAATATTTCCTCTCCCTCTAGTAAATATAAGAGCTTAGCATTAAATCTGTATTAAAAAAAAATCTTCTTATATATTCTAGGCACTACAAGTAAAGCCAAACTAGGCCCTTGCAGCCAAGTTTGATGCTCTGCTTTTGGCACAAGTACAAATGAAATACACGGGAAGACAGATATGCTACATTCTTTCAGGTGTTTTGAGTTAACGTTTATGGAACTCAAGGAATTTCTATGGAAAAAAAACAACAAAACATCATCAGCAAATTTCATGACCTTCGGCTGGGAAACACGAAGGGAAAGTTTCCATAAGACAGAGCATACTTTCCTTTAAAAACCTTTGATAGTAGCTATAAAATATATTATACATATTGTATATAATACATTCAATTTTACATAATTTTTTTAACAGAGATCCTGTTTCTGAAAATGACTAGAGCACACACACTCCATGCACAGAGCTATTTTTATAAAGTGGATAGAAATGTGTGATGGAGTACCACTATGGATTATTATGATACTGCCCTTTGAGTCATGCCAAGGGAGTAAAATTGATAATGAAGGTTCTTCTTTTGGGACCAGGAAGGCTCCGTCTTTCTACGTGTGCTGCCACATGCATGAGCATAAATTGAAGTTGTGTTTGTGCTCATGGCCTCCGATTATAACTTGACTGTTGATTTGAATTCCTGAAGGCCTTGTACTCTCGGGACCTGCCCTATCTCATTTGGAGGAGATCACATAATGTTTTTTCCCCTTTACAGCCTGACCATCACCTTGTAGCTAAGCTAAGCTGACAACCTTAAGTCTAGTTTTCACATATAACAAATTTTGCTATAGCTCAATTAGTAAAGACTGTTCAATACCTAGGATGGAGTTAAACATACTAAGCATTAACCATTTATTTGTCAACTTTTTTAAAGTCACATTTTTAATAGCTGCCTAGACTTGTCTCCTTTTAATAAATACACCAAAATGGCATCTGCATATCCTGCCATAGGTATTGTACCCTGTAACTGCTGCATTACCCACCACCCACAGCATGCAGAGTCACAGTTTCTAAATCAAACCCATAAACATCATGGTGGCACTGGAAAATCTTTCTAAGCTCCCTCCAAAAGCCTACCATCTTCCATATATTTAGGTGAAGTCTGCTTCAGAGTTATTTTTTTACATGTAAAGAAAATTCTCTTATTTTTTAGCCCATCCTAGGTATTTTGGTTTTCTTTCTCTGCTGCAAGCGATAAAACACTTTTATGTTCAATATATGAATAGTAGAGATTTTTTAAAGCCTAACATTTTACAAGGTTTTCCTAAAGCTTGTAAAATATGAATGATCTGTGCAATGGCTCCATACATTAAAATGCAACTTGGGCATGCCAGTTCTCCATCTCTCCCTTTATTCATTACTTAAAGGGCTAGGAACCATCCTGGGATGCCTTGCACTTGGAGGGAAAATAAATAACTAATTTCTTAACTGCTTTGTTTACTTTGCATACCTTGTGGGCAAAAGTTGGCAAGAAAGGACTGGAAGCTGTTTGCTTTGAAATTATTACCCCATTTACAAGATTCAAGAGCAAAGTGTTTTAAACTGAGGTAAGAGGGAAAAGGAAGTGATTCTGTGCATGGTTAATGCTTCAGGAGAGGTCTAGCTGTGCACTGGAGATCATCAGCTCAGAAAGAAAACCAACAGACACCAAAAAAGCTTCCTCATAAAGTGCACAGGGACATGATATATAGAGCACCCAGAGAGAATAAGGGCACTAGCCAGATCTATGTAAAAGGGTTGTATTTAGTTTAAAGCCACCTCATATTATTTGAAATGAAAGAACAGCTACACAGGAGCATGGCTGATATTGAAAGCACAAACTCAACACCCAAACTCTGTTTGCAAAAGCCTCTTCTTCCCTGACTAATAGGGCCACCCAGGATGGGGCCGGCAGGAAGGGAAGAGAGCTACAGACACAGGCGGGGCTTGATTACACAAAGAACTTGGCAACAAAATTACTTTAAGCAAGTCTTGAATCCTCTTCTTTTTTTTTTTTTTTTCTTTTTTTTTTTCTTTTTTTTTTTTTTTTTTTTTTTTTTTTTTTTTTCTTTTTTTTTTGCGGGGGTGGGGCATGGGGGATTGCCTTCCAGCTTCTCAGTCCAACATTGCAAATTATCATGTGTTTGCATGGTCATACTGTGAAACACAGCAGAGATGAAGGGAAGCTTCTAAATACTTTTTTTCAAAGCCATATAACAGCTACATAAAAACTGCAGTCTAATGCTAGATCAGCTCTCCTGTCCAGTCCACAGCACAGCTCCACAAAACAGTCCTGGTAGCACAATCAAGCAGGTACCGGCCAGTGGTGGCAGGAACTACTTACAGCAGAGCTGACACAAAAGATTTCATATCACTGAATGATGGTCTGTGCCTGCTGCTAACCCACTTGGAACAAAAATGCTCCTTCCTGCCAAGTCATCTCATGGATACAGAGAGTATGATGTGAAAGTGCTTTGTAGGAGGCTTTGTTCAAGCCAGGAAATCTGGGGATGCAAGGTTTGCTTTTGCTTAAGGGTTTTTGGGAAAGCAACATGGGATAACTTAAGAGAATTAGCAGGTTCCCATCCTTTCTGGTCAAGAAGGAATGCTGCAGCATCTACTTGCCCTGCTTATACTTGAAAAAAATACCACCAAATTGTACTTTTCATCAACAGATTTCCCAAAATTCCCTAAAGTGAATCAATGAAAAAAGAAATCAAAACAACAAAACCAACACCCACCCACACCCCCCAACAAAACAGAACACATCACAAAATCACATGGAAATTAAATTACTTCCTAAAGACAGCAACAAAACCACCATGCTGAAGTCTGCAGTCAAGAAAATTACAGCACCCCACTGCATGAAGTGGACGGCATCAATGGCAGTCAGGACACCAAACCTACACACGAAGCAGCCCAGACCTACAGTATTCCAGTAAATATGCCAGTTCCATCTGACTGATGCCACTGAATTATTAGCATGGTGTTGGAGCATCTCAGTTTGGGACAGGGACCTCACTATCCCTGCCAAGTTATTACACATGAAAGGTCTGAGAATATAGAAGTCTCTAAAAGGGAAGGGAAAAGAGGCAAGTATTGTAGCCATTTCTGGCCACAAGTTTACAAATACTTCCTTTTTTCAAGAGCAAAGTAATAACATAAAGTAACTCTTCAGAGCTGCCTCATTCATAAGCTCCTAACTTCCAAGGTTGCTAAACTCTCTTCTGATATCAGAGTTCCTGTTCAAGTATAACTCAAGTAAATTAATTAAGCCACAGACAACAGAAAACACAGTCTGCCTCTTCAAATAATCACTAGGAGAAAATAGCATCAAGAGTTTAGTTTCAAGAATGCTGTTTACATTTACTCATTTTACAGGCATCAGGATCAAAATTAAAAGAGAATAACTAATTGCTACATACAACTGGGAAAAGTAAATAGGCATTTAAATTGGAACACTGGCAACAAGCAAAACATTGCAAAAGTGAAGTGGAAAGTGTTACTCTGAGCAATTGAGATACTATGTTTTGATAACTAAGTTAACTTGGAGATGATTCACACCCACAAGTTGCTTAATGTCCTTTTACACTACAGGTCCAGGAGATACAAAACTATGCATAAAAATCACTATGGAATCAGACAATACCCAGGACAATTGGAAAGTAGTTACATGTATTTACATTTTCATGCCAGATTATTACAATAAATTTGAGGCCATAATATTTCAAATAAACCCTAAAGCACATATATCCCACACAGACATCTCTCATCTCAGAGCACCAAGCCAAGTGCACTGCAGTGCTCTACACAAGAAACTCCTCGTTCTCAAGCAAGCAGCACAACACTTTGGAATCAGAAATGGAGATTAAAACAAAGCCCTCAGTCCAAATGAGTTCTTAGCCCACCTGAGCAGCGCAAGTGAAAGGGACTTCTTGGGGCTCAGACTTCCGTGCAAATAGTGTCTGGGATGAAGCGCCTTTCGATGTGTACTTGCACCTGCTGGAAGAGACACAGAACAGATGCTTCAGAAAACACATAAAACAAGGGACTAGGCAATATGCACACTCAAACATAAAGAGCTTGCCCAGAGAGTCTGTGGGCATCCTAAGCCAGGAATCATTTTGGAGCTGGCATCTCAAGATGTTTTAGAAAGTTCCTCATTTTCATCTTTATAAATGCAAAAGGAGTTAAGAGTAAGAGTGGGAAAATCTATTGATTTTGCATCACATTGAAGACATTTTCAGCAACGGAAGGCTTAAAAATGTGATATAAGCAACAGATATCAAATCTTTAGGATTTTAAAAACAGGATATCAAGACATATAGGACAAATACGAAAACATCAGTTAACTTTAAGATCTCAGAAAAGCTGTCATTAGTAAGTAACATCACAATGCAACTCTAATAGTTATTTTGCTGTTCAAAATTACTGGAATTATGCTCTATATCACCTAAGTGTTTTATTAGCTAACTGGAAATAAGCAAGTCCTTTATGCTAAAAGAGATTACATGGTTTAGCAACATGAGAAATAAAAACAGAAGGCAAATCACTGAGTTAGCACAATTACTTGTCAAGTTGTTCTTATTCCAACCAAAACAATCTTAAGAGTCTGAATGCATGTATGTATATTCAGCAACAAGGGATGCAGGTAAGGCTTGCAGATCAGAGGACTGTGACCTCTGAAACAAGGAAAGCAAAAGGGATGAGGTCAACACAGCCTCACAGCTAAGCATCACATTCAGAGCTTCTGTTTTTATTAGGGCTAATGTGGCTCCTGGGTTCAAAGACATGAGAGTGAATGGAAATAATGATTGTGGTAGCATGGGGCATGCACTAAAGAGTGACACTGAAATGCTGTGCTCAGTTCCATGGCTGATGGTCAAAAAGGGATGTTGAAAATTATAGAACATACAACGTAGAGCTACAAAAGCAATCAGCATATTGGGGCAGGGGGGTGGGGGGTGGTTAAAAGCATTATTGTATAATCAGATTTAAAGATTCAGTCCTTCTGAAAACCTACCCAGACAACTGACAACTTAGTTGATCATCTTTAAGGGAAAAAAATTATGAGTAATAAAAAGTCTTCAATACAGCCACAAGAAAACTTAAGAGATGAACAGATGCAATTCAAGAGCCTAGAAAACTCCTGTTAGAAACAAGATGAAATTCTGAAAAGGCAAAACCAAATAGGAACAATATTCTTAAAGATGGAGGTTTTTTTCTCAGAATTTTCAAGGCAAGATATGCTTGAGTCCCAGAATTTGTTTTGCCCATGAAAAATAGCCAAGTGAGATGTACAAACAGTTGTGGGACTTGACAGCTCCACTGACCCTAAACTCTAGATGACAATCTCAAAATAACCCAAACAAAACCAAAGAAAACCTCTCTCAATCAAATAATTAAAAAACAAAACAAAACAAAACAAACCCACTAAGATATTGTCCTGCATTTTCATCCGTGCTACCGAATAATGAATTAAATGCACAATGGACTGTGAAATGCTTGCCGATCTTCCCTGAGTTAAATGTCAAACCAAGAAGCCATCTGTTAATAAACAGAGATGTCACCTCTCTGGAGTTTTATCCAACCTACTAAAACATAAACTCTTACCATCACTTAGGACTCCGGATGGCCAAGGCAAATGAAGTCTTTTGGTTTTTATCTCCACAGCTTGGGTAAGCAGAAGGTGACAACACCTGGACCACACAGCACATGCAATCTGTGTCATGAAGCCAGTTTTGCAGTTGCAGTTACTGACTCTTAAAAAACTTCTTAAAAGTACTTGCAAAGACATTTTCTGCCTGTGTAAAAGCCTTTTAGACAAAACCATTGTCATCTGATATATGTGGAGGAAAAAAATCCTCAAAGTCACCCTCTGTAGTTGGTTTTTTAGGTTTGTAACTTCTACCCAAATGGGAGATGTGCACATATCATAACCACAACTGCAGTTTACATGAGGTGTTACTCAGTTCATGAGGGAAAAGTTCTAGTTGCTGATGATGCATGCCAAAACTGCACAAAAAAAAAATTCACAGCTTTTAAACTACTTGATCACACAAGACTGGAAATAGAAGAGGTCAAACTACTGCTTCTATTGCCCTACAATTCAACAGGCCAAACATTAAGTTTATACCAGTTTCTCTCATACTGATTAAATGAAGATAGCATGTAAGTCCAACACACACTATGACAACACACTAAAAAAGGCCAAATTAATGTTCTTCTGATATATTTAAGAGGGATGTTGCATATTTTGGACTTCCACCTGCAATAAGGATAATTAGATCCATTAAAGAGAAACTAACTAATACAAGCTGAAGGAAATCATACCCTTCTACTATTAACCATTCCAAGTGCCATGCATCTTCAGGAAAGAAGCTTTTATTTGCTTTGCAGGCCTAGTTTAAACCCCAGCAAAAGATTACTAACTTATCCTGATTCAGCATAGTTTGTATTTCAGTTGCACCCTTTTTACCAGATCAATCTGGTTAATATTTTCTGCCTTCTGCTTTCTCCCTGTGGTTGAATACGTTTGACCAATAACAATTTTCCTACAGGGCAAACATTGGTAAAAAAATGGTCCTTCATAAATTCCAAAAGTGATGCCAATAGGAATGTAAGAGCTAGATCTTCTTTATATAAAACTCTTAGACGTCAGAAAGAGATACCATCTCTTCTTAAACTATCTAGAAGATAAACAAGAGCCCTGGGGAAAAAGACGTGAGAAGTTCACTCCTCAAATTTTTACATATTTAAAACAGTCAGTAAGTATAGACAGAACATTAAGCTTTCTGCATCCCTTCTTTGAGACACAAAGCTATCAGACTAATAATTCCTCTAGATACAGCAAGATTAGCATCAGCTTTATGAAAGCTTCCTTCAGTCCAAGTCAACATGCAGACCTAATCCAGTTTAACTAGAAATATGCTAGTCACGTCTGTTCAGCAATTAGCATGAACATACCTTGTTATAAAAAAGTAAGTTCTGGAAAAATTCTGCTTAAGTGCTAAACATCTCGTGGATTTTTTATTTAAAATCGTGTTGTTCACAGGCAGTTTCCAAGCACCTAATCTGGAAGAGTGGTTCTGATGGGTCTACTTGAAGGGCCAACACAGAATTAGGACATCTTAGGGGCAAGGTTTTTCTACAGCTTCCTGGATTATTGTAGGATTAAGAAGGCTTTTTAAAAAGACAGAAAGAATGACATCTGCAACATAAAGATAACTGTGGTTGCCAAGTAATGCCAAAGAAATTCACTGCAATTCACACAAATCATAGAATCAGAGAAAGGTTTGGGCTGGACAGGACCTCAAAGTTCATCTCATTCTAGCACTGCTGGATACCTTCCCCTAGACTAGGTTGCTCAAAGTCCCATCCAACCTGGTGTTGAACACATCCAGGGATGTGGTATTCACTCTTAGCTTCCCTGCGCAACCTGTTCCAGTGCCTCATCACCTTCACACTAAAGAATGTTTTCCTAATAGCTAATCTAACCTACACTCTTTCAATTTGAACCCACTCCTCCTTGTCCTGTCACTGCATGCTTCTGTAAATAGTCTTGCCCTATCTTTCCTATAAGTTCCCTTCAGGCACTTGAAAGCCAGTTAGATCATCCCAAAGCCTTCTCTTTTCCAGTTAGAATACCCCTAACCCTTTCAGCCTGTCTTCATAGGAGAGGTGCTTCAGCCCACTTATCATCTCCATGACCCTCCTCTGGACCACTCCAACAGTGCTACAACCTTCTTAGGTTGCTGTCAACCTGCTGGACAGGCTTCTTTGATGCAGCCCAGAATAGAGATGGCTTTCTGGGCTGTGAGTGTGCACTGCTGGGTCATGTTGACTTTCTTGTTAACCAACAGTCCCCAAGTTCTCCTCCTCAGGACTGCTCTCAGTTCATTTTCTACTCAGCCTGCACTTGTGCTTGGGATTTCCCCAAGCCAGGTACAGGACCCTCCACTTGGCCTTGCTGACCTTCATGAGATTTGCACAGGCCCACCTCTCAAACCTGCCCATGGTCTTCAGCATGGCATTGCTTCCCTCCAGTGTGTCACTGCACCCCACAGCTTGGTGTCACTGGCAAACTTGCTGAGGGTGCACTCAACACCACTGTCCAAGTCTCCTACAAAGATGTTAAAAGTGCTGGTTTCAATACTGATCCCTGAGGAACACCATTGGTCTCCACTTGGACATCATGCCATTCACTGCAACTCTTTGAATACAACCATGCAGCCAATTCCTTATCTACTGAGCTTATCTACTTATCTACATCTATCAAATCCATGTCTCTCCAGTTTAGACAACTACACCATGTGGGACAATGTCAAACTCTTTGCACAAGTCCAGGTAGATGACATTGGGTGCTCTTCCTTTATCTACCAACATTGTAACCAGGGTCATGAAAGGCTATCAAATTTGTCAGGTACAGTTTGCCCACGTTGAAGTCATTTTGCCTGTCACAAACCACATCCTTCTTTCCACATGCTTTCACATAGCTCCCAGGAGGATCTGTATCATGATCTTGCTGAGCCCAGAGGTAAGTCAGGAAGACCGACTGCCTTCACTTTTTACTTGTGGCCTTAAATTAGTGATGCCAGATAACAAGAAAACAAGTGAAACACTAGGAATAAGATTTTAATTGGATAATGATCTTCTTGAAGACACATGTTGATCGAATAAATCAAAACTGCTAAATCCACTTGTTTTCAGGATCACAAAGCTTTACGGCATGTCAAAAGTAAAGTTACAAAGGCAGAAACTTGGAAGCTAACTACAAAGGTGGAGCAAGGTTGGAAGTGTTTCAGAAGGTGCCAGGTGGACTCTGTCTACCTGATGAGTACTGAGGCTGACAAGCCTGGGGAACTTGACATGGTCCTAATCATCAATCTGTGCTGGCACCAGCTCCCAGAAGCTGAATTCCAAAGAGAAACCAAGTGTCCCAGCAAGCACGTGGCTGTTGACCACAGCTCTGCTGACACACTCCCAGGGGCAAACTCTGTCCTGTGTTATGGTGGTGCCAGGCTGAACAGTTGAGCATCACATTGACACCAAGTTTTTTTTAATAATTGTTAGTAATATTTATTAAACACAGAAAATTTTAGTCATTACAACAAGTAAGTCTTCCTCAACCACCTGAGATGGAAGAGATCAGAGAAGCTATACTTCCAGAGATTCAACTGCAGAGACAGAAACAGAAATACTTGATTTTAACAGATAACTAAGTTGCTCTGTGCCCAAAGGAAGTAAGCCCGAGGTTCACAAGATCCTCTGAACACCTTTCCAGTCTGTCTGGTTGCTCCAGGGCTTAGGCAAGCATGTGTCCTCTCCCTCCTCTACTGACTCCAGGGACAAGGACTCCATGGCCTCTTTTTGTAGCCAGATTTGAGCAGTTTTATAGAGAGTTAGAGAGCTTTTTGTACCATTAAGCCACTCATGGTTAAATTAAATGTCTATTTTCAACTCCTTATTTCTACATGTGTTTGATCAATTAAAAAGTAAGAGGCTAAATCACTTGCTATCCAAATACTGGTTTTTTGTTACAACAGATACCCCCCCAATCACTTACTCAGGCTATGTGATTTTATTTTATTTTCAACAAGGATTAACTGACCAATGTCAAATCCAAGTTAGACTCATACTCAAACAAAACTCTTTAAGTAAAACTCCACTAATCCTAGTTACCCCTGGCCTTATTATGGCTAACAATATTCTTGTTTGCTTGATTTTTTCCCCTAGTATTAGTCATTTAAATAGACCCTCCACTATAAGCTGAGCTTTACAATTTCCTATGGTACAAAAGAAAACCTGCGAGAAAAGCCAAAATAAATATTCACTACTGAATTGAACAAAAAAAGTAAAAGTGAAGAAGTAGGAGGAATACTACATCCCGGTTGTTTGTTTACTTAATTTCATCATAATTATTTAGACTCTCATCTCACTAATAGCTGTGCAGGTGCTAACTTTACTTCAAGAAGGACCTAGAGTTTTTGTTTGCATAAATCAAGTACATTTAATCAAGTGCACATTAGCTCATCAACACATTGGATCTGATGAGAAATTGCATAAGTGACAATGCCAAGCTATTTCAGTGAATATTCATGATATCTCTGTGGAACAGGCTGACTGGAGGAGAGTGAGAACAAAATGACAGTAAAAGAACGGTAGCAATTACTTTTCTAGCAGTTAATGTTGCCATTAACTGCTTGCTGGCAAGAGCTTAAAGTTGCAAACCCCAATTTAAGCTTGTTACCTTAATTTTCCAATTGTAATTCAACATTCTGAATGTGACACCAGTGTAACAAATATCTTCATTCAATGCTTCATACAATAAATAATTTAAAAGTATATGAAAATTTCCAAATCATAGCCATTACAAAAATATTAACGCTTAGTATTACATCTTCATAAGAATGAATAAATAAATGTGCAAATCTTTTTCTCAAAACTGAGCCAGAATTTAAACCTGTTTGCAACAATTAAGTGGTACTTTTTTGTTCTTAGTAGGCATTCATGAAGAGGTCTCCCTTCAAAATGTAATTTGTCCTTAATGGTCTTCTGCAAAGCACTTCCAGTTTTGTAAAGCTATACAAAGCCTTTATCCAACATCCAACACCATCTGTAGAAAACTCAGGGAGAGTAATGTTGTACCCTCAGTGAGGATATTTTACATAGCAAGTCTTCAAGTCAGATGAACAAAGCAAGACTTAAATTAAAGAACAAAAAACTTGGATCGCTTTCTGATTCCTAGAAAGGATGAAGGAGGAGAGGAAGAGATGGCTCTTTAGGTGCACCATCTACTACATCCTTTTGAAATCCAGAACCTTGTGTGCTGCTGACCAACCTACCAAGAAGGTTACACAGCATCTCCTTGTGCAGAGCTGCCTCCCCACTACTACTGCCCACCAAGTTCTGGTACAAGGTACTTCACTGGACTCACATCTGCCATTTCAGAAGAATTTAGATCCTTATGAACTACAGTTCACAACTGCAGCTCAATTCAGCTGACCCCAACTGTTTGTTTTGTCCCCCTGTAACAACAGAGGAGATTCATGCTATCAGACTTCACAACATCACACACTGGTATGAACAGCCATAAAATACAGTTTATATTCATATGCCTGTCTGTAAACTCTAGCAGATTCAAAGTCCAATAGAAAATAACCCTGAATGTCAGAATAACCTCTGGCAAAGGGACAGGCTGAACAGCTGAATGCGTCAGCTTCTGGAGCATAAGTCAGAGTCACAAATGTATTTATTGTGCTATCCTTCCCATGTTGTTGACCATCCAGGAGTATCAAAGAAGCCAGGTTATCAACACTGTTGTAACAGACTATCACAAGCATCCAAAGCTTCAGTTGCACATTTTGGGGGTTCATGTTACTACAAAATACCATATCACGTTTTGATGGGTTGACCCTAACTTCTTTCAATAATCTCAGATGATTTAAACAGCTTTTGGTACCAGAGGCCACCATTCAAACTTCTTTCCCAAACATTGGCACCATTTAGTTTTGGTATTTGTTTAAGTAAAATATTTTAAGAAAGACTATTTTCTACTTCATAGGCAATCAGACTAGGCTTTAGATCCACAAGTGTTCTAGGCAAGGAGGACAAGCCATGCTAGGCTTGGAAGTAGACTTCCCTCTGCCCTTTTGTTTTGGCTGGAAGCATGTTCTATTCTGGTGTACCAATTGCAGGCAGCAGCCCCTGTACCCAAGTGTGCTGGGTCTGTCTCACAACCCGAGAGGCAGGCGGGGCATTAAGCATCAGCCCAACATGCATGTATAATCTCATTCCCTAGCAAATAGGGAACAGGTCTCCCAACTGATTTGCCTATAGCATGGTACACAATCCTGCTCCTGCAAGACCAGTTGCACATTTCAAGCTTTGGGGGAAAAAAAAACCAAAAAAAAAACACAGAAAAAAAATCAGCCTAAATTTAGAATTGATATCTTCTGAAAAGGACTGTAAAGAAAACTGAAGTCAATCCTAGGTACATACCAGCAGCCTATTACTTACCAACCTTTGCTTCCTTCTAGATTCCAATTGTAATGAGAACATAAACAGTAAAATAAGCATATATCTCCCTCAAATAAATTACCTATTCAGAGTTCCCTCTGGTGTTCAATAAGCTCATCATCACATTCAAGGTAACAGCCTTCATTACAAAAGCATAAGTTCCCTCGCGAGCAAGTTATCATTTGATGACGAGCTCAGCGATAGGGACAGGACGTTGTAACTCGTGGACAAAAGCAATGCTATTTTCCATCAGATTTCAAAGAGGTGATAAACTTACACTTCCTCCTTTGTGTATTCATTCGAGTGTCTGATTAACCCCAAAAGGACCCAAAGTGTTAAAGATCACTTCTGCCTCCCGGTGTCACCAAGACCGACGAAGTCTCGGAGGTGGCAAAGTCACAAATTACAGGTACAGCCCATCTGAACGCGGCACGCAAAGATGTTCTGCACCTCCCGAATAACTATGCCTTGAGTCACAAGCCTTCCCAGCCTCGCACTCCCATTCGCCTGCACGGAACATGAGCAAAGTACAGTGTATCTAATTAACAGTTTGGAAAGAAAGTTTAAAGCTGCCTCTGCAAAGAGACGAAACGCGTTTGCAGGAAAATCCCAAACGAGTTCCCGAGTCGGCGGTGCGCAGGCGGAGCGCGGGGTGGGCGCCGGGCCAGTGCCAGCCGCGACACCGGGGCTGCTGACCCCGGCCGCTTCGGGGTTG
>WEIU01015975.1:320114-345634 GCA_013389925.1 Aegithalos caudatus | reverse complement strand
GCTGCCCCTGGGCAGCCTCTGCCCGCGGCCGGGGTCGGCGCTTGGCCTCCGCGGCGCTCTCCAGCGGGCGGCGGTACAGGGAAAGGGTCTGCCTGCGGGTCTGTACCTAACGGCCTTGGGGTACCTGTCCTAACCCAGTGGTATTCTGGGGACGCTCCTGAACATGAAGGAACAGTGTGATTCCCACCCCATATCCCCTGAGCAGTCTCGGAGCACCCAGAGGCTGCCTCCCTTCCTGTACACCCTTGTCGTTGAGGGGCCCAGAATATGTCACTAACATCAGTTTTACTGAACTTGAAGTACTCTAGAGTTTATCCCTGTTAGGTAAATTCTCTGCAATCACAGTTTCTGCAGGTTGTTTCTCTGCTCAAGCACTCTACTAGAAAGCCTGTGTTTAAATTTTTCATGCCTTCCCGCAGAAACAGATCAACAAATTTATTTCAGAGCCCACTTCCCACCTGTTGTGAATACAGCATTGCTATAGCATCATCATCTCCAGGTTCAGATGTTAAATTTGTCTCAACTATAGCTAAAGTAAGGATAGTCTATTAAAAGGAGGGATGTCTTAGAAGAACGGCTCAGGTAAGTTTTGGTCAGGTTGTTTAGACTTTGTAACTTTCCGTCGGTGGAATGTGGATCAGCAATGTTCCAAGGAGTAATTAATTAACTGCTCTTGGCACTTTGAGTGCAGCTTCATTAAATGCTGTGTGTTGTGCTCCCTACCAAAACAACAGGAGACAGCTGGTCCAAATGCCATGCTTCCCAAACTGGAAGTTGCTGAAAAGTTACCTTTGCATCTCAAAATAGCAACAAATACCAGATAAATAAAAATCAGCTCCAAAAACCTGGGATTTGAATAGAGTTATACTTTTGGAAGAGATGTCAAAAGTTGCTTTCAGACCCTGGCTCTGCAAAATTGCAGACTTAACAGTGGGTTGGGACCATTCAAATATACTATAGAGTTTTGTAGTGTTTTCCCTTTGGGGTTGCATAGGGGAGGTGGACTGTGCTGGCTTGATTTTGCCAGTCTGTCTCAGTTTTTGTGCTAACGTCCACCAGAAGACCCTTGTCCTTTTTTATTGGCTTCTGTACTGCTCTTCACCTGACTGGGATGAGTCACTGCAACATGAGAAAGAACAGCTCTGGCATAACTCCAGTGTCTCAGAAAGTCTGGATTCCCCTTCTGGACCTCTTCATTTACTGGAAGAGAGAAGGGGAATCTTAAGAGAGAGATGGGACTTCCCTAGGAAAATTGGGTTAGTCACGTCCTGCAATCCTTGTGAGGAATCCAGTAAGGAGAAGCTCACAGGCTGCTAATGGGCTTGGTAACACCTGACTTTCCAGGCTGCTTTCTCAACATCTGGGCTTCTGGCCAGGTTGTACCCTAAGTTTTGGCAGAATGCCCTGGAATTACCAGCCTGGGAGCTCTCTTTGTGCCCTGGGCTGTGAATCTCTGCCTTCCTTCACATTCTGCTCCAGGGCCTTTAGCTGGGGTCTCTCACTCATCCCCCTATCCTGCCTGCTCTAAACCTAATGATCCACTCTCCCTGCTCTGGGGGAAAGCCCACAGTCTGCTTCATCTGGTGACCACTGACCAGGACTGTACTTGCCACACTTTTGCTGTCTCAAGGTGGCTGTACCCAGGCTAAATCTAAGCCTTGCCCCCCTCCCAGCTCACAACACAGCTCCCTCTGGCTGGAATAATTTCCTCCAACCCCTGTTCAGTTTTTGTTGCTCTGGCCTCATTTTTTTTTTTTTTTTTTTTTTTTCCCAGAAACCTGCTTGTGGACATATACATAGCAGGAGCAATGGCAACAGTTTATTTAATTTGAAAGAAGAGCTGGTGAAGTGAAGCTGTACTGAATCTTCATCTAGTCCATGACAATCCCTTGCTGTGCACTTGACCTTGCCAAGTGTGACAGGGATTTTGAAGCTGATCTGGATCTTGAGGTGGCCACACAGCATCCCACCCCAGGATAGCTGTCTTCTCTGCTAGGCCTCCATAAGTTGCTGTTCTGCCAGGCCCATGCTTCTGCCAGCTGGGACAGAAATGTGTGCCACAGCACTCTGGTTACTGAATTCTGAATTCGGCACTTGGCCCACTTGCAAGGATGAAAAGTGTTCACAGGATGGTCTTCTGCACTTCCTTGTCTTGGAACCAGCACACCATTCTTCTGACCCATGGAGAAGTGGTGCAGGGAGATATTCTCCAGTGAACCCAGATAAACAGCTGCACATCAAAACCTGCTATTTGTGATCGAAGGACTAATTCCCTCCCTTACCATCATCCACCAAAAAAGAAAAAGGAGGAAATAGGTCATATCAAGTCCTAAATGCAGAGATGCTTAGAAAAGAGCAACAAGTAAAGGACTGAATGATTAACAGCTTCCCAGACTCCTGGGAATCTTCATTGCAGTCATGGACATACACAGGGTGTGGCTCAGGGCAGAAAGCTTTGTTCCCTCCCTCTCAAGCATCAGGACAAAGATGACAGGGCTGTGTGTGACTAGAACTCTAGTCCAGATTTCAATTTCCTCTTTATTTCCTCTCTCTGTATTCCAGCTTTCTCTCCTTTATCACCCATTTGTTGTTATTTGTATCCTCCTGTTTTTTGTTTGTTTTTTTTTTTCTCTGCCTGTTATTTTTTTTTCTGCATGTTATTTTCTTTTACACGGAAGGTGACACCTGTGCCTCTTCCCTGCCTGCTTCTCTTCCCAGTGCTGTCAGTTCTGAATTTCGTCCAAGACGCAGCCATACACAGTATCGTTCCTACTGCTGAGACCTCCAAGGCCGGTAGAAAAGAATTTTCAGCTGTTGTTATTAAAACCACCTTTTCCCACGATCAGCAGAACTAGTGAAGGCAGGTTTCCTGCGGTTTGGTCCGTGACTCGCTGGTGGCGATACCTGTCCCCCGTCTGTGTCCTGTGCCGTCTCCTGGGCGGCGGGAGCGGGCGCTGCTGCGGGGCCCGCACAGCGCGGCCGGGCCGCGGGCTGCTGCCGAGCGCTGCCCTCAGCACCAGAGCTCCTCCTTCGTCTCTGTTGGAAAAACAGTTTGAGTCTCTAGTCGCTGACGCTCACAAATCCCTAGGAACTTAATTATCTTTGAGGTTTCTACCTCTTTTATTCATTTGTTTGCAACTAGCCAGTGTGTTCTGACATTTTTATGAGGGGCTGATGGGCAGATAAACAGTCAGATGATTGATTATCAGTCTTTAGGAAGCAAGGTTATTGCCCCGTGGTCATGGAGATAACCCGGGAGCAATCCAAACAGCTAAAAAAGAGCATCAAATCCTTTATGAAGTTTTGAAAATTGGCCTTTTTGTGCACAGACAGTTTTGATTGTCTGCAAGCCCACATTTCTGATCAACCTCCTTACATCTTGCTTGGGGAATGTCCCACATCTCAACTCTCTTCTGAAGGGTGGGGAGGAGGAAGAAAGGGGGAAAAATATTCTTCATTAAGCAGCAATTCATCAGCTGGACTGGGCAACCATTAAAATTCAGCCTGCCCTAGGACTGCTGCTACCACCATCCTTTATAAGAAATTTATTTCAATAATTGGAAAGCAAAAAGTACAAGAAGTAGGATACTATCTGAATGGGTTTGGTCTCATGGCAAAAATACAAACAAAGCACCTATAAGGATTTTGCCTCTCCATTTGATGTCTCTAGTTTGGATAGGGCACTGCATCATCTTCTGCTGAAATGACCCAAATATATGTATCTAAATTTTTACGGTCCATAAATCAACCTGGGATCTACTTCTTCTGTATAAAAAGTGCCAGATAAATCTAAGGTGTTATTATTAAATTTGTGAAATGTCACTGTGTGCATCCTGATTTTTATGCCCTTTGCACCAAGCTCACATGGCAGATCAATTTGTAAACATCTGGAGTTGTTCTTTGCTTGATGGATTTCTCAGTGTCCATTTTCCAACAATCCAGAAAAAAAATGTTTAGGGGTGAAATAACCTAAGGTTAACTGTACAATTCCCTTTTTATTTTTTTTTTCCTTTGATGCTAGAAAATATTTGATCCACCCAGAGAAAGCGAGTTTTGGTATTCCCTAACCAACCATCACTTGATACAATTGTTTACCCCTGTGCAAAATGATACCCAGTCAGAATTTTTCATTTGTTTAGTTCTACATATACTTTTTACAGATATAAATTGCTGTGCAAAGGTATGAGATAAAAACCTAGCAGGGACTGGGTACAATTTCCCTGTGGAATTCACAGAAAGCCTTATATGGATATATGGAATACCTATACACATTTGCATAACTATTACAAGTAGCAGCCTTCCCAGTCAAGGCTTGATGTTCTAACATTGCCCTGGTTGCACCTGGTTGTGTGTGAGCCTGGTTTAGAGATCCTTGGTTAATGAAGAGGTTTGTATAGGCAATGCTTGCCTTTTTAAAGCTATCTTGAATTTTTTGAGGAATTTAATTAAAAAAATTATAGGACCAAAAATTTATAAGAATTTTCATCATGAAGTCTGGTTTCAAAATGTAGGTAAAATGCAGATTAATATAAAATATTCACAACAAATATTTGGCCCTGCCCTTTTCTTCCCCTTCTTTTTTTGTTGTTTAAATAACCCTTATACAAACACACATACACACACACCTGTGTATGTATAAACCAGACAAACCAGCATGTCCAACTATGATTAAGGCAACTGCCTAGCAAAACACCAAAGCCATTGCTCTGCCATTCATTTTAACCACAGCCAATATACTTACACTTGGTGGTATTGGTAATTCTTCAACTGGTTGAAGAATTGACCATTGGGACCAACTAACTGCCATGCATGCTTCTAGAAATATATCAATATTGTAGAAAAAAAATCAGTATTTTTATAAAAATAATATCATTATCTACTCATATTTGAACTCATTTATTATGGAGATGTAGACTATGGGAAGACAATTACAAATAAGAGTTCATGATTACAGTGTTTTGTTCAAAAGTGGAAAATCGGATTTATCTCTTCTGTGCTGGAAATAATGCATCTTTTACATCAGTAACCTCAGATACTGTGAGATTAGTATTTTCCAACTATATAGTGCCGAAATTTTATGTTTATACTATTGAAGTGTGTCTGAACTGTAGTGGTTTAGAATGCAGCTTAAATAGTAGGAGTTTAGGATGGTACAACAGCATTAAAGAAGCATTTGTCATTTTGAAATATTTAGACCTTTCAGAATTCATCAATGACACTTCAGTTAAGAAGGAAAATTAAAGTATTGACTATTACCACAGAAGCTGTATTTTACCTTTTTACTCAAAGGAAGATTTCCAAGATAATATGTGTATTTCAAATGACTAGCTGAGCTTCCATCATGTAATGGCAACTAATCAATAAATCATGTGCCATTGTTGTAGCTCAGCATGTCAAATAGCTGCATTTCAGTGTCCACACTTGAAGGTGTTGAGCAATTTTTTTGTTGTACATTTCTAGCTCATTAGCCCTGATTCTAAGAGTGGTTATTTTCATGTCAGTGAAATTGGTAGAAAAATCACGTCTTACCTGCTTCTGCCAAAGGGAGGAGATGGAATGAGGTAATGAACAGGAAACTTTTGTCCCTTAACACTGCCTGCCACCCCATGTGGGTTTGCTAAAGCAGCTTTTCCTTGTGAGCAACATGGAAAATAAATACATGGCATCCTGCTATACATGGATGTTCTGATGCTCATGGGAGATGGTAAAAGGATGAATGTATTTGAAAGCAGCTTTTGGCATACATAAATCATGAGGTTTGTTCTGAGGCCTGGGACATCCAACTCAATGGATTTTGGTTAGGTAACAGCATGAAGATGGACTAATAAACTTCTAATTACCCTGCACATCTCTCACATTTGCCTACCAGAGCTCCAGTGCAATCTTCATCAGCCATATAAAAACTGCATGAGTAGGTGAAATAGGTGGCCAGTATGCATCCAAATCTCTGGTTTAAGAACAGTGGCAAACAGCTGAAAAAGCATTAACCTTTGTGATCTCCCATTGTCATTAATCACATTTGGAGTGCCTTTGCCACTCTGTCAGAGTATCTAAAAATGTTCTTGATGAAAACGGTTGGTTCACTTGGACCCAGGCCAGAATAAAGTGGTGTTTGTCCTCAGAGAGATGCAACAAAGAACTAGCCAAAGTGCAGTTGCTGTATTTTGTCTGCAGTAAACAGCTCTAGTTCATCAGGATATTGCAAAATCTAAATGTCCTTTCTGCATCAGTCTTTAAAACGCCTGTTTTTTTTCATGTTTTCATTTATTAGAAGATTAAATTATTTTCTTGTAGACAATAACTCAGGATGTAATAAACCCCATGTTTATCACAGGCACATCACATAACTGGAACTCATGCAATCTGAAGTGAATTGTGAGGGCTTGTATAGGTTTCTGCAAGCATAAAACACCAATGCTCAGTTTTCCAGTGGCTCTGTTTTATGTGTGTGTGTGTGTGTGTGTGTGTGTATACATGTATATGCATCAAGTCTTTTCTTGTACTCCTTTCCTGTATGCAGTGTGAGGAAGCCTGGGGTTTCATTTCCAAAGTGATTAATAGTTGAGGCTGCAGCTATATTTCCTTCTAGTAATTCTTGCATAAACTGTGCTCCTCTGAAAAAGAAGTTTGCACAGCTTGGTATAAAATTTGTGAGAGCTGAACAAAATCCAGTCACATCAGATCAACTAAGGAACAGTCCTGCACAGTGGCACAGGCTAATCAGGATTTTTGTCACCTTTCTGATAGTTCTGAATGACAGTTTTGATAGTCCTGGAACCACATCTACTGTGTGACCTCATACATGGAGGTTCAGACACCCAGACAGCTGGAAAGGATCTCTGAGGTATTTAGAACATAGCCCTGACCCGGAGCAGTATCACATACACCTATAGGCAAATTCTGACTTGTTTGTCCAAAGAAGGACTATGGAGTTGATCAGAGGGCTGGAGCATTTTTCCCATGAGGAAAGGCTGAGAGTGTTGGGGTTGTTCAGCCTGGAGAAGATATGGCTCCAGGGTGACCTTATTACAACCTTTCAGTACCCGAAGGAGGCCTGTAAGAAAGGTGGGGAGAAACATTTTAACTGGCTCTATTACAATAGGACAAGATGTAAGAGTTTTAAACTAAAACAGGGTTAGTTTAGAGTAGATATAAGAGAATTTTTTACAGTGAGGTTGATGAAACACTGGTACAGGGTACCCAGAGGGGTGGTCAATGCCCCATCACTGGAAATACCCAAGGTCAGCCTGGACAGGGTTCTCAGCAACTTGATCTAGTTGTAGATATCCCTGCTCTCTACAGAGAGTTGGACTAAATGACCTTTACAAGGTGCCTTCAAACCAAAAGTATTCCATAATTCTATGATTCTATGTTCTCCTAAAAATCTCCATCGATGGAGGTCTGAGAATTTTGCAGGCCATCTATTTGCCTCTTAACCGTTATTGTAATCCTAATATCCCATCTGAATCTTCCTTACTGCAGATGAAACACTTTCTCCCTTAAGTTAATAAGGATGTTAAAGCAGGTAGGTTGTTCTTGTCTCTTCTCAAAACCCCTTTATATATTTGAAATTTGTGATTATACATTTTCTAAGTCTTCATTCTTTACACTTGTCCTCTACCATTCATTCAAACTTCTCCTGTAGGCTGAAGGTCTAGGTCTCTGATTATTTGCTGGGCTTGTGTAACTGGGCAGCTTTGCCTCTAAAATGCAATTCTTAACAGTGGCCCTGATCCTTCAGCTGAGCCCTTGCCAGTGGTGAATACAGTGAAAAGATTGCTTCAGTTGTTCTGCAATTTGTATTGTTATTATATGAAACTTGGAATTCTGAGCTAAAAAGTCCTGGGAAAATGGTGCATTGAAATGGAGAAGAATTGAGGAACGTGGAGAGTGTGGATCCTGTCAGTAGATGGGTTTGCTTATTAAGTATGTAATGATTCTAGTGAAGGTGAAATCTACAAGGATTAGATGACCTATGCCAATGTTATAGTACCCTGAAAATGTTATTTACTCTTGCTGGATTTGTTTTGGTTTGCATTTAGCCTCCTTTTTCATCTGACTGAGGAAGTAAATGATATGAAAGTAATAAAACATAACTTAAATTAGCTAGCAAAATAAGCATCCTGGAGGATAAACTTCAGCATCATTAGAGAAAAGAGGCAAACACAGAGATTTAACTAGACAAGAAGGTATACTTCTTTTGCATGCTGGAATTAAGCCAAACCTGGCATAGGTGCCCAGTGCCCAAACTAAAATACCATGAACACAACCCTAATGCAATGATGTGACCCTGGGGGAGTCATCTCTCACCTAACAGCTCAAAGCCTGAGCAGGGGGATTGAGTCTGGACACTGTTCATCCAGAGGCACACTAAAGCAGTAACAGGAGCTTGTAGCTGGGAGCTCCTGTCTCCCAAATATCCACTCTAACTATGTTACTGCTGCCTTTGGCACCTCTCCCAAGCAGTTCTCTCAGCATGATGATACATGGAAGTAAGGAAATGAATGCTGAAAGTAGCAAATGATGATTAATGAACACCTACTCCCTCTTTTACTGTCCTTCCCCTTGTAACCTGTCCTTGATAATTAATTTCTTCAAGAGGGGTTTCACTTTATAACTAAGTTGGTTTAAGTTTCTCTTCAATGATTGATGGTTCCCATCCCCTTCCCTGATTCTGGCCATAAAATTCCCCAGCCTCTTGGTCCGGTTTGGTACATATCTGACCCCATAAAATAAGCTTCTTTCAGGAGCCAACAATCAGAAAACAACAAGGAAAAGAGAACTATATTTTCTGCTTCTGGAATGCCTGATGATATTGCTCCCTGAGCTGGTTTACCACCTTGCCAGGATGGTGCTAACAGTGGCATATTGGAGTGGGATTGGAATAGGATGAGAGAATGGAACATGCAGGAAGCAGACCACTAGATCAACATCTGGGTAAGCCTCAACATCCCTTTCTGCTGTTAGAGAGGAAAAAAGTCATGGGAAGCAATCACAAGGTTCTTCATTTGTGTTTTCTCTTCTGAAATATGTGGTTTTAACAATACTTGACTTTCAGCTTCTACCTCCCACTGAAGTTGCAGCTGTCTGTACTTGAAGTAGGTGGGATGCTTAAGAATGAGATTGTTACAAAGAGGCAATGCAGTTTCTTTGATTATCTGTTTTTCTATTTTTCTGTAAGATTCCACTCCCTGGCACAACCTCAGAGCAGAAGTCAATAAGGCAGTAGGAACATTCACATATTAAGCTTTCTGCACACCAGTTAGCATGGGGCATGAGAATGCTGTGAGTGTGAACTCCTGCTGCCACCTGCCTCTCCCGCCTCCATCGCCTTCAAAAGGATGGAGGCAGCAGGAGGGGCAGCATAAGCCAAAAATCAAGCAAATGAGAAATGGCTGGACAATTGTAACTGACAAGGAAGAGACTTTTAAGAGGCAAAATTTAAAGCCTAATTTCAGTTTTCCTTGTTAAGATGCTGTTAGACCTCCTACAACAATGACAAAGTCTGATATAATCTAAGCAATTTTGTATAGCTGAGAGCTGAATGAGTCTCTATCAGACATTAAAATCTCTCTCCAATGTTTTGCTTCTGATACCCAGGAAATTTTCTTCTGCACTTGGAACAGAAGAGAAATCATCATTTGAATAAAACAAAGAAAAACAACCAAACATTTGGCAAATACATTATTTTAATTGTAAATGTGGTAACTATTTGGAAATGTTGATGTTTTTTGGCAAGCGCTGTGCACACATGTAT
The DNA here is from genome assembly GCA_013389925.1 of Aegithalos caudatus. NCBI lineage: Eukaryota > Metazoa > Chordata > Aves > Passeriformes > Aegithalidae > Aegithalos > Aegithalos caudatus. The sequence continues at coordinate 335,877 of WEIU01015975.1, read as the reverse complement.
GTTATTAGTCACCCAACACATTAGATTTGTGATAAATACATTTCTTAAAATAGATTTGCTCAGTATTTAGAATTTTTGTTTTCTTTATTCAATGAATCTCCAAAACTGTAGCAGATGGATAGGGGGAAAACATTTTTGACCTCAGAATGGAATAGTTTGATGGAATTGCAACAGACAGATGACTTCTTTGTGTTAATAGCATCTTATTCAAAATGGTTACTGCCATGGATCAGAGTGCTGTATTACAGGCTTATGATAAGTATTGCTGTAGAAGACATTTAAATCTAGTTTGGCAAAGAACGGTAGAAAAAAATAACTTCATTTACTATGTCTGCTCCTTGATCCTTTAGCAGTTTTTGTAGTTTGAGATTCTTATTTTTGCCATGTTTTCCTAAGAAAATAAGGCTTATGAACTGATGGTTTGGATTTTTATCTCTTCCCCCATAACAAATTTGGAACCATGTCCTAATTTGAGGTTTTTAAATATTGATATCCTGGAAATTTTATTTAAACAATCTATAGAGGTAAAAGTAGCCAAATTGGTGCCATAAAGGAAAAATGTGATGTCAGTAAGCTTGGTAAGTATGAAGGAAACAGAAGATTTAGGTATGCTTCAGGTGTGGGAAAGGGTTCGTATGGTTGCTGTCATAGTTTTAGGCAGTGAAAAAGAGCCATTGGATTAGCTGCAGAGGTGACTGATTTTGATAATTTTGTGTCAAAATACTGTTGTGTGCATCATACGAAGTGAAGGAAAGGTTTAGCTTAATTTTTAGTTGCTTTGAGGATTCACAACAGCAACAGCCAACAACCAAAATCTTGTTTCTCTCTGAGTGTCTGAGATATGTGACTCACTGAGAACTTCTGCAGCCTTGGTCCCTTGTGGTAGAGGAGTCCTTCTCTCAGGTCTTGCTCTCACAACCACGTTTGCAGCCATTGTTGGCTCCATGCCTATGGATGGCCCAAATGGGAGTACTTTCATAGGCTTAAAAGGAAGATAAATGTATAGTCGTTAGCAGGGTCAGTTCCCATGAGCTCGGTGTTTCTATCACCTGATGGAGCAGCTCTCTTAACCCAGGTGAGGTTGACACGGGTGCCTTACAGAAGGTTTAATTCTCACTGACAGCTAATGTTAGCAGCTAAGTGTTCATATTGCTTCTTTGTTTTCCTGTGGTGCTTTGCCTGATTCTGAATGCCTTTAAAGAGGTGCATGCCTGCAATTTCATGTGAAAACAATATTCACTGTCTTTTCAAAACATATGATAGAGGAGTCCAAGAGAGAAAACTAAATGAAAGAGGTGTGAAAAACATATCAATCTGTGTTAACAGCTGATTTCAGCAGCCTCTTCAGTCACACTCCTGTGGCTGGGAAAAGTTCTTTCTTTCCTCAAAGAAAGTTGCCCCCCTAACATTACTCTGAGGCAGGGTGAGGAGAGTGAAGAGGAAATGAGTGTTTCTTCTTGTTTGGTAATTTTGTTCGACTCAAAGACTCTTAGCAGCCGATGAAAGCAGTTGTGCTCCTGTTGGCTGCTTTCTTTGTGTATTAGGCAGAGGGAAATGGCAGCCTGCTGCAAAGGAAGGGCCCTTTTCACCAATCATGGAAATTCCCTTATCCTGCCCCCGAACAAGCAAGCAAGGAAACAGCAACAGGAGATAGCACGGTGCGTTGGCAATGGAGGGGAACAGCCACAGAACAATTGATGTGAAAGCCTTCAGCTGAAATCAGCATGTGGCCCACGCAGCTGCCCAGCCTGCCTGCCTGTGGCTGCAGTAAAGTATTTACACCTTGGACAAAGTAAAAGGAGCGCTAAAAAAAACCAGGAGAGATTCATTACACTGTGTTTATTAACAACACAGTGCTTTATCTTCAAAGTGTTGTGCACAATTAATCAATATATTCAGTAAGCACAGTAAATGGATAGCATTCATTATCACCCAGTCACTATCTTACAAACAGATTTAAAGTGATGAGAAGAAGATGCACTTGAAACCTTGTGAAGGAACGTTTTTAACCTACTGTTTGAACTGGTGCAGCCCTTTTTTAAACTGCTTTGTACCACCTTGTCCTTTCAATCCCAGTTTCATTAGGGATGAATTGCCCACAGGGCTGAAAGGGCATTTCAGTGTCCTCTCTTACGGCTTTGGTATCCGCCTGTTAGGAGCTAGAATGAAATCTGTTCAGTTGATAGAAAGATGTGATTACTCTCAGAGGATAGTCATCACTTTCAGCGATTTTGGCAGCAGTAGTCCTGAACCAGTATTTTATGGGCTCACCCTCATCAAGTGTGCATTTTCCCTCTGGATACAGGAAAGGTGGACTAGAGTTGTGCTTGGTTTGAACCTAAAAGATGTTGCCATCCCCAGGTTCTGAGAGAGTGGGTATTCCATGGCATTTGTGTCAGTCTCCAAGTCCTGGGCTGAATTCACACTACCGGCAGCAGCAAAATAAAGCTACAACCAGTCCCCCAAGGCAGGCAGATTCCAGTTAATGTCTGACTAGCAACAGAAACGGTATATATCACACAGTAATACGTAGGGTGTGGAGCATAAGTCTTGTGAAGAGCAGCTGAGGGAGCTGATGTTTTTTAACTTGGAGAAAAGAAGGTTCAAGGGAGACATTATGGCACTCTGCACCTACCTGAAAGGAGGTTGTGCTGAGGTGAGGGTCGGTCTCTTCTCCTAAGTAACAAGTGATAGGATGAGGGGAAATAGCCTCAAGTTACACCAGGGGAGATTTAAGTTGGATATTAGAGAAAACTTCTTGACAGAAAGGGTTGTCAAACATTGGAAAAGGTTGCCCAGGGAAGTGGTTCAACCACTATTAAGGTCTTTACATGAAGCGTAGACGTGGACCTCAGTGACATGGTTTAGTGGTAGATGTGGAAATGCTGGTTTAAGGGTTGGACTTGATCTTAGTAGTATTTTCCAATCTAAATGATTCTCTGATTCTATAGACTAGAAAATGAAATCAAGCCCAGAAAGAGAATTCAGATCATGGAGAGCTCTTCTAGCATAAAACAGTACAGTAGTAATTTTCTGAGTATTGTCATTTAGTGAATTACAAACCTTTTCAAAGTTATCTTGTCATTCATAGGACAAACTCACTTCAGTGTGGACGTGCAAGTACCAGTTCCAAGCAGTTCTGTCAATCTTTTCATTAAAGTTCCCCCCCCACCCCGTCCTTTCCCTCCTTCCATCACTCTTTTTTTTCCTCCAAAGAAAGCATTGCACAATGACAGAAAGAGGAAAAATCTGTGAAACTCCAGGTCAACAAGAAGGTCTTATTTCTATTAGACTTCTTTGGAACCTTTAGTTTTTTTGGGGGTTATTTTGAAGAGTACTTCTAATGCTGCTTGCGTCTGTAGAGTCTTTGTAATTTTAGACCTTTTGAAATTAGTCTGAGCAATCCTTCAGTTTTTTTAGTGCTTTTAAAAGAAAATCTACTCATGATTAACATCACTAGCTTCAGTAAAAATGGAGCTTGTGCAGTAGTTTCAAGGTTTTTCCTTCCATTTCTATTCTGGTTAGTTTAGTGCTTGAGAGATTATTTGTTCAGATATGCTTTTATTTGTTTCAGATAGGATAGCTTGATAGAAAAACTCAGTGATTAATTTATGTTGTTATTAAACTATCAGGGCTTCATGTATTACAATATATATATTGTGAATCAAAATGAAAAGAACTGAGGAAATTAAAAAATAAAAATAAAAATGTATTTGATGGACACTTTAGTCCAATTTGTACCAAACAGTAATCTGCCCATGTAGAGAGCTCAACAGGCTAAATTTCAGGGCCAAGCTGTGCCACAGATTCCTGTGCTGCCTTAGATCACCATTAGCAACAGCATTTTTAAACAGTTGCTCATGTGCATCGTTTCTGTCTTTGTATGCCCTAATGAGAAAAAGCAGTCAGTCCAGGGCTGTTCCAGAGGCTTTGGTGCTTCAACTGCTTGGCTGCCATGGGCCACACTAGGCACCCAGCCTGCTGGAAATGAGATCAAGTCTCTCTTTTTTTGCACCTATTCATGATGAGAAGTGTCATATGTGTACAGTGTGGCTGAGTTAACATGGTTGTGGTAGCTGTTATATTTTACATTTCTTTCCAAATGTAGTTAAGTATCCCAAAGCCAAATTCTAATTGTTCTAATGCCAAAACATTACTTTAGAACTTAAAAACATGAATGGGCTACAATACTTTGCTTTTCATTTAGAGCTGTGGTTTTCACAAAAAATCCACTATAGTTTTAGAAATTAACGGTAACCTACAATATTTCATGTACCCAGTGTCATCATCCCTTTGCTCACCAGGAGGAAAAGTTCAAATAATTTAATTGGCAGCTATTGATTCTAGAGATCATGAGAAGACAATCACAGCATTTCTGTTATTAAATTGTGCTGTAGCCCAAACATATATTAAGGGGCCAACTGCTATGTCTGAAATATGCAAAACTCTTGAACAACAGTTCAGCCTTACTTGGTAGTTTGGACACTACTAAAGATCTTGGCAAAACAGAACAAATGCAGGGCATTGTCTGTCTTCTCTACTCTTGCATAGTTTCATGTGGCTGGAGGGGCCAGTTCAGGTGGCTCTAAGGAGGGAGATCTGCTGCAGCCTGCTCAGAGACACCCTGGCAGGAAGGTGGTACAGGCTGCCCAGCTGGGGTCTGGAGGAGAATGGCTGTTAGTATGAGACAGCCCTTCAGGCAATGTGCTTAAGACCCAACACAGATTTAAAAAAAAAAAAAAAAAAAAAAAAAGGTGTAAAGGACACATAGTGAGAACTTCTTAGCGGGACTGTTGCCAGACTGCTTTGGTTCCTGCTTGTGGATTCATCTTAGATGTGTGCTGAAATGTAAAGGTGTTGAACTGAAATGCCACTTTGTCTGTATGGGCACATGCTCTCCTACAGTGCACAGCGATCTCCTGGATGCCCCTGCTGTCCTGCTGGTGGCAAACTGACTTTTCATGATGAGGAAGCCAAAATGCTCTGCAAGCAATGTGCACAGTACTATTAGAAATTATAGAAATTATAATTAGCCTTTGTCCTGCTGTTCAGCCAAGGCTGTCACAGCAAGGAAGGATAGAAATGCTATTGGCTCACTTGTCCTTACTCATTGCTTTGCTCTGCTCTACATGTGCTTACCAACATGTGTTGCTGGACTTGCCATGACCACAGTGAATTTTCACCATTGTGCATTCCCACCACTGTGCATTATCATAATTTCCTCTTCCCTAGAAATCTGGAAGATCCAATACTCCCACCTGACTTCAAAATGGGCTGTGATGGGCAGAGGCTGTATGCAAATAATAATATCATAGCTGATAGCAAGATGAAAACCTATGGCTATGGCTAATGAAGTTAATGGAGCTGGGTTTTCCCATCAGGTGCTGGACTTTACAGCAAAATCAAAATTTACAGGTGTGACATGGTGCATATTTAAGAGGAATGTTCTAGTAAATATCCAAGGAGACAAGACACTGATCCTGAATTTGCATTTAAATTAAACAATATTCAAATGGGGAAAATGGCCTTTTGGTGAAGTGAGAAGGAAGGGACAGAAAAAATGGATAAAATACTTATGGACAGCAGTGGAAGAACCAGAGACTGCAGCATGAAAAGATAATATCTGGCTTACAGTATCTACTGGTACAAAGCCACTGTTTTTTCCAAGTTGATTTGAGCCGCCTGCTGAATAACTTTACTCTGATCCAGACATTTGCATTCTGTGGGGCTTCAGTGTTTTTGACCTAGCACTTAGGATACCAGAAAACGGGCTTGTGAGTGAACAAGGCTCTCAAACAGGCAGTTAAACAGCACATGATTGCAGCTCCAATTGTTTTGTAGTGTGACTTGCAGTTGCTTTTTCACTTAATATTCCTTCAGGCAAACAGGCTTTTTAATTCCTGTGCATTTCACAGGAAGATTTGCAGATCTGTCTTTAATGTTTTGCTTCATCTGATTGTTGTTGAGAAATACCAGGGGCTTGAACTTGAATTCTCTGCCTGGAGACATTTTTGTTTGCTTAGCAGATGAATGGCCCATACAGTGAAATTTGGAACAAAACTTTCTGCAACTCCACATGGTACTTCCTATGTCCCTTTAAAGTTAATTTTGTAGTGTTCAATTATATGTGCATTATGCAGTAAATGATTTGTCCTTCCACAGTGTTCTTCATTAGTGTAGAATTTTTGGACTAAGACTATTTTCGGGTTAAATTTTAGACTTGGTTTTTAGAAAGCCACATCAGTCATGATCTAATTGCACAATTTCAACAGAGCTGACATTTAAAGTATGTGATAATTCTACCACTTCAGACAACCACTGTTTCAAGGACTATCTCCTAGAAACTAAATTAAGGATCCTCTAGATTGAAGTAAGAAGTGCTGAAGCATTGTTTGATTTAAAAAAAATTAAATAAAGTATTCTACAGGGAAAATAATTGTGATTTGTTTATGCAGATATTTGAGATACACTGGCACTGAAAATATACAGGTGGCCAGTTTTCACTTACCAGAATTTCAAGTCCTCTTTGTTCTCTTGACATAAATTTACTGCTAAGAAGACAACCACACTTGGTTTTAAAGCTTAAAAGTGCATATTGGGAAAAATGGCCCATGGATTAATCTTAATAAATATCACTCCCAAAAGATAGTCAGCTTCATAATGAATCTGTCAATCCCACCCATGTACTTGTGGCTAATACACTCTTTGTATTAAAAATAACTTTTCTCAATAAAATGTTGGAAGCAGATGTGCTGTGGGGTCTCTGCATGGAAAATATCCTGCAAGGGGATTGTGTGGAACCACTGGGCAAACAAAGCAGAGCAGGCAGCAACTGTTCTCTTGCTCCTCCAGTGATTAGCATTGATAACAATAAAGTGAAATAAAATAACATAATTGAAAACAACACATCTCTTGTCTTGGTTTTCAGCCGAATCATATGTCAGTTAGTGCAGATCTCTACCTCCCAAAGGCATTGCCTTCACTCTGCCTCTGAAAAAAGCAGTTCCCATCTCTGTTTACTGCCTGCTCAGCTGGGAGAAGGAAAAGATGAACCAGTTAGGTGCTGGCACAAGATATTGCCATAAATCTATTTGTTTCTCTTTTATAGGAAGCAGTTAAGAACATGTGCTTATTTTGATTGCAAAAACAACCTTTCTATATTCCTAGTTCTTACATGGTTTCATAGAATTATGATACATTTTACACATCCCAACATTGTCCTTGCTTGTGGAGCTTGAAATGTAAAAAGAAAGTAAATCAAAGCAAATAAACACAAGGTAAAGTAGAGGACAGAAGCACAAGAAAGAAAAGGAGAATTTTTTTTTTTTGTCAGGGTGAAATTCAGGGTTGAAAACAACCCACAGGATGAAGACAGGATAATTATTCAGTTGCAGGGACTCATATAGACTGGAAAAATAATAAAGCAAAATGATTAGGAAGAGCAGAGAAATCAGGAGGAATGAAAAATGAAAACAACTGTAGGCAGTTTCAAATGTATTTAGTTTTAAGGACCATTTCATACAACAGAACTTAGTATTTAGTCTGTGGAGGAAAGACGTGAACACTGACCTGATGGGGTTAAGGAGCTGGTCATGGCACAAATAACCTTCCAAACTTAACCACTGGCCACAAATAGCAGAATGAAGCAAGTACTGAAACTCTGCGGTCCTTTTGGGGAAGTGCTGGCTGACTGCATTGTGAGGCCAGACTGCAATGTCTGCCCACTTGGCCTCAGCCAGTGTGCCTGTGGACATACTGCCTTTTTCTCTTGTGCCTCAGTTTCCCAGCTGCTCCCTTAACCCAGTGTCATTGTGGAAAACATCATAGAAGAGTAGTAAAAATACCATAAAATTATCATAGAATCACCAAGGCTGCAAGAGACCTTGAGAGCATCCAGACCAACTATCAACCCAGCACTACCACTGTAACTCCTAAACCACTAAACCGTCACCCAGCACCACATCCAGGTGCCTTTTAAACTCTTTCAGGGATGGTGGCTCCACTACCTCCCTAAGGAACCTATTCCAATGTAAGACCACCCTAACAATGAAAACATTTTTTCTGTTATCCATTCTGAATCTCTCCTGTCTCAGCTTAAAGGTCCTCTGGTCCTCTCACTGCAAGCCCAGTAGAAGACACTGGTCCCCACCTCACCACAGCCTCCTTTCAGAGAGTTTAGAAAGCGATGAGCTCCTCCCTCAACCTCCTTTAGACGAAACAAACCCAAATCCCTTAGCTGCTCCTCTTAAGATGGGTTTCTAGGCCTTTTATGAGCAATGTTACCCTTCACTGGACACACCTCAATGTCCTTTGTAAAGTGAGGGGCCCAGAACTGGGCCCAGAACTTGAGGTGAGGCCTCACCATTGCTGAGTACAGGGGATGAACACTTCTCTAGTCCTGCTGGCCACACTACTCTTGATAAGGGCCAAGATGTCATTGGCCTTCTGGGCTACCTGGGCACATGCTGACTCACACTGAGCTGGCTGTCAAGCAGCACCCCCAGGGCCCTTTCTACTGAACAGCTCTCAAATCACTCCCCCCCAGCCTGTAGCACTCTATGTGGCTGCTGCAACTCAAGTGAACTTTAGCTTACTGAACCTCATGTGTTTGTCCTTAGCTCATTGATTGAGTCTGTCCAGGTCTCTCTGTAGAGTCTTCTTACCTTTGAGCAGATCAACACTTCCACCCAAATTAGCGTCATCTTTGAATTTCCTGCGGCGGCACTCAATATCCCCATCCAGATCATCAGTGGAGATGTTAAACAGGACTGGTCCCAAACATCCCCATGAACAGGTACATTCATGCCTGAGACTCATGTAATCAGACTCTGCACAAAAGCAGATGGGACATGTTCTGAGGTGTAATCCCATATTCTGTGATGCTGGATCTGCACAGCAGAGCTGCTAGCAGGTAGATTTATTGGCAGAATCACAAGGTTGCAGCCTAGCTTTGCTGCCCCTCTCTCTAATAGTCTGTTTATTTGATGGGATTTTCTTATCACTAATTACATCCAGATTAAAAAAACAGAATTATATTTTCATAAGCACTGAGGAAAGCAAAGGCTCTGAGCACCTGTATTGCATGTTCAGTAGGAGGTGGAAGTTACTGGGAGCACTGTCACGTAGAGGTATTCATAGGTGTGGTTTGGGTCACTTTAAAAACTGTCTCCTTTTTGGACATTTAATTTTATGTGTGCACCAGCAATTGAGCACTGTAGATTTTCATTGTGGAGCAGGATGGAAAAAGTTTCTTTAAAGAAGCAGCAGCTGAAGCTGTACACTAGCTTGGTTTTATTGTAGCTTCTCACACAGCCTCACATGACATTCTCATAAGCAAACTCAATAAATATAGTAAGTTCAGCTGAACCACAAGATAAATACAAAATGGCCAAAAAATCTGCTTAGAGCAATTTAAAATTTTATAGAATGCTGGGAAATGCAGAACATTTATCACCCTGGAAAGAATGTTATGCAGCCACAGCTTTATTAATCAATAACCTTATGTTAGAAGTAAGGGAATGATTAGAGAAGATGCAGTTCCATTATTTATGGGGAACTAAGCAACTAATGGACAAAATAGGAGGAAGACTGAAATATTCAGTGTTTTTCTTTGTCTCCACAGTTGAAAAAAATCTAGCTGTGACCACAACTTTGTAACTATTAAAAAAAAAAGAAAAAAAAAAAGAAAAAAAGAAAAGTTAGGGACAGTGAAGAGAGAAATAAAGGATTAAAATATATTTATAAGGTTAAAGATACTAAATCACATAATTAATAATTTCAGGGCCCTAAGTCTCTAAGAAAGAGCTAACATGCATTTTTCTACATTTGTATAATGTCAAATCAATCAGACTTCCTTTCTTGACAGGCTAACCAACTTCAAGGATAAAAGAAAACAGTAGAATCTGTATACTATATCTTGATTTTAGAATAAGTTTTGATAGATAATCATGTGACTGAGAATCCAGGGAAAGACAATTTAGATGGACTTACACAGAAAGTTAAAAAGCTGCATTCAGAGAATTTGCCAGTGGTTTCTTCTCAGACCAGGAGGCAAGAATGGTTCTCTTCCTCTGCTGGTTTCAACAGCAGTGAATGGTAAGGTAGAGAGAAAATCTGTACAGATGCAAACATTTCATAGGCTGTGAAAGACAAGGTCAAAATTCAGGATAACTTTGGTAAGCAGTAGAAGTGATTTAAAATGGTAAAAGGAAGTTCAGTGATGAGTAGGACAAACTGGTATGCTTATAGAGCAAAAATTAGTTGATAAACACATGGCAGCCAGAGGCATCAGAATTGACAAGGGGGCAGCTGTAAAAAGATATTGATGCTAGTCTGTTTTTTTCTTGGACATCAGGAGGCCTGGTCTGAGGGAACATGTTTAGCCTGTGTCTTACATTTTAAATGAAAATAACTGAAGAATATTCAGAGAGGAGCTAAAAAAATGCTTAGTTTAGGAAAAACTGTTAAGGCTGTAACTCTGAAAGCACTGCAATCTGGTACTGACAAAATATTTTAAGTGCTAAGTTGTATTGTATGCTAAGAGTCTAATGATATATTGAGACCAGGAGATCATTACACAAACAAAAGAGCAATAAGAATTTTTAGATTTTTGCTGAGTACAAAGCAAGTACTAGCTCTCTTCTTTTGTGTCAGAAAGACTCAGTTACATAGTAAGGAACTTTTTTTTTAATTTGCAGTCTTACTTTTTGTTACAGAAGTTACAGAATATCCTGTGTTGGAAGGGACCCTAAAGGATCATTAAGTCCAACTCTATAGCAAATGGCCAATATGGGGATTGAATCTACAGCCATGGCCTTATTAGCATCATGGTCTCAATAGACCAGGACTAGCTATGGGGAGGTTGTAGAATTGGTGTTGTTAAGGAATTAAAGAGTCATCTGCCAAGAAGGTTCAAATTACTGTTAGTCCTGCATCAGTGTAGGGGAACAGACTGGAAACAGGCATGCCTGGAGTGTGATGAACACCTGAATCACCTCGATGTGTCTCTTCACAGAAAGTAGGGGGGCAGTATTATGCAGTGCACAGATTCCAATTTAACTCCTCCAGAGTTAAGTGGGAAGATATTTTTAGGCATTTGGCTCTAGCTTATCATCAAGATCTTTGCATTGCTATTGCTCTCTTATGTGCAGTTTATCATACTCTCCATTTCACATTTGTGAGGAACACTTGGCACAGCCCCATCAGCCATAGCAGATCTGCTATGGGCATGGTGCTGACTGCCTTTTTCTCTAATACAAAGGCAGCTGCAGGAGGGCTTGCTTTCACTTTACTCTGCCTTTATCTGCAATATCTTGCTCTCAGATATATCACTGGGGGAACTATTCCAGGTCCAAAGTAAGAGGTTTTTATTATTGGTATTAGTTAGGAATTTTTGCTATTTACTTGTCTTTTGCATGCTCCAACAACCTTCAGTTTTGGGCAGCATAGGAAAGGATCCTTGTATGTGTGAGTTTCTGACATAAGCATGCTGCCAAGAGTGTAACACAAAATCCTACTCTTGTCAGCTTGGATCACTAAAGCCTTTACAAGAGCTTTTTCCTACCAAAGACTTCATCTGACTGTACAGGAAGATATCAGTACATTTCCAATGTCTAGTAGGATGTCATAGTATGTGTCCAGTGCAGCCTTGGGTTAACACAGTGTTTTGAGTGTGTGAAAAGGAAGCAGAGTAACAAAATGTAGTGAAGGATTACTCACCAGTTTGTTACCCAGATATGGATGCCCCAAGTGCTTTGAACCCTCCTTTCTGTGCTCCCTTGTGAACCACTCAGAGCTGCAGTGCTCCCGGGAGTCCCAGCTTTCACCTCTAATGCCTACAGGCTCAGGAGACCTGCGGAATGCCTGAGCAAACCAGTTTTGCACTATATTTCTAGGACTATTTTTACTCAGAGGAGGGTCCACGAGAGATCCCAGCCCACCTCCAGCACCGCAGCAGCCGCCCGCAGCCGGGAGCCGGGAGGGCTCATTCACGCCCAGTTACCACAGGGCAGATGTGGCACCTCTTCGGATCTCTCCGGTGTGGAGGACCCCTGCCGGGTGACTTCTGACCAAAATCAACTTCTCTTTGCTCTCTGAAGTAGGAGCTGGTTTATTTCAGATGGTGATTACATTTCAGTGGGAGAGCACTTAAGCTAATTGCTCGGCATTGTTAGTTCTGTGCCAACATTCCTCTGAAGCTTTAGTTCAAAGGCCTGTGTTGCAATCAAAATAGTTTGCTGTTTGACATAGATATACCCGGGGTTCATCAGCTGAAAGAGAATGACTCCATTGTGTGGACGGTGTGAACAGATATTGTCAAGGGAGCAGGTAACCAAGAGTGAAATCTGAGGGTGAGGTTTCCTGTCTAGGTTCCTGTGGATGAGTAACTGAGAAGCCCTTTTCCTTCAGCTGGTGCTGTACCAAAACACCATCCACAATCTACCTTCTTATCAGCAAAATTTACTTTATTGCTCAATTTCACATCTTGATAAAAGGAGTGGAGATACTTATATCCAGTTCACTTGTTCAGATGATAGGCCATACAGAAGCAGTGAGGCTGTTTCATTTGACAGAATTCACACCGTAAAAAGCAAAATATCTGCAAAACCGGGTCATTTTGCTATTTACAACACATGCTGTGGCTTTTTGCTGTGAAATATTTTGACACCTATCAACAAAGGTTAGTGCAGACAATTTCTTGGGAAAATCTCTAAGGAGTATGAAATTCACAGACCACATTACAGAGGAGTATGGGTGGAATAGTAGCTTTCTAGAGAGACCATAGTCCATGAATCTTTGTAGAGAAAACAATGAGAAAATACTTCAAAGTGTGTGGTTTTCTGATTTTCCCTCCTCTATTAAAATACAATTTACTTATTGTGGTGAACTTCTTTTTCTAAAACAGGGCTTTCCTGTGGACCATGCCTTGTAAGTGGATTTGGTAATGTGTACATCTGTACATGTGTATTTAAACACAGATGTTTCATCATATAGCACATCTTTGATTGGTGAGTTCCTCTTCCACCCATGTAAAATCTAAAGTGCTTTCCAAACTTGAAAATGCATTGGGGAGTCTTTTTGCTGGCATGTGTATTTGCTTTGCTCATTTTTACAGGGAAGCTGTTTAGCATGCAGCTATGCTGCACAGTAGTTTAGAACACTAGAGCCAAATGAAATTATGGTAGGAGTTTTTAGGAGACAGGCTGTAATTATTCAGTTTGGAATTTGACCAGAGTGAAATAGAAGCTTGCCTACCAATAAACATACTTGAAGTACCACGTTTTTGAAGTTTTTAAACAAAGAAGCTTGCTTGAATTGTGTAAGTGCAAGATGGGAGTCAGAAAATCTGTGCTGCTGTGGCATACATTTAGGACCAATACTAGGAATTATTTAAGCTCTCCCTCACCCTTTTTTTGTTTTCCCATCAGAAAGCAACAATAGAGTGGGGCCTCACTTGTTCTCTTCATTTTTACCCTGTATTACCTTGGAAATGATGATGAGGTTGGCAGGAGTATATTTAAGCTTTTTTTGTTTGGTTCTTACTGGGTTCTCATCTGTGACTCCAGAGTGGCCTTGACTCTACTAATTTATTACTGCGGCAAGGACAATTGTGTGTGTTTGTCTGGAGTGACTCCTCCCTGTGGATTCATCTGTAATTTCAGCAATTATTTCATTTTCAAAGTAGGATTGACATTACTTATTTGTTTCAGCAGAGTATTTTCCCATGGCAGGCTAGCCTATGGTGGCTGTGAGCTGCTCTGTGCAAGGCAGCTAACTGTGGGGCAGCAGTAAAAAGCAGTTTCGACTTTGAAAAAACACATGAAAGTGAGATTTTGTTTTTCTGTTGAAATTTTGCCCATAATTTTTTCACCAATATGCTTCACACGATTTTTGAAGCATTCAAATTTTGATGTCCATTAATTTGTCTGTTAGTTTTGGCTTATGCAAAAGAGGGGGAAAGCTTCAGCAATGCACTGGATGAACCAATGTACATGCATATACTTGTAGTGAGGCAGGGCAGAAGTGACAAAAGATTGATTTGCTCAGAGCTGACCTCAATCATTGGTCTGCTGCAAGGCATATTCTAGGGCTAATTTTGCCGTAAGAGTCATGGCATGTGAAAATGGCAATATGGAATGGATGAAGTGACATCATGATATGCATATATAGATAACTAATGGGAAGATATGAAAGACTGAAGAGTGTATAGAGGCAAACTCTGCAGCCACTCAGGCTCAGCACCTGGATATGCTTCAAAAAACCTCTGGAACTCAGTAAAGGTGAAGCACTTGAAACTATACTGAGGATAATTAAAGTTTTGAGACAAAAATCAAGTGCTTTTCTAAATTACTGGTATTTATTGCAAATCTTACTGCATTAGAAGGATTGGATCTTCACGGGTATTTTCTTCAGTCATGAATCTCTCAGGAGACAGGCTCAGGAGGTCTCAGGACACAGTCAACAGCTCTCTATCCATGCATTATGCTGCAGTCAGGCTTAGCACAGGAGCTCCCTCTGATGCTACCTTTTCTGGGATGGGAGTCTTCTGAATTATCTAGAGAAAAGCATAAATTCTAGCTGTGGAGTTAATATAAATGGGTCAAAAACAGTCCTGACAAGGTGGAGTAGGTTTATAACTTTTGTGAAGGGAACAAGCTTGTGATGTTGGAGCTACACAGCTAAAAACACACTTGAATTCTTGTAGTCACCCCAAGAACATACCATACATACTTTCACACAAACAAAAACTAGAGATATAACCTTTTCCCCTTGAATTTCCTCATCTTTTCCTACTATTTCACAAACTAGCTCTGTTTTTATTAAGGACAAAGTATGTTATGAATTTCTTACTCAGCTCAGCACACTGTCATTCTTGTGTGGCTTTCAACTTAGTACTTCTGCTTTTTTCATTTTAGTGGGATTTTATGTAAGGTTGGATTCTGTTCTTGGTTACCGAGGTAGATCTCCGAAGGCTTGCCACTGGCTGCAACTTGCCTTCACACAAAATCAGGCAGCATTGTCCTTCTATATTTTAAATTTGACCACCCAGATTCAGATGCCTGATTCTACCAGTTAGAGAAACTGCGTAGTTCACATTTGCTGTCCAAGTGGTAGCAACAGTACCTCCCCAAAGTATTGGCTGAGGGAAGATGGGGCTTCACACAGCTGAGCACTGATTTACATTGCCACATATCCCACTGTTCTCTTGGACTGCATAACAGTGGTACCCACCCTGTCTTGTTTTAAATCTTTTCAAGATCTGTGTAGCTGCTATTAATTCTGTTTATATTTACAGCACAACTGAGTCTTCTGTTTGCTTAAAGCAGTAAGAAAGCAATAGTCTATCTGTTAAAAAGGAACACACAGTACAAAGAGCTCAGCTGCTGCTTGAAACATTCCAATTATCAGAAGTGCTGCTAATTTAGGTAGGCAATAAATACATTAATTGAGAATATTTATGAAGGCTTGTTTGTGCAGATGGACAAAGACAATAAAAGAAGGGTTTTCCGTACTACATAAGGAGCTAGTGGTTGTCACATGCTGGTTTGGCAGGTATTTACAATGTTTCCTTTCAGCGTCTACATTTAGATCTCTAAGTTAGGGGCCTAGACGTGGTTCTGTCTAGTCTGACTTAAGCATTTAACTTAGCTGAGTTAGTTAAATCAGAGTTGTCCTTGTTCAATTAAGCAAAGTGATAGGGAATGGGGTGGGAGGGCGAGCAGGGGGACGGAAAGGAAAGGAAAGGAAAGGAAAGGAAAGGAAA
>WEIU01015975.1:298950-317129 GCA_013389925.1 Aegithalos caudatus | reverse complement strand
CAACCTAGAGATTCTGTAATTTTTTTTCTATTCAAAATCTCATAGAATTTTAGACCCTTATCAAGACTCTTATATACTTATATACTCCTAGGAACAGTGATCTGAAACTGGAATAATGCTTAAACCAAAACACCAATGTGATAATTCTCATTACAATTACTTGTTATCACTGAGTATTATTTGCTAGGTGAACACTACAGTAACAATCCACCCCTTAGAGAAAGAGTGCTGCTTGTTACAGAAAGACAGTAGGCTAACTGGGCTTTATGACTCTTTCTGTAGAGTACATAGTGTTTGATGTACTTATTGGTTATTTATTGTTTGTGTTTCCTAGATTGGATGGTACACACAGTACAAGCAGCCATCATGCTCTAGGCAGCACTCTGTACAAACATTGAATGGTCATAACCAAATCATGCTCAGCCTTCTCTTCAATGCCAGAGTGTGGAGTTTTCCCAGATGGCACATTCCTTGATGAACTCCCTATGCCAATCACCAGCAACAGTGGGAGGGAAACTTTGTAAGTAAAGACTGTAGGATAGGACCAAACCAACAGCACTCACAGTCTGGTAATCTGGAGTGCTGGAATCAGCTGGAAATGTGCTGCCTTTCACTGGTTAGCATGGCTGCCTGCTCACTTCTTCAGTCTCTTTGATTCTCGCCTTCCCACAGTCCATTCTTCTTTCCCTGTTGCTCGGTCATCCTATGCTGTCCTTCCTTTCCCATTTTCAGCTGTGAGATGATATGTGTATTTTTTATTTCTTTCCTGGCTCCCAGTTTTTTCTGTTACTGACTGCTCTGCCCAGCCTTTCCCTGGATTGTATCATTTCAGATGTTCCTTGCAGGTCTCTGATTTGCCATCATGCTCTTTCTAGTTTATGTACTCTTAGTTTTATCACTTCCTTGCTCAAGCTGAAAAAACCAAACCATAGAGATGCAAAGAAATTAACAAGTACAGCTTCTTATTATTTATTTCTGTTTGTGTTTCTGTAATCTTTATTTATCTCTTCTATTTTTTTTTAACACAAAGGAATAACTACATTGAAGATACATAAACTGTTTCAGCATGAAATGACTCACAAAAATTGGTTATTGCTCTGTATAGTCTTCTGACATTCATAGAATCTTAAACAAAATTTCTCAGTCCTTTCCATCTTATATTTCATCTGTGTACTTCCCAAGCAAACAAATTGTATTTCCAGTCGGTGAAAGTCCTACATGAATAACATTTCGTCAAGAACAAGGGGCAATTTAAAAAGTGCAAAATTACAGTAGATGAGACTATAAGAAGAGGTAATAAATCAGGAAAATAAGGAAAAGTACAAAAAGATGCATAAACAAGGTGGCTCCATACTGTGTTAGAACAAGCTCATCTAAATGTAAAAGTCTTTAAAAGTCTCAGTTTCTGGAGGTAAGATTTTTTCTTGGTTTTGCCAGCCTCCCAAAGCCCTATTGCAAAACCCCATCCCAAAATGTTGTGTGTTTTAGAAAACTTACTTTTTGAATAGACTAAAAATAAAAGGACCTACAATTTCAGTGAATTTTTCACTGAATTATACCTTATACTTGGTGAAGACTGTTATAGGAAAAGAGAAGAACTGAAATCTTTTATTCATCCCAGGAAGAATTAATGGTTTAAACTAAAGAGGAAGATTATTTCCTACAAATATTTATCTCATGAAATACTCAACTTTACTAATGACAACTTTTCACAAAAGCCAGAGCTTCTCTTAAGCTGACATGTTCCTACATGTATTTGAAGCTGCAATTGTAGTAGGTGAATGGAAAAAGATCTCAGCAAAATATGGCACAACCTTTGCTTTCCAGTCTTGTGTCACATTGCTGAGACCTCTGACTTCCACAGCTGCCTCTTCTCACCTTAGCTGTGAGCCTGAGTCTGTTTTTAACTCAAGTAAAACCTTCACAGATGCCAAGAGCAGCAATGAATTTTGAACTTGATGATTTTACAAGATTTTCTAGTTTATGTGTTTATAGTAAACTTCTCCCACTCTGTAACCTGCTGGTAATTTCTACAGGAAATAACAACAAAAAGCGCATAAACCCCCCCTATGCTTCTAAGGGTAAATACAACCAAGCCTGCGTTGTTATACCAAGTTGTGTCTCACACTGTACTATTTTCTTTTAGTAAACTTAGATGATTAGGAAGGATTCGACAAGGAATGAAATTAGATTGTCAAACTGATTTCATAAACAGGAAATAAAAGTGCAAATACATTGAGTGAGGTTATTTTTGCCTGCTTTCAACCATCCACAGAAAAGCAATGTGTTATCAGTGATATGATTTCCTGACCTACTTTGCAATTCTTTATAGGAAGCTGTCTGTAGATGCTGAATCATATTCTTTCAGATGAATTGTTGCTTTTTTTTTTGCTGTGTTTATAAATATCGAAGTATGGTAATCATGTACACACTAAGGCTGAATCCACTCCAAACTGTGGCATAACTTAGTAATGCAAAATCTGGGGTTTGGCTATTGGTAGGAATGTCTGCAGTGAACATGTTATAAGCAAAAGGGAGAAAAAGGCAGTGTCTAATATAATAGCTTTTCTTACTCTTCTCCTTCTAAAGCTTCTCCTATCCTGGGATGGAAACTGCTGCCCCTTACCTTACACCCACCCAAAATCTGATAGTTCCAACCTTCATGCCTAACTACTGTTTAGTTTTAGTGGTATGATTTTCCATAAGATTACTTCTGAGGGAGAAGGACTCATTATTTTACTGAAGAAAAGTTAACAACAAAGAATCTGAACAGCTTCTTCACGGGCCCT
The DNA here is from genome assembly GCA_013389925.1 of Aegithalos caudatus. Lineage (NCBI taxonomy): Eukaryota > Metazoa > Chordata > Aves > Passeriformes > Aegithalidae > Aegithalos > Aegithalos caudatus. The sequence continues at coordinate 314,340 of WEIU01015975.1, read as the reverse complement.
CAGGGAGTTTATTTTAAGGCAGATGTTTGAAGCTATGCTAGTGCTTTAAATACTAGGTCACTGCTGGACTCCTGCTTGCCACATATCCACAGCTGTGTGCGTTGAAGAAATCACTGTATTTTTCCCCTGGAGCAATGTATGACAGTAATATTCAGACTTACACATGAGGCAGGAAGCAAAATAAAAATCTACTGAAGCCATAGCGTAACAGGCAAAATTAATAATTAAAAAAAGGGAACATCTCTTAAATTTGTATCTATTACAGAAAAGTAAAGTACTGCTTAGAGCAAGAATTAACACTGGATATGACAGGAATGAAAGATAGCATTGAAAATGCAATTTGCAAGTAGATTGTGTACCCTTCATCATGCCAGTACTCTTCCACTTTTCCAATGGTTCTTTCTAGAAGCATCTACACAAACCAGTGCATTCACTCAGCAGTCTGTTCAGAGAAAATTTCATAGGCTGGCCTTGCTTTCTGTCAAACACCTCCACAGCTCCAATATAAATACCTCCTAATCTATTTTTAATTTCAAAAGAACAATAAATAAATTAAGCCTTCTTTCACACCACTCAGCCCTTCAGAATCAAGTTCTTATCTTTCTTGGGAAAATCAGAAGTTCTCTGTCTCCCCTTTTTCTGATGCAGAAGTCTAGAATTCAGAAGCTTGAACTTGGTTGTCTGGGCTGTGTCCTGATCCCTTCTGTAGTTTCTTTAAGAAGGACCCTGTACTCCTCTAGAGCTATGTAAGGTCGATGGACTCTGATATGTCATGTGGGTCATCATATAAACTCTTCTGCACATGCAGTCTTCTATGTCCCATTTGGAAGGCTCCATAGGATATTTGTCTAATCCATCACCACAAAATATGTACCAGGGCACTACAGCAAATTGCAAACAACAAATTATACAGTAACAAAAAAAAAATTAAATATATATATTAAAGCAAATTGTTCAAGCACTGCAACAAGGGATCAGATGCAGAGCATGAAGGTTTTCTAAACCATAAAGGTAAGCTGTGTGTTTCCATTACTTGACTGTCACCTCTGCTATATTTTTCTTGGGTTTTTTTCTTTTGTAAATAGAAGGATGTTACTGACATATAACTCATTCTGGTTTATGACCTAGCAGGGAAAACCAACTCTAACAATTTATAGCTCCAAAGCAGAATATTTTTTGCATGTGGTTCTGTTATGTTGATTATCTGTGGTATAAGAACCATAAATCAATATTTAGTAAAGCTTAAAACATTTCAAGTTTAACAATTAAACATTATTTCCCTCTTCAAGAAACCAAAATATGTCAGAAATTCCTCTGCATCTGATCTGCAAGGCATTCAAGTTTAACATCAATAAACATAAAGGAATGCCCTCAGTTTAGGCATTCTCATTTATATAGCTTTTTGTACATATATGCATAGGTGTTTGCATATATATATATTCAAGAAAGAAACACAGTCTATAATGGAAGATATCTATAATGGAAGATAATTTCCAGGGAAAAAGGATAAGGTAACAGTGTGAAACAAAATTTAAATACCATAAGCTTTGAAAGTATATAACTTCTGGTAAGGTCATTTTAGATTAGAAGAGACAGTCTACCTTCCCAAATTCTCCTGAGGCTCAATGTAAAACAAATAATTTCCATGAATCAACCAGGCAATTAACACTTCCACAATGTCATCTCTCCAACATGGTTATGTGTGTGAAGTCTGAATGTATTTACAGTGCAGTCATGAAGATGAGATCACATTGGCTGCTGGTGTGACAGGTGCAAAGACAGCAACCACTTCATGGCCTAGGCTCCTGAAGCAAGCTCACAGAGCAGGTCAGATGTTACAAAGACATACCTTGCAATGTCTTCTAGGACATCACTTTTTGTTTTTCTTGCCCCAGAGAACAAAGAGCTTGACAGAACATGTAAATGACAGGTTATATATGATTTAAGCGTATACCTAAGTGAGCATGTGAGATAAAAAATCAATTTGGCAATTGATTTTATGTTTCAAAATATATTTAGCTTTTATAAGGAGAAAGAAGGTTCCCTGGAAGACAAGCAAATATGTTATTTTTGTAATAAATTCTACATTCTTTACCCAGAAATAATTCAGAGCCTTGCAGAACTGGTCATATGTCAGCAATGACTCTTAATGGACAAGAAGTTTGAAATAATATGCTTACAGGGAGGGTGGCTGCCACTTCCATTTATTTACCTCTTTGCTAGCCTGTAAAATAACATTTTTCTTTTTCAGGCTTTCTTGGCTTTTACAAATGCTCTAGTAAACACTGAATGACAACTTCAAGCTGTTTACCAAGAATAGCCAAATGGTTGGCATAATGGTGGCTGTCACAACAGTGGGAAGTACTGTACTACCTTATTAAGTTATCATTTCTCTTAATAAACTCATGTCCTCTTAACAAAAAACAGCAGTACAAGAAGAGAAATCAGCAGAAAAATATGGAAAATAATACATGTTATTACCAAAAAAGGTTAACACCAAACTGTAGACCATGCAGTTTATCAGGTGGTCGAATGTGAGTAAAGTTAGAAAACATACAAGCAAATAAACAAAAAACCCAAACCAATTAGATCAACAATTGGTAGATCAGCATTTTGTAGAAACATTTCTGATGACCTGAAGAGATGTTGTCTCTACGAAGTTGGTTGCTACGGACTAGGAATGAAAAAATGTTGTGTTGGTACTATGGAAATACTCCCAAGTAACTTTTGCACTCAGTAGTCTGGAAAAATATTAAAAAAAATATTATTATCTGTAGGATATTCTACAAAGGATGCTTCTTTTCAATGTGCGTGAGCTGTTACCAAAGCTTTATAAGAGAAATAATAGGTACTGATAGAAAGTTGAGCATTGATCACAGGCATGAACTTAATGAAGAAGCACATGGAAACATTCCAGTTTTGTGGAGGACTAAGTATGAAAACCTAGTTTTAGGAGGCCAGCTAACAAGCCATGTACAACAGCCATTAACTATAAGAGACAGAGAACCTTAGGCTTAGTGCTTGATCCGTCTGGAGAGCCAGGGTAAGAAACTGAGGAGAGAGAGAATAGAGTGCAGAATGCTACAGCCTCAGATATTCAAGTAACAGTCGGAGATTTTGGAAGCCTGTTAATATTAGAAGATAAATGACATAAATTATAAGGAAGCTGAAAGCCTGTAGTGATGGTGCATATTTTTTCCACTACACAGCTGAGATATGCTCTAATACATTACCATGTTTCAGATTCTAATAAAAGCTATTGGTTTCTGTGGTTTCAAATCTCTTGGTTCCACTTCCCCATTTCTAATTCATTTTGAACATATTCCGGATTTCCGGGAAAGTAGGATGTGCCTACCACACTAAAGCTTACAAAGAGATAGGAAGAAGAGAGGAAGGTATGTTTGCATTAAGCAGTGCTAACAACATTTGAGGCATTGAGGAGAAAACCAGCCCTCATTTTCTGGGAAGTGGTGAAGAGGAAGATTTCAGCATTATTCAGTGCAGGAAGAGTACAAATCTGGTAAAATTCCTTGGTAAAGGGAATCATTAGAGATTTGGGAAGTCTTGGCTCCCCAGGCCTGAGCCACATCCCTGCCTCATGTTGAGGCTATGATGTCTTTGTTAGCCATTGGTGTCTGACAGGGAACTGCAGGGAACTCCTTACCCAGCCCCTAATCTGGACAGCTGGAGGAGCATTATTCAACAGGAGTGTGTCCCAGCTGGTCCTCTAGACACAGTTTGAAATGCCAGGCAACAGTGACAGCAGAATGAGCTCTCTGTCTGGCAATATCAGGAGTGCTCTGCTGATATCCCAAAAATATTTCAATCATCCTTTCTGGAAGAGAGAATTTCAGCATTACAGAATTACACTAAAATATAATTTGACTGACAAATGTCAGCATTTAGCTCAATAGATGCAAACTTCATAAACGACTATGCCACCAGAAAAAATGTCCTTGTATCCCAAGCCATTATTTTTGCAGATGGAGATCAAGAAAGACTGCCTATCTATGTGTATGCCTCACCTACACATTTATAGGCATTTCAATATTATGCTGAAACCTCATGTGTAAGAGCAACAAAGACGGGAAATCCATATGAGAAACAGCAACAGATGTATGGCAGGATTTATCTCACCTATCTTTAGACATCCAGAGTGTAGGCGTTTCCATCTGAGCTAGCCAGCCTGTGCTTCTTTTATAGTCAGTGGAAAGAAATAGGCATTTTCAGGGTCTGATTTGTCTGCTTTATTTTAGATCACATCTACATTACAATGAGATGAGATGGGATGCATCCTAGAAATGTCATTTTCTTTCTATAGACTATGAAAGGACTTTGAGGCATCTAATTTCAGCATAAATTTGAATGCTGGCTAAAGTAACAATTAAAAACTTTTTTACTTTTTTTTTTNTTTTTTTTTTTTCCCCAGGGATTTTTTTAATGCTAGCCTTGTTTCCTGTCCAGTCATCACATGGTGCCATAGAACAGTGCTGTTTATAAGCAAGTGATGAGGTCTATGAGTCCAGAACTGTCTTAAACCACATCGCTACAGAGCTCTTCTGTTCCTGAAACTAAGCAATGATTTTAATCCTACACAGGGATTCTAAACCTTTCAAAATTGAAGATTGACTAGATGACCCAATCAAACAAGGCAGTTTATTTAGCTCAATATGCATAGATCTGGTCAATCTACACCACAGTCACCTATGATATGGAGTGGTTATCCAACTGACCAGCAGATCCCAAGGGCCAAATATCTGGTGTGGATATAGGGTTTCCATGGCCAGACTTTGGCAGCAGGGGGCTGGCTACAGCAGTGGTTTCTGTGAGAAGCTGCCAGAAGCTTCCTTTGTGTCTGGCAGAGCCAATCCCAGCTCCAAAGATGGACATGCCACTGGCCAAAGCCAGGCCAACTAGAAGTGGTGACAATGCCTCTGTGGTAACAGATTTAAGAAGAATTTAAAAAAAAATATTATTGCACAGTTGTAATTGCAGCCAGTGAAGAGTGATGTGAGAACATGTGAGATGAACAGCGATGTACAGATGAAGGTCAGTCAAGAAGGAGGGGGAGGAGGTGCTCCAGGCACCAGAGCTGAGATTCCTCTGCAGGCTGTTGTGAGGACCATGGTGAGGCAGCTGTGTCCCTGCAGCCCATGGAGGACCATGGGGATGCAAAGATCTGCCTGCAGCCGGTGGAGGAGTCCCACGCAGGAGTAGGTGGGTTCCTAGAGGAGGCTAAGGACCTGTGGGAGACCCATGGAGAGATAACTCCATGCTGAAGTAGTCTGTCCTTAAAGCACTGCACCCTGTGGGGAGAGTGACCCATGCTGGAGCAGTTGGAGGGGTGCTGTTTCCTGTGGAATGGACTCACATTGCAGCAGTTTGCAGGGAGCTGCTTCTCATGAGATGGAGACACATCAGAGAAGTTCATGGAGAGCTGTCTCCCATGGGAGGGATTCCACAGTGCAGCAGGTGAATGATGATTCCTCTCCCTGAGCAGCAGGAGAAACAAAGCATGATGAACTGACCATAACCCCCATTCCCATTCTGCTGTATTGCTGGGGTAGGCAGTAGAGCTGGGAAGGAGGGGGGTAGGGGGAAGATGGTTTTAAGATCTTATTTTACTTCTTATTCTGCTCTGATTTTGTTAGTAATACATTCAATTAATATCTCTATCTCAACCCATGAACCTTTTGTTACACTTTCTGTCTCCTGTCCAGCTGCAGAGGGAAGTGAGAGAGAGGCTTTAGTGGGTGTCTGGCATCCAGCCAGTGTCAACTCACTACACCTGGTTTGGAATAGGTATATCTGGATAATATACACACTGGTTCCTAATGATCATATTTCTAATAGTGATAGCTATGGGTGTAAAACTATGCTATGGGTCTGAAAAAAAATAGAAAAAAAATGTTATCCCTAATAACTCTAATTTTTAAGACAGAACAATGTGACTCTTCCCACATCCATGTATTATGAGAGATGACTATGAAAAACTTCCTGTAAATTCCAATGTGTCCTTAGAACAGTTTTGCTGTAGAAGGATTAAATTGTCCATTTAATCACCTTCCACTTTCCAGTGTGTTTTTGCCTGTCTTCCCTCAGGAAGAGTTTTGATATACTTTCTTGTTCAGACAGGCAAGGTGCACCTGCCCACTGAATGCCCTCCCTGCCCTGCTCATCCAGCCCCATCCATCAGCTGATCTGAGACACCCAGAGCAGTACAAAGTTGGTGTGCTGCAGTATGAGCCTCGTGGTTCTCTTACAATCTGTATTGTGAGGCAGATACAGGAGCTCATTTCCTTTAAGCTTCTTACTTTAGCTGATTTACTAATCTGATTTCTAAATTAAATACATGACAAGGGGCCTGCTGTAGCAATCTAATTGCAGAACTAGAGAAACACCAGAAAATTCTCATTATTCAATACTTTGTTTCACATTCTCACACATTAAGTCTACTTTTCCATTAATACTTTTTCTGCCTTTCATTATCAGTAACTCAATGCCCAAGAAAGTTATTTATAGAATTATGGAATATTTTGGGTTTGAAAGAGCCTTTAAAAATCATCTGGTTTCAGCCCCTGTGAGAAAGACCAGGGTGTGACCCTAAAGCAGAGAAAAAACAAATTTTGGACTGAGGATATATATTATCTCTTGATGGCAAGTAATTTTAAGAGGATTATTTTTTCTGTTTTCTCTCAGTTTTGGCTCCTCTTTCTCCTAGTAGGAGTTGATGTCCCAGCAGTTGGGCACATTTTTTTAATATGACTTCACTGTAAAATAGACTTCTGAAAAGATTAATCTTAAAAGCATAATTTACAGTTCTCCCTCCAACCATACCCTGGATGTGCTGTAATAAAATTATGTAAGTCCAGCCTGATTTTCCAGGTCCGTGATTAGCAAGGCCTTCTAGTAAACCCACCCAGCCATCATTTTACCTATAAACCAAACACATCTTAGAACTGAATGCAGATAAATCAATGATGGAGAGTAACTGCAGGCTCCTACAATGTTGTTTTACAAAATAATTTTACTGTGTACCACATTGAAATAGTTTTTGTTTCAACAGCATAATTTAAAACTTGCTTGAGGTGCATCAAGTGAATAATATGCTGGCAGCCAAAACATGCCAAAGGTATTAAAATTTACATTAAACAGAGATTTGAAGGAAGCTCTGGACTATAAAATCTTTCAGATTAAAGTGAGATTCTGGGCTGAAAAGTGTGTATGAGAAAATGAAATACAGCACCTGTTTGATGTTTACTCTAGAGATTTAGAGCTTTCACTGTAGCCTTGTTCTTGTTTCTACTGCAAAGCTTTCTCAGGTACAGAGGACTTATTTGGTGTTCTTTGCATTCCTTTACCTATTATTAATTCAGTGTTAAATGTAGGGATTGTTCTGTCATCTGAATTTTTGTTGGTGTTTGCATGTACTATTTACAACTATTATATACTTATTAACACCTTGCTTAGGTGCTAATAATCAAGGATCAGGATCAGGTTCTAATCTCTGCCTGGAAGACTTCAGATTTAAATATAGACAAGGGGAAATCAGAAACATAAGAAAAAGGAAATAATTTTCCTAATATCTGGCAAGGGAGATAGGGCCAGAGCAGGAATAACAATCAGGACATCTGACCCCAGCTCCAAGACTCATTCAATGAAAAGTATTATCTTCTAAGGATATTTAACAAGAAATAGTCCCTGACCAAAACAGTTACAATCTAAGCACAATATGAAAAAACCTTCTAGGCTGGAGGGAAACACCGAGGCTGTAGTGTTACATATTGAGCAGCAATTTGCTCAGGGTGGTTTTTCCTGCTGTATCCTGTAATCTCTTACTCTTTTCCATTTCCCTTCCTCTTCCCACATCATGTCCACCTGGTGGAGCAGTGTCTCCCACTGCCTTGGGATCTTCTCACCTTCCAGGAGAGCAATGCAGTCTGTCAGGAGGGCAGAGCTCTGTTTTCCATGGACACCTCCCAGACAGAGGGAGAATGGACTGCCTCACTGAGGGGCAGAGACTGTGCAAGAGATGTGGGTGAAATATACCATCAACAGAAGAGCCTAGAAAGACTGGCAGCTGGAAGCTGTTAGAGCAGCTCTGTCTTCCCTGTCAAACAGCACCCAAATGATGGCATTAATTAATTTTTACTTCTCCAGTATTACTATTATTAATGAAGATTGCTATTGCCACTACTCAGGAGAGCAATGAGAACATCCAGAAGTCCTTGCCAGCATCTATCATCAGTCTTGCAGAAATCCCCTTCTTGCTAAGAATTGTCATTGCTAGTGATGTTATGAACAAGAAAAATATCAGACTTTATTTTCCAGTCCCAGGTGAGCTTTGTAGAGATGCAAGATCATTAAATCACGTTGTGAATGGAGCCTGTTTGATTCCAAAGTCATTCATATATGCTTTCATTAAACCACAAAGTATGATTGGTATAATTTTTCAAAGTTTAGTATTTCTGTAGATATCTGCAACTATTATGAAGGATCCTATTCAGAGGAAAACTCATGCTCAAAACAATGGACATTTACTAGTTTGGATAACTATCAGTGTTGCTGTTCTGCTCAGATTAAACTTGTTGCTTAAGACAGAAAGAGTAAAAACTGTCCTGCTTAGAAAGCAACTGAGAAACTTTATTGAAGTGACAAACTGTGACAGCTAAGGAAATGGGCTTTTATGCACAGGGAAACAAGTGTTAAAGTCAAAACCACACAAGGCTTATTAAAATCGTGTTGAGTGCTGGCAGTGAATAAGTGCAGATGGCTTTCTGAAAGCAGCTTCCTGATGGTTAAAAGAATAGGAAATAAAAACAAAACAAAAAACAATTAACAAATTGACCTCATTGTTGAGGTGGAGATGGGGGAAGATGGACAAAAGGAATTACTGAGTGTCAGGGCCAATTTGCTAACTGGCAATGATGTTGCTTAAAAATTAAGTAGGTGAATGCATATTTGCAAGTTCTCAGCTGTCAGCTGCCAAGAATGAAAGTCTCACATCTGGCTAATAAAATGGATTTGTTCTTGATTGCTCAGTTTCCAGTGGTGTTAGCTAAAGATGCAAAGCTCTAGAAGAAAGAAAAAGAAGGCCTTATCCTTAAAGACTATTATCTGTAACACAGAAAAACATGAATCTTCCTATGTCTATGCCATATCCCTTGGTATTTCCCTGTACATTTCATTGCATCCATAGGAGGATTAGAATACTTGTTAAGAAGCCTTCAGTTTTCTTGTGTTTTGGTTCTTGGCCCTATCCTCCAGGGAGATTTTTGCTATACTCTATTGCCCCAGCCAGTGAGGAACAAACTGTTCATGTACCTGCTGAAGGTCCTTGCTGCCCTGCCCACCTGGCACCTTCCATCAGATGATCTGTGATACCTGGAGCAGTAGAAAGCTGACAGGCTCTGGTTATCATGTGGCTTCCAGATAAAGTTGTGGGGCAGGGCAAGCCTGAGAGGATAAGGAGCACAGGGTTAAGAAGGTAGGGTAAAGGGTGGAAAGAGAAGAAAAAGGCAGAGATTCTGAGAAGGTGCAGAAAAGTATGAGATCATGATTTTAACAGTGGGATGAAGCTCCTGGCTTGAAACTGAAGGATGTGTGGTAAAAAATGTAGATAGATGACATTGTCTATCAGAGGTTTTGATAATTCCTATTCCAATTTATGATTCCCAGTGATATAACATTTAAAAGCTTATGGCAGGTCATCTGATTCTTCTTTCAGTTACATGAAATAGCCCCCCTCCACTCCCCCAGTCCTGGCATATTCTTTATTCTTTTGTGCCCAAACAGTTCACTCTGACAGTCGATTTATCACTCCTGAGACTCTGAAGTCAGGGTATTGCAAGTCCCAGAGTTGTCAATAAACTCACTCATGTATCTATGAACTACTTTTTGTTTCCTCTCACAGGCTCAGGCATTCACTATTGACTTAATACCATTTTGACAGTACTTTTTAGTGAGGTTAGAAGTTGAACAGTTTTACTGCTGTTGGGCTGCAGCCAATGATGCTTCCATCTCAGTTGGGAGATAAAAAACCCAGAAAGTATAATAAATGTGTTTTTACTTCATTTTTCTATGTCAATCACAGCTGTTAGATTTACAGAATAGCACAAGGCCACACAGCCTTCTGGGTCACATGTGACTCACAAAGAGCTCCAGTTTGACTCCCAGGCTGGGGATGCATTTCATAAACCAAAGGTTATACTCATGTAATCTCTGTCTCAGGAAGGAAGAGAGTTGAAGGAGCTGCTGAAACTGTGATAAAAGGTTGCCCTGGGACTCACTTTAATGTCCAACCCAGGTAAATCTTGGAGTGGAAAAGTGGGAACTGTGACTAGTCCATATATGTAAAGTACTTTATGTGGCTGTTGGTATGTACTTTGAGAAAGTTCAGAATGAAACTTCAGTAAAGTTTTTACTGTGTAGCTCACAAGTTCAGGGAAGTTTGTAGTTGCAGCTTGGATGGGTGCAGCAGTTGTGATGCAAATGTGCTTTACAGGGGGTCCAGGGCAGCAGTGCAGAATTTATCCTGATTTTGGTCTGAATTCATCCTTCTCGGCTTAGAGCTTTGTACCTCACCTACTTGCTGGAGAAAGGTACGGATATTTAGGGGCCTGTGAAGTCCATTTATGTGCTGAATTACCATCTGAATTATTGCCTAATAAGGTGACTATAGATACAAGCCCTAGGCCTGATTAGATATGAAGCATGACAGCATTAAGGAGACATTTTACCTTTCATTATTAGACATCTTCAGTTATGAAGAATGCTGTGATAAAACCCAGTGAAAGTAAAGACTTATCTGTGTCAAGGAAACATTGAGCAGACCATGATCTTTCACAATATAACACAAGAAGTAGATGGGTTTTTTGTAACATGTTGACCTTCAAAGGTGTAATTAATAGACATTACCAGGTTCAGGGTGATCTTTCACAGTCCCACTTCTGAGCCAGAAACTGTTGATGTGACAATCAGCCACTTCAGTAAAGCTGAACAAGCCATCGAGGCTGTAAGGATCAGTAAAAAGAAGAAAGAAATAAGACCCTCACAGATTATTAGGTCTTCATTCTTTTCTCTACATTACAGTATTCTTACACCCATTTGGTTCCTGTACATGAAATTAATTTCTATACACAATTGGGAAGGTCAGTGATTTGATGTTCTCGAAAAACAAGGGATATGCTGTCAGCAGCTGCAGGTGGATGGGGAAAAGGCTGGCCTGAGAATCCCCAAAAAGTCCTGATGAACAGAGGATATCCTTCTGCAAGATGCTGGAAACTAAAGAAATTGAAGGAGAAAACTGAGTCAGAGTGCCCAACTGTGTCAAGACACCTTTTGCACAAAATCCTGCACTGAGTGAAGGAAAGTGGTGAATGAACCTCAGCATGCTTGCTGTCAAACTCAAGGTAGTGACAAGACTGGGAAGTAGCCAGAGAATGCCAGAAAGAGTCAAAGAGCAGGAGGAATGAGAAACAAATGAGATCACACAACAGCAGCCTAAAGCAGAGAGGTAAATGAGGACTTCCCTGCCTGGTAACATATCTATCAATCATTTCATCTGGCATACAAACTCCCCTGGTGTCAATGTTTTTAAGGTCTGCCGCCCCCATTTGGAGATTTCTGAGGCTGCTTTTTAGGGAGGAGTGGGACTGTGACAGCTGCCCAGCTCCATTCAGGCTCTGGTGAGAGGCTAGGTCACAGTATTGGAAGGATACTTTGGAAGTGTCCAGCTACAGGCCATCAATTAGGCCAGGTAACTATTAAGGAGACTGTAGCTCTATGAACACTGCCTTATACAGCAGAGGTGAATAATGTCATATAGTTGTATCCACACAATATGTATCCTTGCTTTCCACATTAGGCTCTCTAGTCTCATTGACTCTTGATTTATTACCCACTGTTCCCATGCTAGTGTTTATTACATTTTCCTTTTCCTTGTGATAAAGCTCTGTGGTTTAACACTTTGGATCAAGTGTGTAAGCGATGTCACGTATGGTTCAAGAGTCCTTAAACAACAATACTGTTTTCTAGATTTGTGTGTGAGAATTGAAGCTAGTGCTGCCTAAGTTTTGAGAAGCCCTTACTCTCAATAAATAATCCTCTCCCCTGCTTAGCTGTTTCTTGCAGAGGAATTACATAAACATGCCTTGAGAATCTGCCAGGTGTAATATCTGCCAGGTGTAACATCTCTTTTGTTGTGCTTCTTGAGATAACAGAATTAAGCAGGAATATCATAAACTTCTTACTTAATATTCTATTACACCTCATAAAAACAATACCATCTTGGGCATAACAAGAATGGTAACTTTCAAATTTTATTAAGTTTCTTGGCAGCTAAGGAGCCAACAACTCTCCCTAGATTTTAGATACAGTGTTTGAAGAGAATCTAAATTAATATCCTTTATGATATGCCAGAAGGGACAGAATGGGTGCTATGTAGCAATAATGAAAATGGGTAGCTTAATCATTAGCTACCACAATTCACATCTGGTTTAGGTACATAACCTAAAGTCAGTGGCAGTTTAAGTTAATTCACTGGCTATGAACTGCAGCAGTTAAAACATCTGATTCATGATCCCTGGTGGATTGTGCTGTGACAACTACTGCTCCACCTGAGGGGGGGAGGTCAGCTCTCTAGCCTACTGAAGCTAAACCTGACAAGGAAAATGAATCAAAGCTGTAAAGCATTTTCCTCTGATTTGGGGAGAGCTTTTCTGTAAGGCGTTTTATTACACAATAAGCCTTGTGCATACCTTGCAGCACTTTGCTAGGCTCCTCAGTATCAGCCACTCAGCATTCAGTGTTTCTTTTGCATCCTGCTGATCAAATTTGAGTGTTATAAAAGTTTCATCCAACTCTGCATAGGTGTATATGGCTTGTGTTCCTGGTGAATGAAAGTGTCTGTGGCTTTCATGCACGCCTGTCTACCTTGTTGAGTTCCATTATTGCTCAAAACATGTGACTAACTTCTGAACACAGTTTATTCAAAGAAAATTGGCAGAGCTGGTTGAAGTATGCTTGCTGTGGTTTTTGGTCTTGTTATGCATGTTGTATTTTCCACCACTGATATCTGTACTAATTAACATACATTCAAATGTCTAAGTCAACAAGCTCTAAGGTGAGTCAAGCATCTGTGCTGACTGGATCATCAAAATACAAATGTTTCCCCCCCAAACACAGCTTCCCCTTCTCTTCCTTCTTTGCAGCATTCTAATTCAGTCTTACCACTTTTAATGACTGTCTTGCTTTTGCCACATAGAGTTTCCATTTCTAGATAAATCTTGCAACTGTTGCTGGAATCTGTGATCTGAGAGTCTGCTCTTCAGTACACATTGGATATCTCCATTATGTCCACATTTCTCAAAGACTGATAGTGTATATTCTCTGGCCCCTCTGAAAAAAGAAAAGAATAGCTACTGGCATTTATTAATTTTTATTGCATAATCTGCTCTGAGACTTTTTTTGCTGAAACTGAAATATATATGGCTGTTTAGGTCTTCCTGTGTTTTTGTAATGGACAAGCACCTGCCAGGTTGCTTTCATTCATTGCTTCAGGTCAGAGTGCCTGGGTGGGGAGTTCAGTTCATCTAACTTAATCTTAGGAGTAATTCATCCAGGTTCTTTTAATGTCAGTTTTAAGAAAAACACTTTCAATGTATGATTCATTTCATCCTAATATAGATATCCAAAATGGGTCAAGTGTATGCATTCTAGAAATGCCTGAAGTTAGAAAAGCTGAATCTCTTCCCAAGTGTCCCAAGAACTGCAGTCAACTGCAATTCTGTCAGAGAGACTTCTATTTATTCCCTGGTGTTGCTGATCATAACACTTGGTCTCATTGCTATCTATTGCAAATTTCTCAAAGCTGTCTCCATGTTAATACACTGGAATGCTATGCATGCATTTGGATTTCCATTAATTTTAACAGACCCTATTTCTGGTTAAACCGATATTCTTCCTTTGTAAATTGATTCCTAATTATGCTCCCAAGTATCTATAACTAATCAAGGCTATGCAATATTAAGCAACGTACCCATTCACTTCTGTAATTCTTAGCTTTGGCAACAATAGTAGAGAGGAGGAAGGTCATGTTTAATTTAGCTGAAAGCACATGAGAACATTACTTAAGTATATGTAAATATGGAGTGTAGCTAAGTGCAGTTTAGCCAGGTTTAGCAGTAATACTTCCTTTTCCCAATCACTTCATTATTTCTATATATTTTTCCTCACATCAGAATGACAGTTATGAGACAACAGCATGGTTGGTGAATTGTTTTAACTATTTCCATGCAAATTATATTCAGGAGATATCCCAGCCTTCATATGGAACTTGCTACAAGAATGCTGCAGTATATTGTCAGGATTTATTTTCTGTTTTCTGTATGTATCTAGTGTATGAATTATTTGTTCCCCATATAGTTTAAATATGTTCATAATTAATTTATTTCAATGGGGCTTTCTCTATCTGTAATATTAAGATTTCTTCTCCTTGTGACTCTGTCTCCCTGGAGTAGGCTGTTACCATGGCCTGTCATGGTCCAAACAGGGAACTCCCATTGGGAGCTGCATCAGNCTATTCCGGTGAATGTACAGCCACATTCAGACAATCTGTGGAAGATATTTATACCTCTGTGAAAAAGCACTGACTCACTTTACTTACACTGAGATGACTCTTAGGCTGTAACCCAACTTACTACCAACAGAATGCTACACCCTTTCTCAGGGAACAACACAAGAAATGCTCCAGGTTTTTCCAGAGCCCATTGGATGGCTCAAGAACCTTGGACTGAATTTAAAATTCTGCTTATAATTTGCAATATCCAAGTAATGGTGCATATAATTTTAATTAGCCTTTGCTGTTTGCTGTTCCATTTTGAAATCTGTAATGCTATGGAAGTCTTTGTAACCTGCTGGCATATCCACTGATGCCCCACTGCCTATTTATTATTTAGTTTTTGGTTTTCTCTGTGCTTCTGCTTGTCTTTGCATTTCTGATAGAGCATTCAGGCATTATTTTTTTCCTCTACTGATAGTGTGCTCTCTCATCAAACCTTTCCCAAAAGTATTTTTCCTATATTTAGTCATGCAGCAGCTGCCATCCTTTCTTTCCCTTTTTGTGTTTGTAATATAGACAGCAATACCAAAACAATGCTTACTATTCATGATGCAGTGGTGTGTGGTATTGAGCAAGAGCTGCTTCATGTTTTGTAGGTAAATGGTCACAGCTTGATAACTCTGGGCAAACATTTAGATTCCTTTTGTAGCTCTGACAGGGGAAGATGGGGACTTTTTACTTCTCCTTTGTAAAAGAAAATCTTATTTACAGTATTTTCAGATTCTTTCCCTTATTAATGTTATATATATATATATATATATTTATATATA
>WEIU01015975.1:285703-298916 GCA_013389925.1 Aegithalos caudatus | reverse complement strand
GGAGAAAATAAAGGCAAGATTTCCCATTTAAATGAACATTTTGGTTTGCAGTGGTACAACAGGTCTGAAGGGAAATGTCTGATCACCATCACTCACTGCACTTGGTTTAGTTTGCAAAGCCATGCTGGTGTGTGTCAGCTAGAGCACTTTCAGAGAAAGCTAACTAAGAAAGTCTGGTTGAGATCTGTATCTAAAGGACTCAGCACTGCAATGGGAACCCAAAGACCAAAATAGATTAATAGGTCTTAGGAGAGCCTTAAGTCACAGGGCTGTTTGGAACATTTGGTTATGAATGTAGTCCTCTCTATCCAAAACCTTGTAACATGTGTTGGACACTGTATTAACTGCTTTGATCTACTAATCCTCTTCTATTGTGATAATTTATTTGGTAATGCCGATAAATGTTGGGCTGTTTAGAAAGATAATAAAATAAATATGATCAACATGGCCTCAACTTCACTAGTACGATGTTAGTATTGGTACTTACTAACAAACAACTTTAAAAAAATCCATTAGAAACAATCTCCTCCAGCTGTGGTCTGAGAATATTGACTTTGAAACTAGAAAGTTTTAAATCAGATGGTTGCATGTGGACTTCCCACAAAAATGTTCTAACTTTTAGGACTGATGTAATCAATTTCACTCGAAATGCTCTTGGTTATTAGAGCTAGCAGCACATATCTTAGAAAAGCTAATCAATAAGCACTAACATGCAGATTGATACCATCCTCTGTCAGGCAGTTAGAGATCTAATGTATTTTTGCAGAACAGGACTCTGGGAGTGAAAAATAAAAGAAAAAGTACTAGTTTATTGATTGTGCTCCTGTGACCCATTTCCTATACTTCTTTACTCCATTTGTCACAATGCAGCTGGGATATCCATACATATGCCTGTGCACCATTCCATAGCAAACTAACAGCTCTGCACTTAATAAATTTGACTTAATTAAACATAAACACCAGAAGCTTGTAACCTAATCAGATATAATACCAATATTTAGAGAGATACTTAAGCATACTTTGTCAACAAGAGCTAGGCACAAGCCAGATTTGAATGTTTTGCCTTCAGTTGTTGCAATGTCAAGTGTGTTCCATTACAGAATTCTTGGAATGGAAAAAGGAATTTGTTTCTTTACTGTTTTCATGGTTCAGGGAGATAAAACCATTTTTACTGAAAATGAAAAAAAATGGACCTTTAGACAGGCTCTTCTTATTATCACTGGAAGCTCTCTGGAAAAATGAAAGTTTCACCTTAGCTTCCATCTTCATCCACATGAAATAAATTCCATTGGCATGGGAAAAATACAAATAGAAAGTAGTCTTTTTTTTCTGAAAGTAGAAGCCTTTAATGCCCTTTATGTCCTTGATGACTTAATTAGCTCAGGCAAAGATTAATTCTGACCCTTTACAGAAATGCAGACAATACTATCCTCCATATGAAACTGAAACACAATAAATCTGTTTTCAAAGCAGTGACACAAGAATGAAATTAAATTGGAGAAGAATGTGAATACTGACTTCTTAAGTTTCTGAGAAGCTAACAGAATTCCTGAGGAATTTAAGAATGCCTGTCATCCATAGCCAACACATAAACTAGGTCAATCAAATGAGCTCTTTTTACAGCCTGGAAAAAAAAAAGACATCTCAGGAGAAACCTATTTGTTTGTGTTGTCCAAGGAAGAAGTCTGCTCATTCTAAATCACATATACTCCTTCTAAACTTCCATTTTAATTGTGCAAATGTAGCTTTGCACTAGAAGATATGATAACTGGATAAGGGATATGCTTACTAATGGTCTTTCTCTCAGAATTAATAGATTGGACATATTAAAGACTGTAAATAGGCATGATATTTGGATTTCAACCTGTAATCCCTAATCTCTGTTATTTTCAGTGTGGCTGGCTCATAACCCTGAACCACAGTTTGCCTGCTGCCTGCTGCATGTATTGTGTTTAATATAAATATAAGATTTAGAATTCTTGCAGCTTTTGAAGATGATGTAAGAAGTGTTTGGGATTCAGAGAAAAAAGAGCAGACAGGAAAAACTGAAGAAATGTACTGTCTCCTTTCAATAAGATTAGCTGTTACAGCATTATGAATACGTTGCAAGCACATCTTTGATAGAAGTCAGTGGCTGCAGGCAGTCATATGAGGTTTTCCTGAGGCTGTAAAGACCCACCTCTGAAATTAAGCCAATACTTCTCTACCTTACACACACAACAGGGGAGATAAGGTGCCTAACCTTGCTTATTTGCACCAGAAAGCTTGTTGACTGGCCACACCTGGAACAAGTAAAGCTGATTTTGTCCCAAAATGTAACAGGTGACAGGTCAAAAAGACCTGGACACAGCCAGGTCAGACATTCATGACTTGTGGGACACCTGGGACAGAGTCAATTGGCAAAAATTAGGCATTTGGTGCTGTGTGTGCATATCCTGCCCTGCCTCCATGAGGGTCTCATTTTAGACCCGTCATGCTGTCGGTATGGCAGAATAGAATAGAACAGAATAGAATAGAATCATTCCAGTTGGAAGGGCCTATAATGATCATCTGGTTCACTGACACATCTTGGTTGCCTTAGGGAATCTCAGATGGCATGATATGAGTCTGTTTAAGCAACAGATTCCTGAGCCTAGTATCCAAACAGCACCAGGCACTCCTGAAGTTAAGTAATTAGTTTTAGTATGTTAATCCAGTAAGGTGCCTACAGTTCCAAACACAAAATGGTGATTTAGTTGTTCAGTGTCAATTATGTCTGGGAGTAAAGATGTGATATTTGGAACTTTCACATGCAACAGCTTAACTTTGAAGACAGAAGGATGAAGGTCTTGATGTTCTGTTACATGCTTATAACTAATATCAGAATAGAAGCTATCTTTTCTCAGCTATCTTTTCTGGGCCTACTTACAATTTTTGTGCTAATTAAATCAAAAATAAATGGCAGTAGCTCACAAAATAATGGGATGGAGAAATAAAAAAAAGGGTGAGTGAAGACCCTCCAGGAAAATTGAAGTACAAAGAATGATCATAACTGGCCTTTGTTTAGAAGAACTTCATTAGTTTGGAATAGAAAACTGGAGACTCTCATTTTTAAGGCTTTACTTGTGCTAACTTCTTTCCTATCTTGAAGCATTAGCAGTTATGTACATACATGATGATTTCTCAGATCAGAGGAGAGTATTGACAGAAAACACAAACATGGAGAATCCTATGAACAAGGAGGAAGTATGTGACGAACACTGGAATAGTGAAACTAGACTTTAGAGTGATTTCACCATAACCCCATTATACCCCAGACCATGTGAATTCTTAGAACTCTTTTACTTTTCATGTTGACATTTTTCTGCAAAACTATTCCTGGCATTATGGAATTCTAGAACCATTTAGGTTGGAAAAAACTCTTAAGATCACTGAGTCAATCTGTAGAACTAACACTGCCAAGTCCACCATGGGACAGTGTCCCTAAATGCCACACCTACAAGGCTTTTGATTATATCCAGGAATGGTAACTCAAACATTTCACTGGGCAGCCTATTCCTGTGCTCAATAACTATTTGTTGCAGAATTTTTTTGTAATACTGAATCTAAACTTCTCCTGGTGCAACTTGAGGCAATTTCTTTTTTTTTCTATTGCTTGTTACTTGGGAAAAGAGACTGATCCCAGCCTGGCTTCAGCCTCTTTTCAGGTAGTTGTGGAGAGTGAATAAGGTCCTCTCTGAACCTCAAACTAACACCAGCTCCCTCAACTCCTTATAGGACCTGTGCTCCAGACCATTCTCCAGCTTTGCTGCTCTTTTTTGGATGCATTATAATCTAAATGGTAATGTATCTGAGTGATATCAAGGCTAGTGTAAAATGTTCTCTAGTGGAAACAAGATATGGATAGATTTTATCTGGTATTTGTACTCCTGCTCCTCTCAAGATGAATTAATTTTACTCAGTTTGGTTTCTTTGCCAGTAGATGTATTTATCTAGCCACTTATCTGATCTTAAAAACTGATGTCCATTGCTGTGTAAAAATGACTCATAGTATGGATTTTTAATTTTGACTTGATGTCTCTATTTAATTTTTTCTTATGCATGTTTCTATCTTTTGAAGTCTGATTTCCACCATAAAAGTGCTTCACATGACAGAACTGCTGAATCAACAGACATTGCTCCCCCATTCCAATCCTGTTAGAAACTGGCAGTTCCTAGTAATAATCTGTTAGAAATAAAGTAATACTTTCCATTTTCCCATTTAAATCCTTACTTTCCTAGATAAAAGATTTCTCATAATTTCTCAGAATTTTTACAGCTTGCTGTTTTTTATTCAATTTACATTATTTTTTCTCTGTTTGTTATTTTTATACTCGAATAAGCAACTGTGTTCTACTTTAAAAGAAAGTAGGAAGTGCAAAATAAGAGCCACATCAGCAAGTATAAAATAAGATCGTGCTGGCATGGCTGCCTTGTGTTTTTGACTTGTCTGCAGGTCAATCTACTGAGGACACAGGGAAAACAACACCCTTAAAATCTATCTGCATAAAACACAGGTGACTAACTTTCTAAGTAGGAAGCAGATACCGGATCTGTTGAAATCAGTGGGAGGCTGGGTCCGGAAATATCCTCATGCATCTGTTACTTAAGGATATATTTAGACAGCATAAATTCTACCTATATCCAAATGTCTTGTCAGCAGAGGAATGTTTCAAATTCACTCACACAATATTACGAGAGCTAGACAAAGTACCAATTGATATGGAACTTTAGGCACAAGAATTTAGAATTTAAGCTCATTAACTGTGGAGACTAAGACCCTGCTATTTCCACGGCAGAGATACCTATAGGGTATTCATTTTCAGTGACTCAATTACCTATCTTCTCATAAAGCAGAAGTCTTTGGATACAGATGATCAGCTGAAGAAGATCTATATTACAATTCTGTTAGAGGAAAGTGTGTATTAAGGTAGAACTGAGCTGAATCTGCAAATACTCAGGTGCTAGTGCTGGGAGATCTCGTAAGGGAAGCCATGAAATTTCTGAAACTCAAATAACGCAAAATAACTCAATGCAAACTGAGTCAATTAAGATAAGGCTTGAGAAAGAAGCTGCAACCAGTAGTTCTAGGACTGTTCCAGAACTAGAACTGGGGGGCCTTCATCCTCAAAAGGTTTTAGCCAACTACCCAAACCCTCATGATGTATTTGTTTACTTGTTCACAGTTTATTCTGAGGTGAGGTTCATAATGACATGGACTCAAAAGCAGTACTACAGTACATAGGGATTCTCCCTACATCAGATGTTTAATTAGCTGGTTTATAGGCAAAAAATGGTATTCATAGGCAAAATAATATAAATGAGTAAAAAAAAAAAACGGAGCATCTTCCCACTTTCTCTGTGAGAGATGAGCATTCTGTTTTCAGATCTGTATGCACAGTCTGTGGGAAATAAATGACGTGTCAGTACTCAAATGTGCCAAGAGAGTGTTGATATATTGTGTACTTCACTCTCAATTATCCATGGACTCTTTATCCATGCTGCCAATTAACCATGTCCTGGATGTAAGAAAATGGAGCTGGCTCTCTGCACATCTGGTTGGTTTTGGCTTGGATTACTCAGGGGCAGTTGAAGCATTTTATCAGTTTTCATGTGGTACAGACCCGATACNACTGGGCAGCCTATTCCTGTGCTCAATAACTATTTGTTGCAGAATTTTTTTGTAATACTGAATCTAAACTTCTCCTGGTGCAACTTGAGGCAATTTCTTTTTTTTTCTATTGCTTGTTACTTGGGAAAAGAGACTGATCCCAGCCTGGCTTCAGCCTCTTTTCAGGTAGTTGTGGAGAGTGAATAAGGTCCTCTCTGAACCTCAAACTAACACCAGCTCCCTCAACTCCTTATAGGACCTGTGCTCCAGACCATTCTCCAGCTTTGCTGCTCTTTTTTGGATGCATTATAATCTAAATGGTAATGTATCTGAGTGATATCAAGGCTAGTGTAAAATGTTCTCTAGTGGAAACAAGATATGGATAGATTTTATCTGGTATTTGTACTCCTGCTCCTCTCAAGATGAATTAATTTTACTCAGTTTGGTTTCTTTGCCAGTAGATGTATTTATCTAGCCACTTATCTGATCTTAAAAACTGATGTCCATCGCTGTGTAAAAATGACTCATAGTATGGATTTTTAATTTTGACTTGATGTCTCTATTTAATTTTTTCTTATGCATGTTTCTATCTTTTGAAGTCTGATTTCCACCATAAAAGTGCTTCACATGACAGAACTGCTGAATCAACAGACATTGCTCCCCCATTCCAATCCTGTTAGAAACTGGCAGTTCCTAGTAATAATCTGTTAGAAATAAAGTAATACTTTCCATTTTCCCATTTAAATCCTTACTTTCCTAGATAAAAGATTTCTCATAATTTCTCAGAATTTTTACAGCTTGCTGTTTTTTATTCAATTTACATTATTTTTTCTCTGTTTGTTATTTTTATACTCGAATAAGCAACTGTGTTCTACTTTAAAAGAAAGTAGGAAGTGCAAAATAAGAGCCACATCAGCAAGTATAAAATAAGATCGTGCTGGCATGGCTGCCTTGTGTTTTTGACTTGTCTGCAGGTCAATCTACTGAGGACACAGGGAAAACAACACCCTTAAAATCTATCTGCATAAAACACAGGTGACTAACTTTCTAAGTAGGAAGCAGATACCGGATCTGTTGAAATCAGTGGGAGGCTGGGTCCGGAAATATCCTCATGCATCTGTTACTTAAGGATATATTTAGACAGCATAAATTCTACCTATATCCAAATGTCTTGTCAGCAGAGGAATGTTTCAAATTCACTCACACAATATTACGAGAGCTAGACAAAGTACCAATTGATATGGAACTTTAGGCACAAGAATTTAGAATTTAAGCTCATTAACTGTGGAGACTAAGACCCTGCTATTTCCACGGCAGAGATACCTATAGGGTATTCATTTTCAGTGACTCAATTACCTATCTTCTCATAAAGCAGAAGTCTTTGGATACAGATGATCAGCTGAAGAAGATCTATATTACAATTCTGTTAGAGGAAAGTGTGTATTAAGGTAGAACTGAGCTGAATCTGCAAATACTCAGGTGCTAGTGCTGGGAGATCTCGTAAGGGAAGCCATGAAATTTCTGAAACTCAAATAACGCAAAATAACTCAATGCAAACTGAGTCAATTAAGATAAGGCTTGAGAAAGAAGCTGCAACCAGTAGTTCTAGGACTGTTCCAGAACTAGAACTGGGGGGCCTTCATCCTCAAAAGGTTTTAGCCAACTACCCAAACCCTCATGATGTATTTGTTTACTTGTTCACAGTTTATTCTGAGGTGAGGTTCATAATGACATGGACTCAAAAGCAGTACTACAGTACATAGGGATTCTCCCTACATCAGATGTTTAATTAGCTGGTTTATAGGCAAAAAATGGTATTCATAGGCAAAATAATATAAATGAGTAAAAAAAAAAAAACGGAGCATCTTCCCACTTTCTCTGTGAGAGATGAGCATTCTGTTTTCAGATCTGTATGCACAGTCTGTGGGAAATAAATGACGTGTCAGTACTCAAATGTGCCAAGAGAGTGTTGATATATTGTGTACTTCACTCTCAATTATCCATGGACTCTTTATCCATGCTGCCAATTAACCATGTCCTGGATGTAAGAAAATGAAGCTGGCTCTCTGCACANAAAAAAAAAAAACGGAGCATCTTCCCACTTTCTCTGTGAGAGATGAGCATTCTGTTTTCAGATCTGTATGCACAGTCTGTGGGAAATAAATGACGTGTCAGTACTCAAATGTGCCAAGAGAGTGTTGATATATTGTGTACTTCACTCTCAATTATCCATGGACTCTTTATCCATGCTGCCAATTAACCATGTCATGGATGTAAGAAAATGGAGCTGGCTCTCTGCACATCTGGTTGGTTTTGGCTTGGATTACTCAGGGGCAGTTGAAGCATTTTATCAGTTTTCATGTGGTACAGACCCGATACCAATAATTCCCATGAACCTGATCTACTACATGCAGACTTCGTGTGGGTCTCTCTCTTTTTCCTATCATCCTCTGTGAACTGCCAATTTTCATCTGGATGGCTTTGGCCAAATTGGAATTCTTACCTCCTGTTCAGAGCTGATACTACTGGACCTAAGAGTGGTTTTGCAAAACCTTACAGCCTCAGGTTTCAAGAGGGCTTGTCAGAGAGAACTCAGAAACATTACAGTGCTAGGGCAAATCTGCTGTTGTGCCGTGTCTGAGTTGAGAAGACTCCCCGAGTCCATAGCACTGGAGAGTGGAGTTCAAATGTACCAAGTGAATGGTCTGAGTAGGTCTGGTCCTGGGCAGAGCCAGCAGAATACCTCTGTTTAATGCTGCCCAGGTTGCACAGTCTGGGGTGACCCCAGACTCTGCTTCTGTGACGGAAAGTTTTTACATGTTTAACTGGTAACAGAACAACCAGATAAAGTCCTGATTAAACGGAAAATGTTAGAGACACAGTATAAGCTAACATGAGTCATTTCAGATTGTCTTGAGAGAGTCTGCTTGGCTCCTCTCACTTTTCATTGCTCTCTGTTTGTTGTTTGTATAAGCCAAATAGGTTCAATTTTGCTATATCACCATAAGTCTCAATTCTGTCTGTGTTCTAGTAACCCAATCAGCTAAAATAATCTTCTTACTTCTCAGCCTTCTGTCCTCTCTTCAGTTGGGGAATATGGGAGAGATTTATTTCTGGGGTCACAGACTGCCCATTGGCACTGTGTGTGAGGCATATACTTGGCAGCATAGTTGCTAGTATATCATGCATGATGAGTATATTCTCCTTCTCTCTTTCCCTAGCAGGTGGCTGTTTCAGGCTGTCCATTTTCATGCCTACACAGTAGTGCTTTCTCCCTCATTTGAAATCAAAGACTCAGTGACAGCAGGGCTGAGTCTTGAAGTTTATGTTCATTAGAATGGACTCTTTCAGTCCTTCCTCTGTGCTGTAACAGGCTGGTGTCACAGTGTGCTATGAGCAGAGCTGCTGAGGTGAATGCATGGAATAGATTATTTGGAGGGAAGAATGAGACAACTGCAAGTTTTTGTAGAGCCAGAGCAATTGCATAGATCTCTTTTTCTGTTTTCAGTCAGCCTAATTTGAGGAAAATTCCACAAAAAAGACAGAGAGAATGGAAGCTCCACTCCTCCGTTTTATAAAACAAGGTAAAGTTCCCATGAATATTTCTTTCAGAGACTGGCTAGAGTCCTACCAGCTGTTGGATAAGTACCAAAAGGGTAGCTTGTTCTGGAGGCTAGCTCTTCCACACTGATTCCTTCCTCTGTCCCCTCCCTCAGCAAGGTCAAGGTAAGCATACCCACAAGAAAATTGGTCAGATCTAGTCTGCCTGGATCTGAACTCTTCAGGGAATTTTTATGGCAGCAATCAACTTCTTCTCTACAATCAGTCAAATGTCTTCTGTCCATAGCTGGAAGATATTACTTTTGATTGCAGAGTCATTTAGCCAATTTATGTGATGGAAATTATTGATGGCTGACAAAAGGAAAAAAAGGATGAGTATGACCACATAGGAAACTTCACAACCATAATGATTCTACAGAAAATATGGCCAAGGCATCATGCATTTGTACTTACACTATTTGGCTCAAATCTCCAAAAACTTGTCTCTTGACAGAGATTTCCTACATAGAAGGAGAACTGACTAATGCATAAAAGTTTAGGACCCAGGTTTCCAGACAAAATACTGTGTGTCAATAGCTTACTGTGCTGAAGTGAGCTGTGGTAACTGTGAATGCAGCTGAAGCTGTATGACTTCACATAGCTCTTTGGCAATGTAGGCTGGCTGTCTCTGTATGCCAGCTGAGCAGAAGTTGTTAGGCCACAGAAATTTGATCAGGAGTAACTTGGTGCAATTATTACTAAGTGTTCAGTTGACATTATGGCTCAGATTCCTTCTATCTTTTAAAGTGAAAATGTGAAATTGTCTTGGTACACAACATCTGACATGGGGAAGAGAAGGCAGGAAAGACAGATTGTCTTCTATGAACTGAGCTGGTCTAAAGTTCATATCTGAGGAACTATTTGTGTGGCACAGATGCTTTAAGGACTGACTGTTTTTCATCAAAAACTGTTGGAGATTTGGAGAATTATAAATAGCACCTACTTCATTAGCCGAGACCTCAAAGTCTTCAAGCACAGGTGCAGGGATTTCTACAGGGACGAGAGAGGAAAGATGACTCTCAGTGGAACTGCTTGTGCCCTTGAGAGTGAAAAATCACAGGTCTTTCTTTTTTTTGCTGCTGAATAGAATATAACACTTGAACTGACATAGGACACAGAGAAAGAATTAAAATAGATCAAATGTTGATTCTAATATTACATCCTTGGATTACACTTAATTTTGAAATTATTTGAATAGAAGAAACTGTTAAATTGATAACATCTTGTGAAAATGTGTGATCATTGGCTCCCATAAACAGTGAGAAAAATAGATTAATGGAAAGTGTGGTAACTGATCAGAATGTTAATAATTCCCATGCCTTGTACATTAGACCACAAGACAGTTAAAAAAAATTATCTCTTTCATGAACATCTGTTACAAGTCAAGCAAATGCTAACAGCAGTAAGCAGCCTTTCTTTCATCCTGTGCAGAGGTTCATCATTACACTCCACAAGTTCAAAATGAAGGTCAGACTGGAAAGGTGAGAAACATAAGAGTTCTACAGCACATACTCCAAAAAAACCCCAAGGTTATAGCTCTGAGCTCTCCTCCTGAGTATTATTCTCACCCACAGTTTGCAGAGATGTCATCTTTGTAGTACAAGCAGGAAGAGACAGCATAGCAACAAAAACATAACAGTGTATGAGGTATGGTTTTAATGAAGAAGAGGGCAATAAGACGACTTCAGCTATTGGCAAGAGAAGAGGAAAATAGAACAGTCAAGGAGCGTCTTAGCTTTGAGAACTTGAACTTTCTTTTTTTCTGTCTGAACTGAAATGTTTAAACATTTATTGAAGCCTATCTGTATGTCATAAGTTATTAAAAATAAGTCAGTCATTGAAACCTATAATAAATGAAATATTTTGACTAAGGATATTACATGTGGGTTTGAAGACTGGGACCTATGCAAAAATAGGTCAAGATTGTTATAGTACTAAATAGACTGAGATTTTTATAGCACTAAGATGAAATTTAGTATTGTAATTATTTCACATTTGCACAGCTGTATCCAGATGCCTTAAATTTGTGACAGAAGGACTATGCTATTTTTATATCTATACAGTTTTTTCCTCTATTTGTGGTCAGAATGCTAAGCAAAGAGAATCTCTTTAACACACAGATCTGAAATTAAGTTTAAGTTATTTCTTATAATTCTTCACACCAAGACTCTCAGCCTTAGAGGTAGTATCAATAAAGCCTACTTCCCTATATTGTCATGTTCTTAATATTTAGAAATATCAGATAAAAAAAAACTGTCTAAACATATCAAAAAAGCTCATAATTCTGGGAGTGTTGCTGGTAGACTGGACATGTGTATTAAAATAAATCTTGAAGGTATTGTGTGAAACAACAAACTGGACTTGGGAGAAGGGAAAACCACATTGCAGTGATGAATGACGAAGCAAGTAAGTGTTTCAGCTGAATCACTTAGGTTATGGTGATAGTACAAAAAACTAAATTTAAAATATTTTGTTTGTTTGCTTTTGCTTTTTACCTGCATTGTNACTTCAGCACTTTGAAAATTCATTAACTTATAAGAATTGGAAGTCTGCAGTGTCAGTACTGTAAATTCCATTAGAATCCACTTACAACTAAGTTATATTTTTGTCAGGAAAAAAAAAGTTAAAAGGGAAAAGAAATTTGGGAGGTTACATTCACTCAAGCACTTTTGGATAGTTGCATAATGTAATTAAATTCAAATGCTATGTAAAACCAAGTATGATTTATTTTGTCCCTTGCTAATCTTCTGAAAGTTAGGTCATAAACACACATATATGCACATATATTTACTGCCCAATGCAAGTAAGTCCCTTTCGCAGCTCTATTAATAGCTCTGTTTCTAAGATCTGCAGCAACTTGGTAGAATTCCTCTCACACTATGAGTTTCTTATTCTGCAACACAGCTGATCAGTACCGTACATAGTACTCAAAGTTATGATATTTATTTGGTGACCTTAAGATTTTTCTATTTTTTCTTCTGGAAGTACTTCCTGTTATGTCTTAAGTTCTTATGCTAACAAATCAGAGGCCTCAGTTGATTAGCAAGGCATCTCAGTTCATTTCCTCCCAATCACAAAGTTCTTCCCATTTATAGCAGAAAAATTTTGTTATCGCTCTGTAGCTGCAGCATTTTGAAACATCAGCTGTTACTCAATTACTGTTTTAAAAAAGTCTTCGAGGTTGTGTGATGTTGCATGAAAACAGGATATTTCTCTGGATGGCAGAGGCTTCCCAATTTTGCATTACTAATCAAATTCTTAGAAAAAAGCTCCTATGTTTTTCTTTCCTTGAACTTATGTAAGAAATTATACCTTTCATTTTTCTTTCTGAACTACTATCATTAATAAAAACTGATGATACTTCATGTAGTTTTCATAGTTTTCTAAGAAACTGAGATGGCTTATTTTTGGTTTATTAAAATTAATATAAATGGTTTATTTTTTTTCTGTAATTTCCCAAGACTTATTCTGCCTCATTCTCACTTTACACTAAATGTCCTGTGTTTGAAGATGTAATTTTAATCTAGTACTCTTCTTTCTGTCACCGCAGTTTTGCATTCCTTGTGGACTCCTCTTCCCTCTGATCTTTTCCATAGCACTTGCTATCTTATATTATCCTTCTGCTTCCTGATATTGCCATGCTTTTGATTTTTTCATGTGAATTTGAAAACTTAGTTACTTAAGTAACTACCATGAAATTTTAAATTACTGAATGTATTCTTCAACCAAGAGACCCACCTAATGGGACAGCTGTGTCACTTGCTCCAGCATGAAAGATAATGAATTAATTATTCTGGCTTTACAAGAAGTCTTTATAACCTTAAAGTTTCATCTAATTTATATTCTTACTAAATGCATCCTGACAAGCAATGCATTTTCTGCTGGATCTCCTCAAAAGACTAATCTACAATTCCTTAGCCACGACTCCTGAGTAATGAAACCTGCATCTTCACTATGATTTTAAGAGGCTTCAGTTCTTTAATG
>WEIU01015975.1:256939-284789 GCA_013389925.1 Aegithalos caudatus | reverse complement strand
GAAAAGAGAGCTTTAAGCATATTACCTGAGAGGGACAAAAGCCAGCAAGTGAATAAAAAGCAAAATAGTCTAAAACATCCTACTAACTCAATCATAACATTTCTAAAATGGTCTAACGGTGGATAATCTTTCATAAATCAATGAGAACATTGGAGTGTGTTCTTTTGGCACAAGTTTTTTTTAATATATTTTTTCTTATTTTTTAAGCTAGTAAATTTAAAGTTCCAGTTCCCATAAAATTTTTTTGTGGTAGATCAGTGAGTTTTTAGGTGGAAGCTGAAGCTTTGGTTGGATTATAATAACTGCTTTTTGCCTTAAGTAAGCAAACATGCAAATACATTTTTGTAAAGGCAAAAGTATGTTACATACCAATGTCACTAACCTTTTGCTGAATTCCAGATATTTTATTACTTCATCATTTTTCAGCTATGATATATATCAAAAGAGCTCTGGGTGTTGTCCTACAGAACAACTACCTGGATCATTTTCATTATTCTAATTCCTTTTATGACCCAAATCCCTAATCTTCTCTTTTGTGGTGCCTCCACAACCTACACCTCCTTTGGCAAGAGAGGAAACAAAGGAATCTCAATATACTTACATCAGAACTGATTTTTTTTTTTTTCAGAGCAGAACTCTTCTTTGTTTTTCTGAGGACTTCCATCTGCCTATCTCCTATTTTCCTTTTATATGGAAGATTGTTAATTACCTTCAGTTACCTTAAATATTGTGTGTGGATGTGCTTTCTTAAAATGCAGGGAATTTTTGGTTTTAATCCAAACTGCAAAGCAAGAGGACAGACAAATTCCCGCTTCTATACAGAGCCTTTCTGAAATGTTCTCGCATATTTTCAACTCTTTGTTTTTAGCTAAACCCAAAATGACACTAAATGATATTGCTAGTTTTTCTTTTCATCTTTATCAACTTGTTGACTTTTTGCTTATAGGAATAGAAGTATTCCTTCCTCCTTCCTCCCAAGAGTATTGTTTTTTACAGCTCAAGACAAATACAAGCTTAGGATTATGAAATCCCTCAGAGGAGTAATATGACTGCAACAAATGTCATGAAGGAAGATGAATAACAAAACCAAATTAATGGATTCAACCATTTCTAAATGCGCTTTCAGCTTGATTTCAGGAAGGCATATTGTTTTGTCAGGAACACTACCAGAAGTCATAGTAGACCTAGGGATAAATCTTTAACTGGGTGCAATTTGGGGATTCATTACTTAAATGAATGACACCATTGTATGTAACTGGAAGAATCACTCCATTAGAGTCTCTTTCAAATAGTAGCTTAATAGAACTGGAAATATTATGTGGAGAGAGGACAGGACGTATCAAAGCTATGACACCTATTTATTTAATTAATTGGTCCTTTGGTTTATTTTGCTTTGGGGTTTTGTTTGTTTTAATTTTGTTTTGTTTTAGCTAGTTTTTTACATGTGGTAGAGTCTCAGCAAAATGAGCTAGAGCACTATAAGATCCATTATATTGCTGTTTCCAGAGCCCTGTAAATTGTGCATCCAGCAGGAGGAATTGAGGGGCACAATGACCAGCATTTGCAACCAAGACATATTACAAAAAGATGCTGCAAATTTTTACCTTCTTTACTCATGAAGAGATGACCTGTTTTCCAATCACAGCAGCTGCAGAAAGATGCAATCATTCATTTGGTTCTAAGCTCAAATGTTTGTGCTGGGTTTACTGCATTCCTGTTAAATGCCCTCAGGCACATGATGTAATTGTTGGGGTTGTCCTGTGCAGTTTGGGGTGCTTGACAACCCTTGTGAATCCCAGCCAGCTAAGGATATTCTATGATCCTATGCTGAAACTAGTCATATGGCTAGGAAATGATTTTAGAGGTATAACATTCCTTTGGGTATTCTATGGCTCCAAAGAAGCTCATGGAATAGGTATTTTTGCAAAGCAAAAACATGAGAGAGTTGCAAAGTGCCTTTTTCCTTCAGCAGAATACCCATGAAGCCATGCTCAGCATGTACAACTGCCTTTAACTGGGGTACAAGTCCCTGTAATGAGTAAGTTCTATAAAAATCCAGTCTTACATCATTGATACCAGAAGGTACAATTCAGCTATACTGATTATAGCTCAGAAAGCAAAGGTCAGACTCATTCTGTGACAAGTCAGAGGAGTTACTGTCATCAAAATGAATAGAAATTCAAAGAAAGTACTGGATAAAATGCTGGTCATATGCTCTGTATGATGGAGTTTCTATGGCAGAGTATGCATATTTTTTTCAGGTATTTTTACACATGAGCTGTTGATGCTCA
Source organism: Aegithalos caudatus (assembly GCA_013389925.1). NCBI lineage: Eukaryota > Metazoa > Chordata > Aves > Passeriformes > Aegithalidae > Aegithalos > Aegithalos caudatus. The sequence goes on along the minus strand of WEIU01015975.1, from coordinate 282,498 downwards.
GTTTTTTTTCTGCATAAGTCCTTGGAAATGTCCCAGACTGCTTGATAAAGCCCAGATGGTAACCAGATGGCTACATGTGACTCTTTGGAAATGCTGCTACAGAAGGGGACTAAGAAACTGAAGTAAGTATTACAAATACTTCCTTCTCTTTTCCATGACTTCCATTAAAAAGGAGTGAATATAACAATACTATATCCCCTCTGGTAAATAATGTCAGATGTTGTGGACATTTGCAGATCATTTTCCCACTTTAGGAAAAGCAAAAAATAAAAGGCTGACCCAGTCAAGGCATTTTGCAATAATGACTAGTTTACAAACTCAATCAATCCTACAGTGTCAAACTTGGGACAGGTAAAAGTTGAATTTACTATGAAAATCCATAAATGCTAAACTATCTTCAAGAACATGGCAAAATCTGCTCTAGCTACTTTCTTTCTAAGAGCTCTCCCTTAGACCAATTTAGCGGCCACCCTTCTGTTTCCTAAAGGGAGAGGTACACTCTAACATCACTAACAGATCACATACAGCCTGTATTCTTCTCTAAATCACCATAGTCTCTTCTAAACATAACAGAAAACTCTCTTACTACACAGATTTAGCATAACCTGTAACACCATACATCATTCTCTGTCTCGCACACATTATTCTACTTTGCTGTCAATGAAAATATGCTGATGTGAAGGTTTAAAGATACAAATGGGGCCTGGAATATTTAAGCATTGTTAGTCTAATATTGCTACAATGTCACGGAGAGTTAACATATCCCAGTTTCTACTGTCATGGAATTAATATGCTTTTGCATTAATTTATTTTGGAAAATTCTTCATTGGGATGTATTTGGCTCCAGACGGCTTGCGTCTGCTCACTCTATTAATACTTCCTAATGTTGGTCAGTGATTTACTGTAAAGTTTCTAGTTTACCCTAATTTTACCCCTTCTGTTTTACCCTAGTGCAATCATCCCTTCTGTGTGGTAAAACACAGTAACATACCTTCATAATGATACCCGACAAGAGCTTTTCAATGTATCAGAGCTCATGGTACCAAAGCTTCTTGGCATCAAACTCTAAATAATCTATGAGTAATAAATTAAGTAATTTTCATCTCTATAGGCAAAGCACACACTATGCTGGTTTGTGCTAACCATATTAGATATTTATTGTGCCAAAACAATTAGATAATGCATGTGCATTGATAGGAAAATGAACATGCATAATTCATAAGACAGAGGAGTAAAGGGATAGAAGGGATACATCTGTGGTGGGAAATACATTTAAAAGCAGGAAAATATTACCACTCAGAATCAGAACAAAGATGTTATTTTAAAATATTGTAGTTGTCATTTTAATGGGAGGAGCCACTCATCACAATTACATTCATTGCAGCTGAAAGATTTGGTAGCAATTCACCAGGATCTAGTTTATGCTAATATTTTTCTGATTTGGTATTTTTAACTGTTAATGAACGTCTGTCAGAAGGCTCATTATTTCACCAATATTGTATTTTTAATTACACAAATTTTAATTACTTTTTCCCCTCTTCTTGAATATTTACTCTCTGGGTGTTCTTCGTTGCCCACCGTTCTGTGCTTCAGACTGTTCAGTCTTATTGAACAGAATACAATAAAATGAACCGGGAAGAGCCAGTGGCACTCTGGAAAGTCGCCGCTGAGGTATTTGTTTTATGTTTTCATGCTGCCATCTTGAGTACAAATATTAAAACTACACTTATTATACACCCAAGAAACCAGGCCTTTGCTTTCCTCCTTTAACACATCATCTTGCATGCTTGAATGTGGGTTTCAAGTATCTCCAAATTAAATCAACTGTGCACTTTATATACAGGGATGTGAGTATAGGTAACCAGGTAATCTCTGATGATTGTTCAATACTATCAAAACATTATGTTGAACAGACAGAAACTGGTGCCAGACATTGTTTGCTTGCCATGTCTGTTTTCACCAAAACCCAGGAAATATAATATTTAAGAATTATTTGCTTTCTTTTTCAACATGAAGATATTTTTGTATGTCTTTGAACTTCAGGAATATGATGAGAGAATACTGGTTGGTAAGTACTGAACATTCATTCCTCCTTATTTTGACAATCTCTCATTTTAAAGAACACTCTGTTCTGGGTTGTTTTTTTTTTTTTTTTCTGTCCCTTTCTTCAAGAATTAAGGATTAACCTGACAATATTTAGCTTCCATTGTCCAAATTGGTTCATGATTTTGAGACTAACATGATCTGATTCTCAGGAAGTTTTTAACCGCTTGCTCTGCCCTCATGCTACTTTCAGGATAGCCAGACTGCTGGCTGAGGAGGCTGAGATGGTGGTTTAGTAAATTACTGCTTATCATTTGAATCTTGCTGCTCATAAGGCCCCATTGAAGTGGCTGATCCTGTGTTTACAAGGACTCTTTCAGTGTAGTGTGATAATGGAAGTTCATTGATAGATATATGTAAGCATAAAGGCTTACAGTTCTTATTTCTCAAAACCCTAGCTGATGTGTATCACCTGACATACAAGAATCAAGATCTTCAGAGATTTCCAGCTATAAAATGGGAATAAGGCCTATATTCTCTATGGTTATAGTGATTTAATAAAGCTTTTTGCCCTTCAAGAAGCAGTATTCATAAACAGATAATCCCTTTCAGGAAAAAAGACAAAATCCAAACAACTTAGCTATATTAAAGGAAAGGCTTGTGTACAAGAAAAAGCCATATTTTTATGGCTTTAAAAATTAAAAGAGTTCATCTGACAAGTTCCCCATTTTTTTCCAGTCAAATATAATGAGAGTTTTTAGAGAATGACTGTGATTTTTGTGGCCATTGTGACTTTGTATTAGAGAGCAGATGAACAGATATATTTCCTTGATCAATTGTTTCTTGCTTAAGTGATACACAAAACTCAAAATACACAACTACACAAAATTCCTGTCTGCCTATTTTACAAGTGATTGTGCTAGAGGCAGGCACAAAACTATTATTAGACTTTACACATATAATCAGACAATATTTGACTGAGTGGGCAGAAGAGACAGATTATATCATTATATCCTTACCCTTATATAACCTTATCACCAAAAAGAAAAGAAGAATAGAAAAATAATTTGATTACAGGTACATTAGGGACCACTGGACAGGCTTCCCAAAAGAAGATAACAAGTATTGTCCTAAAAACATATGGGTCAGCTTCACAATAATGGGTCAGATTTAGGCACATTTTGCTGTACCTCAGAATCTGTGCCACACCTTCAAATACTCTTGTTATTAATCCTTTTGTTTCAAAACCACCTTTTTTTTTTTTTTTTTTTTTTTTTTTTTTTTTNTTTTTTTTTTTTTTTTTTTCATTTGCTTACTTTTTTCTGTTAAAAGTTTGCTTAAAAGTAAACCAATTATCTCAAATGCCTGTACTTGAGAGTCCAAAGAAGAAAATAAAGATGCTGAAAAATGAAATGTGAAGGAAGTGGTATAGTTAAATCTAAGGAAGAAAAACCAAATGGATCAAATGAAGACTATCAAAATAGTCTTCCACTGTGTAAAACAGCTTTTAGTAGAGAAGATGATAATAAAGTTAGAAAATAATTTTTATTCTATTGAAACAACTATCTAATTAGGATAATAAAGCACAGGAGCCCAAGAATGCTATGAAATTTCCAGCATCTGGATAAAAGAATCCCTCCTAACACTTTCTCTTATCTAATTCTGTGATGTCCAGTTGAGGACATACTGTACTCTCAGTAATTTTCAGACCATTTGATTTACAATTCAGCAATTTAAATTTGGACAAAATGATAACTTGTCCATATAAAAACACATTTATATAATTCCATTTGCATGGCAGGTTTTGGCAGGGGTGGGCTATAGGTGTGAGAAGCTGCTAGAAGCTTCCCACATGTCCAAAAGAACCAATGTCAACTGTCTCCAAGACAAACCTGATGGACAAGGCTGAGGCCTTCAGCACCTCAGGGATAAGAGGGGGGAAAAAACCTACCTGCACAGCTACAGCTGGAGTGAGGAGTGCAACAATATGTGAGAGAAACAACTCTGCAGGCACCAAGGTCAGTGCAGAAGGAGGGCAGGAGGTGCTCCAGGCACTGGAGCTGAGATTCCCTTGCAGCCCATGGTGAGGCCATGGTGAGGCTGCTGTGTCCCTGCAGCTCCTGGAGGTCCAGGGGGGACCAGAGATCCACCTGCAGCCCCTGGAGGTCCAGGGGGGAGCAGAGATCCACCTGCAGCCCCTGGAGGTCCAGGGGGAAGCAGAGATCCACCTGCAGCCCCTGGAGGACCCAACACCAGAGCAGCTGGATGACCAAAGGAGGCTGTAGCACCCAAGAAAAGCCTGTGATGGAGAAAGCTCCTGTCAAGATCTCTGAACCAATGGAGAGAGAAGCCCACAGTGGAGCAGGTTTGCCAGCAGGATTTGTGATCCCATGGTGGGGCTCATGCTGGAGCAATCTGCACTTGGTGGAAGGGACCCACACTGGAGCAGACCAAGAAGAACAGCAGCCCATGGGAAGGACTCACATTGGAGAAGATCATGGAGTCTGTTTCCCCCTGGAGGAGGAAAAGAAGGTCTTCCTCTAGAGGAGGAAGGAGCAGCAGATGCAACGTGTGATGAACAGACCACAGCTCACATTCCTTTGTCCCCCGGTGCTGCTGCAGGGGAGGAGATAGACAACTCAGGAATAAAATTAAACCTGGGAAGAAGGGAGGGATGAAGAGAAAGTGTTTTGGTTTTATTTCTTATTATCCTATTCTGATTTGATTAGTAATAGATTAATTTTCTCTTTCTGGTTTGCTTATGGCAGTAATTGGTGAGTGATCTCTTCCTATTCTAACCTTGACCCGTAAACCTTTTGCTATATTTTCTGTCCCCATCTAGCTGAGGAATCAAGTGACAGAACAGCTTTGATGGACACCTGGCAACCAGCAAGGGTCAACCCTTACCAATAAGGAACCTCAGAATCAAGGGAGGAAGTGCAATTCAAGAAGAAGCTTAGAGATGTGCATTCAAGTGAGCTATAAATCTGTTTTCAGTATGTGCCACAGATTCTGACCCAAATATTAAGGTCAAATTAGTGGAACATCAGGAAGAGTGTGTAATCTACACTGGAAATAGTGGCAATTTCCCCTCTGCTGAAAGTTGGTGAAGAACAGAATTCAGCTAAACCTCAAGAAAATTGCGAGGCTATGTAGGATCAAGTCATGGCCTACACTTCTACTTACATATATTGACTCTTAAGTGACCCAACAAAGCTGCAACACAGATTTTTTCATAGTATTTTTCCCTTGTGGAAAGACAGCGGCTAGGAAGTTTTGGAAAAGGGAGTCACATTAACACATGCTGTCTGAAATGTTCTAAATTACTTTGCTCAGTACTCTTTATTTCCAAGAATAAAAAAGCATTATCACAGGTTACCAAGCAAAAAGGAAAATGGAGTTAACAAAACTCGAACACTAAGCAGTATTCAAATCCTTCAAACAGAGGTGATCAAGGGAATAATTCTCTACAGGGCACCAATGAGTAGACTTCCATAGGAAAAAAATGTAGACAAATATTCAAGCCATAATTTTCTGCAAGAAATCATGGAAATGTCAGTAGTGAATATCCAGGTTGTCATGATTTGAGGCTGCGTTATCTGCTCTTCATTTATATGCTCTTAACTTTAATTTTTGACGTGGAAAATGGATATAGATAATGGGGAAGTGAAAAAGAACAATAATTTAAAAAATCATCTGTCTAATTAGGCTAGTGCAACCCAACTATTAAGTTTTATATGAAACTATTTTACTTACAAGTAGTTATCTTTCTTTACAAATACGAGAAATAAGCTCACTGGTGTTTTTGATAAAAGAACAACGTTTGTGGAATCTGTCATAGGAGAGGAGATGTTAAACACGAATGCTTTCTTAAGGTAAAGTCTCATCTGACGTTTACGAGACACTCGATTGCTGGAAATCTCGGTAGCACGATTCCCGTTTCGAGAGGGGCGCGGCGCCTGCCTCTCGCTGTGCCGCGGCTCAGGGACACTTGATGGCGCTGTTGTACAGCAAGAAGCAGCAGCCCCGGGAAAGCTGCCCCCGTTCCCGCTTTGCAGCCGGTGCATCGGCCTGAGGGCCACAAGTCTCAGGACTCCTTTGTAGCCCTGGTTTCATGCCTGAGGTGTTTGGTTTTCCAATATTCTTTTCCCAGGCAAGGTTCTGTAAACAGCGTGAATGTTTTGGTAACAGTACCTATGTTATTCATTCTTCCTCACGGGAGGGCCTTCGTCTTGAAGTCCTTCTGCTTTGACCAGTGTGATTGAAAAGGCTTGCCTTTGTTTCACCGATCAAATTGGTTTGTGTAAAATAGTATATAAGGGAGATGCATCCCTAAATAAAAGAGTCATTTTTAGCCTTTTGCTCTCAGAGTCTTGTGTCGTTGTGGTGTAAAACAGTGTCACTCCTTCACCTCATGGCTAGTGCTGCTGTCTAATTAATACATTGACCAACCCATATGCTACAGACCCCTCTGGAACAAGGAACAGTTCAGGCTTAGTTTGAAGGCATTTAAACAAATCTGCTACCATGGGTGCAATCCCAGTCAGACGGACAGGGCTTCAAATTAGGGCATCTCAGATATCATAGTGCACTGGTAACTGATGCTCAAAAATGTGCAGTTCCTGGGAGCAGCAGGTTCTGTAAAATCTCACTAGAAATTGCTTCTTCTCTGTGTCTAGTCTGCCAGAAAACAAGATCTATAATTTTTCTAAGTCATTGCCACCCTAAGATTTTTTCACATTGGGTAATAAAAAAAGTGAGCAAAGATTTAAATCAGATCACACAGGTACCCAACCAGCCAGCTCTGGTGCTTTGGATAATGTCTTGCTAGATGTTCTTGTGTTGTAATCTCAGTCTGCACATGCACAGAGGTCAGACACAGGTGTCTGAAGGTTTACGGATGCCCTGTCTCCCACTGAACTGATCTCCATTTCCTCCTAGAGGGTCTAATGCTAGATCTTGCCTGTTTCTGCTGGTCATGCTGAGTGTAATTTCAACATTGGTTTAAAAAAATCCAGCTGCAAGTTGCTGCCAAAATAAGATGTTCTACCCTTGCTATTTGTTGTGCACTTGAGTGCAAGCAGACAAGTAAAATGGCATTCATTAACTTCACTGTGTAGGTGAACTGTTGCTCAGAAGTTTAATAAAAAAGTCAGTTTGGTTCTGGTGCATACAGAGGAGTTTTATATTCTCACAGAGGACTTTTCTATTCATACATTTTTCAGACAAGATGGTCTGAGGAATCATAGAATCATAGATTGGCTTGGGTTGGAGGGGACCTTAAAAATCATCTAGGTCCAACAACCTTGGCAAGAGCAGGGACACTTTTCACTAAACCATTTATATTTCCTATCTTTAATGATCACTAACCAAGATTGGAAATGAAACATTTACGAATGTTTGCAGAGTATCTGCATTCACCAACAATTTTCAACACGCTCAAGGGTTTATGACAAAACAACTCACAGGTTTCTTGGCAATCAAAAATGAACTACAAGGTAAATGATGAAATTGATATTTATGGCTCGAGAGTAGAGCAGTAGAGCCTTTGACCAATCACATCTGAACTGGCTGCTATATTGATTTGTTTCAGTCTCATTGGTCATTATAAAAACTAGATTAGGAGTTTGACCCATAGAAACCTCCATATTTGCTGAATCTTTTAACATCCCAAAATGAAAATCCTTTTTTTCCCATTTAGTAAATTGTCAGTGAAAAAAATGGAAGTATTCCAGTTTTGGTTAGCAACTTAACAAGTCGTCATGAATATGTAAATGAATTTGAGCCAAAAGGTACCTGGTTTACTTCACCAGCTGTTCAGTTGCTAGCATGTTCCCCCTAACCAGAGGTCTAGACCTGAGCAGGTATGCATACCTTCTTCTGCATTTAATATCTAACTGATAGGAAGCACTGGACTACGGTTGCCAAACTAAAGCTTAATCCAGATAAAAGTGAAGATAATGTGAGATTGTGACAAGATAATGGAAAACATGGAAATTATTTATATGATTTTATGATATAGCAGTACATTTTTAAAAAAATCTTAAATCTAGGTGGATTTTTGGTCATTATTAGATGGTCTTAGATGACAAAAGTTCCTCTAAAGACCTCTTTCTAACTTTGTGGCTACTTTTGGAGTAAATTATGTTCCATAATATGTTATGATTAAAGCAAACCCAAGAAATACTGTGGGCTGTAGTCAGAAAGTCTGTGTTTTACTAAACTGGATTCTTTGTTTGAGGGCACATTTAAATTACTTTAAATATTTTTCCATACCAAAAGCTGGAATTGTGAGGTAGAGCTAGCACCAGATTTGTTTGCAGGTCAGACTTTTAACCTCTTTCTGCCCTAGCCAAACACAGAGTTTATACGCCCCATCAATTTTAATCTGCAATTCCTACAGGCGTGTGTTGTGTAGTAGGTCTGTATTGTAAAACACAACTCTTGCGAATGGTATGGTTTACACTTTCAATCTTAAACTATAGCCAGTTAAATTTTCACACATTGTCAAAAGAAGCTACCACAATGGAAATAAATTCCCAGTAGCAGCACCCTATATAGACATGATTGCCTTTGCTGCTTTAAGTACAAATAAACTTCCATAGTAGACACTTTAATTTACTGGAGTCCAATATCTAATTCTAGCAGCAGCCACTAGGAGATATTTCAAGGCATCAAGAATCCCTTTGTGTGGATTACTGCAGAGAAAGAAAGTAAACTTGCAGTCCAAATTCTTTCAGAGTCTTTCCCTCAGAGAATGCTTTATTGTCCAGAGGGCAGTCAGGGAATCAAACAATCAAACTAAAAACCATGGAGCACCCAAGGGAGGCAGAAAGGGAACACACCCTTCCCAACCCCTCTTTCCTTTTCTTTTATAATCCATCCCCTAACTATTAGGACAGACCACTAGGTCCTAGCAACCCTCTATTAACTGAATGCTGTTATCCTCTATGGTGCCCAGAGAGGAAATATCTTTTCAATTGTAAAGATTCTTTATAGTCATAAACTTTTCAGCTTTCCTGTAATTCTGTTATTGGATTTTGATAGAAAATGTGTTCTTCATTTAAATCTAATGAGCATAAAATGCTCATTTTCCTCAGTTTGCTTTCTTTTGCTCACATCACTAAACCTTTTTTTCAGGCTTGACTTGATCCCACCTGACCCTCTTCCTACCTTTCCTTTAAACCCTTTCCTGACCAGGGCTTTGCAATGAAGACAGAAAATAAGTAATGGATAATAAAACCCCTCTGATCAGTTACACAAATGCTGAGTTTTACAGCTTATGAGGAAACAATTATGTGTACTACAAAGTTTGTACAGAAGTATTTGCAGCATCAATGACATTGGTGATTTAGCAGATTGCTGGGAAAAAAAGAACAACTTCCTGGGGGAAAAAAAGCGCAAATTTTTTCTTTAATTTGACCAAGCTATTTCTACAGCCTTTAGTTACTGTATACTTGGAAAAAAAAATGAGGGTTTTTTAAATTAAAAAATACAGGAAAAAAGGCACAAAATAATGTAGATCATCTTCAATTTATTGGCATAGAGTTTCTTTTCATTACTAGCTAAGTAAATATACCTAAATGTCAGTATATAAGTACAAGGGCAGGACTTTAAAATATTAAAAAGATTTTCAGTTCTATTGCTATAAAATGGACTGAAATTCTTCTGCAGATAAACTACAAATGTATGAATGCTAATTAATAATTACAATAAGTGTAGTTTAATATAATAATAATGAAATGCACAAACCACAGCTATCAAGATTATGTAGTAAATGAAAGGTTCCATTGGTATGTTTTTTGATGCCATGGTTTGGTGGTTTTTTGCCCCTGGTTTAGCCTTCACTTAGGCTCCTAGCAGATTTCTCTAGCTCTCTTTTGCTTTCTGTTATATTGGATTTTTCCCTTGCCCTCATCTGTGGGTGAAAAGCAGTCTCAGGAAGATGGCTGCTTAGCCCCAGGTTAGAGCTGCAGCTCTCAGCTGCAGAAACAGAAATCCCTCAAAAGACACTGCCAGGAAATTGGAGCAGTTACCAGCGCTGATGTTTCACTTCCCCAGATGTACCACTTGCTGGTGGCTGTTTCCTCCAGCTGCTGACTGGAGGCTGACCTTGCTGGACAGGGCTCAGGAGGAGCATCTTACACAGAATCCTATAACACACATCATATAACACAGAATTCTGTGATTCTGTGACTTACAGTTCGTTTGACATTGCTGATGAGTTTAAATTTGGTCAAGAAACAAGGGACAGAGAAGCTGCATCCCCCAAGACCCCTATGACTCTGTGGTGCCAAACAGAGGCAGCAGCAACTGGCTTTGCCCACTTTGGTCTCTTGGACAGAGTAAGAAAGACACAAAGAGAGGAAAGAGCAATCCCCTCATGATTTCAGTTCTCCCAGAGGTGCAGGAAGATGGCTGCCCTTTTGTGTAAAGCAGTTTGTGAAATGGAGGCCAGGACCAGGTCAGGAGGGCTCTCCACGTGCCCTGGTGCTATCAGCCTCAGTGCGAACTGCAGGCTGTTGCTACCCCATAAATGCTTTATCAGGCAGTTAAATTAAACAGTATGTAAACAGCTGAGTAAACAGCTATAGTGACAAGGAAAGGTACATTTTCCTTCCCTGTAGACCCCTAGTCAGAAAATTTCAATTTCTTAAATGACAGCCCTCTCACAGCAGCTTTACCTTTGTTACAATACATTGCTTTACTGGGGGGGGGGCGGCGGGCAGGACTGCACCTCCCTTTCCAAAGTCTGTTTGAGTTTATGCTTTAGGCTGGCTTTTGAAAAACAAAAGAGAGATTTCAAAAAATGTTCAGGGTTTCTTTCATTTAATTAGAAAAACTACAAAAAAACCCCCACAAAACCCAAACAAGCAAACAAACAAACGAAACCCAACCAAAACCCAAACCAAAAACAACAAAAAACCCCAACCCCAAAACCCCAACAAAAGAAACAACTAATGTTCTCACAAGGAAGGTTTATCACAGATTTCAAGAGAAAGCACAGGCAGGTCAAGTGCAAGTGCTTCTTCAAATCTTGTATGAATATTTTTTGGTACTTGCTGCATGTGTCTGCCCTACACCATTCAGGGGATGTTCACACAGGGCTGCTGTCTCTATAAGAAAAGTGAGAAATAATGGGAGCACCTGAAATTATATTGGTACATTGACAAAGCATGGAGTATCATTTCCATGTGCCTGAGATCTGTCAGCCAGAACTGCAGCTGGGGAAAGATCTGTTGTCCAATCTTATACAATGAAATCCAATTTCACTTTGGAAATTGCTCCATTTTGGAAGCTTGGAGAATGGATTTTTGTTATATGCTTGAAGCAGCTAGCTGTTTTTTCCCAAATTACCCTGGCATATAGAAAATGGTACTGAATGTGTGTGAAATGTATGTCATATGTGTCCAGTGTAGACACACCAGACCTTTTGACTGTGTATTTGATGTGTTCCTATGCAAATTGAATCAGCACCAGGAACACAGACTCTGACTGGAACGGCTCATTGATGACTCGTGTCAGGAAAGAATTCTGCATATACTTTTCAACAGATGTGGTTGAGACATCTTTAAACTAATGTAGGGAAACCTATTGGGCTCTCCAAATCTTCTGGGTGGGCACAAATCAGTGTCTTCCTAGTGTTACAGATACTCTTTGCTCCTATCCATTTCATCCTGCCCAAATAAATGGCTTCCTCTGTGAGGCTTTTATAGGCTGGAGATTTACAGATGACAAAGATCTGAAAACCAAAATAGTATTTAGATTAGGTTGTTGCTAGTTGAAGGTAGGAAGGGCATGGAGAAGTTAATTTATTTATGTGGGAGCACACACAATCTTAAGTTATGGTGGATACTTCCAGAGCCCTAGGTAAAGGCCGGGGGAAAAACTAAAATGCAATCCCTTTGCATTTACAAGGTCCCTGTCTTGTAATGCTTAGTCTTGTATGCTCAAACATATGCTTTCCCAGGTTGATTGAGCCCCTTGAAGTGTTATTGCTACTGGTGGCTAAAGCTGAGCTTCACCTGCTGCCCTCAACACAGTGAGATGGCAGATGAATCCTTCCTTGGTCCCCCCTTGCCTCTTTGGTAGCATCCTGTGGTTCACAAGAACTTCCTGGGTAAGAAATGATGTAAGGGAAATAATTCAGGAAATACCTGGACGTTTGACTTCCTTTCATTTTATACAGAAAACCAGATGTGCCAAGAAGCTCACTCCAGTGATAATGGTTGCAGTATGACGAATAACATACTGANAAAAAAAAAAAAGGTTTTCTACTGTTTTAATTGCCATAATTGTCTGGCTGTAGAGTCAGAAAGGACCTCGTGCTGCCCCACTAGAGCCTCTGGAAAAGTGGGTGGTTGGCTGAAAGCAGCCTCAAATATCACCATACATTGCTCTGGGGGTGTTGAAATAAGGAGTTAATCCAAAGAAGCAAATATAATGAAATTCATACCGACACTAGAATTCTGCCAACTTTCTTATGTAAAGAGGTCCCAAGATTATTACATATAAAGTTCAAAGAATAGGTCATAAAAAGTATAGGCACCGAATAATGTTTGACTGATCCCCACATCTAAGTAAATCATTAGTAGATAAAACTACCCTGTCTGTAATCTCAGTGAAAGAAAGACAAAACCAAACTGGAAAAAAAAGCCCCCCCAAAAAGAAAAACAAAGAATTTTTCATTTAAAATATTGCCTTATTTTGTGTTCAGTCAATGAGAAGAACATACAAACTTATCACAAATCTTGTCAAATGGAGAGGTGAAATTGAGGTAGATACTGCTCCAGATTTGAGAAACAAATCAAAAGCTGTTGTGTGGCCAAAGTGCTGGCAAGTCTCCCTTTTGTTTCTTGCTCCTAGAAATAGGAAGAATTTTTTTCTGAGGAGTGACTACATAAATTTTCTCAGATGTTTAATTCAGTACCAGTTCTGGTAATTACCAGTACTGTGGTTTTCATGGGTGACATAAAGAGAAGTCTGTTACTTCTTTCTAATGGAAACTTCTCATTTAATTTTTCCATCCACATAAAACTGGAGCTTTAAATTTTTGTGCTGACCTATAAGAACATGGGCAAGAACCAGCTGTTAAATGCATGTAGCTGTGCCTGAAATCAGGTGCTCTGTTGGAACTCTGCAAATATGATCACTTCCTTTGGCCAGAGGAGTCAAAAGCCATCTCTGCCTTTGTTAGAGAAGAGTTGAGTCAAGAAATTAGCTAAAACTTGTAATACATTTATGATAAGTTTCCAGAAAAGGACTACTGAAAAAAAGAAGTATTTGAAATATTTAAGTGATCAGCACTGCAAAGGAAATACAGTTGAGGGACTGAGGCAGAAAGATTTAAAGTAAATTTATTGGTACCACCTGTGAAGCAAAAACTGGTCACAGATTAGCTACTGCATTACCAGGCCTCGTAGTGCTGGGCTGTTTATACTGTCAGGCTGTGGATTTTTTGCAGTTTTGCTTCCAAATTTGACATCTTCATAGGAGGGTTAAGTAATGTGCAGATAGTGGGGTGGAGAATAATAGGATTAGGATAGGGAAAAGACAATCCTTTTCTGCAGTCTGTTATAATGCAAGAATGCAGCTATAATCCCTCACCTTATTTTAACTCTGCTATATTTCCTCATATTCCCTTTTTCTACTAAATGGGTGCAGTGATTTTTTCATTCTTCCAAAGCACTGTCCATTCTCTGCTCAGTCTCCTTTTACCTTATCAGTTTGCCTTGTATATTGCAGGATATATTTCCAGGAGAGCCCCATATGACATCTTCCAACTCGCAGGTTGACTGAACTCATTTGTCTCAGGCCATTTTAACACAGTAGTCAAGAAAGACAAGGAAGTACCAGAGAGTCCATCAGAGGGCTGTGAAGATGATCAGGTGTCTGGTTCCTTCCCATGTCAGTGTAAGGGGGTGTGACCAAGACATTGTTATTTATTACCACCTTACACAATTGCCAGAGGTAGGGAAAAGGGGCTCCCACTCTCACTTCCAGGAGGAAGGGCATCCCTTTCCAGTGGAGCAAAGCATGTTGGGGTGGAGAACCCATCAGCCATATTTCATTGTCTCGAGGTCATGCTGTGTGGGGTCAGGCTTGGTGAGCATTTTCCATGTAAATCACCCTCTATCTGTACACTTTTTGAGTTAGTACTGATGGTCTTACTGTTTTATTATCTCTTTGCTGTTTCCAGTAAGCTGTTCTTATCTCAACCTGTGATCTCCCTTTTTTGTGTTTCCCATTGGAGGAGGGAGGAGAACACCCTATAGTTTTCTTTTTAATGGGAGTACTAAACTGGGGAATACCGTTCCTAAATCATGACATTAGGGGACTGGAGCAGCTTTCTTAGGTGACTAAGGGAGCTGGGCTTGTTTAGCCTGGGGAAGAGATGTCTGAGAGGGAACCTTATCAATGTACACAAATATCTTCAGGGCAGGTGTCATAAGGATGGAGCCAGGCTCTTTTCAGTGGTTCTCAGTGACGGTACAAAGGACAGGAGGCACAAACTGAAAAAGGAAATTGCATTGGAATATGAGGAAAAGTTTACTGACTTTGGGAGCAACAGAGTGCTGGAAGAGGCTGCCCAGAGAGATTGTGAAATCTCTTCCTCTGGAGTTATTCAAAACCTACCTGGATGTGATCCTGTACAAACTGCTCTAGGTGAACCTGCTTGGACTGTGTTATCTCCACAGGTCCTTCTCAAGCCCAAGCATTCTGTGATTCTGTTTTCTTTGGATATTCCTTCCTACTGCCCTGAGCTGGAAGGTTTTCTCTGAAATCTTCTGAATAATATGGTAAATATACAAATCTTCATACAAAAATTTAGAAGGGGACATGAGTGTTCAGTGATAAAAATATTGTGTCTGTTAATAAGATTACCAACCATTACCGATTTCTTATGCAGAAAAATGTTTGTTTTTCATACTGAAAGATGCTACCAACACTGATATCTCTGCTGCAGGTTTATCTGAAAAAAAGCCTTCTTATGGCTTAATTTCTGCTAGAAGAAGGATTAATTTCTGATTGTTAATACTGAAGGAAAACTATATAATTCTGTTACAAATCTTTCACTGACAGGGAATTCACTAATGGGTGACTTATGAAAACCCAGTCTAAGGAAATGACAGCACTTAGAAACTTTGAATTCTAATGTTCTCACACTAGCAGTAGCAAAGAAAAGAAAAAAAAGGAAGCACATCCGTAGGACCAGTGTCAAGAGTCTCATGCTCAGACTGAGTTTAATGCTTAGAGGCTTTGGATCTTGGAGGAGTGTGAAACAACTGTGGAAACTCTTTGGTCTGAACCATTTCTTTCCTGTATGACATTTTAATTCCATAGATTTTGATGAAGTTATTCCAGGTTTGCATGCATGTGATGTTATAACATGGCCTATAGCTATCCATTCTTCAGTATTCTATTTTTCAGTTTGAAAATACGGCAGTTTAAATTGGATTGAACTGATTAGAAAATGTCTGTAACTCATATGAATTAGAGTGAATTAGGTAGAAACTTGAAACTGCTGACATCAGTAAAGTTCTGGTTGACTTCAGTCTGTTCTAAGCACACACAATAGAAAAAATTTCAATATGCAAGAAAAATGCAGCTCTGTAAAAGATGCATAGGTTTGCTAGTAAAGGCTGCCCAGGACTGGATTTCAGCATGGACACACTTGGTGTTGCAATTGTTGTCCAAGGTAATGATCTCTACAGATGATCTGAGAGCTGCATTTTGCTTCCAGATTTTGCTTACAGCCTGATTCAGTCAACGGGACATAATTGTTGGGAATTAAGGAGTGATTAGGCATTTCCAGGACTAGGTAAAAAACCCTAAGCATGTGATTGAAGATCTTTATGTTTAAAATAGATATTGTCATGGAAAATTGGACACCTAAAAGTGGTTTTGGATCTAGTCACGAGTACCTGATTTTACAAACCTAGTGTAATAATCCATCTCTTACGGTAAAGATATATCTGGGACAAATATTAATTGAAGTCATTTTTTGAGGACAAAGCAGCTCATTTAAAGTACTTTTCTATATACTACTCTGTACAAAGTCCCAAACATCTAATTTTGACTGAATTTTACTTCTGGTATTGATTTCCATTGAATAGGTGGAATGATATTCAAATGTTTACATCTGACAGGTTTCTAAAAGCTCAAACTGTGTCTCTAATTGCATATCTATTATTTTACAGTCTAACTGCATGCTTTTTTTAAAAAATGGGCACTCTTCTTGAAATACATAAATAATTTTATGTTAACTTTTTCTCTTTTCTTTTTCCGAATATTACAAATAATAGCTTTCCTAATTGCGAATTAAAACAAAGTTTGCATGCTAGTGAATTAATATTTAAAAATCTACATTTATTACATAGATTGTCAAGACCTTTTGTCTCAGTGAGAGCTATTTCTGTCTTCACAGGAACACTTTCTTGCTACACAGTATTTATTACTGGCACTACACAAACATTCCATAAAATATGCTGTATTAAACAGCTATATTAAAAGGGTACTCTTCAAAAATCTAAACCCCATTGGAAGTGGCAAACAAAAGCATCCAGTCAGCTCCATCCTACAGCAGATGAGTATAGTATTAGTTGCAGGTGCTCAGCTCTTCAGGGTCTCTCTCAGCCTGATGTGTCCTTTAAGAGGCAATGGCACACATTGCTGCACATGTTCAATTGCTCTACCTTTGTGCTGCAGTTCTTTACTCTGTAAAATGTTCTTCTCAGCACACAAAAGCAGCTGCTGAAGAAACCATTTCAGACCGAGGGTGAGAGAACTGATGGCAGGATCACTGAGCAAGCTCCAGTAGAGACTGAGAACGAGGTGGTGCAGAGACACCGAAGCAGCTTCTGTGCAAAACAAAAATATCAGCATTATTTCCTGTCTTCAAGCCCCAGGTGAGATTGAAAAACCACTAGAGCCTTTTTGGCTGTAGATCTATGGACCTGAATTATGCTTGACTCAAAATGATTCACCTTAGATTAAGAAAAATAATATTTTGCAGAAATTATACCGAAAGCTTTTTCTATTTTCTTTGCTTCATCAGTGATGATTTTTTACCCTAGGAAAAAAATAGTCATGGGTTATCTGTATATTTTGAAAGTTTCACCGCTCAATGCTTAATTAATTAATTAAAAATTCCAGTTGACAGAGACTTCAGGAATGTCTATAGCTGGCTAAATTATCCAAATCCTATATCAGTGCCTCCTGAAAATGTTGGCAGAAAGCCAAATGGATAAAAATGGGTGTTTGGCTACTTAATTTACTTATGTTAAAATACACTTTACTGTAATCATTAGTAGTGAGAGATTTACCCTGGAAGAGCCCCAAAAGCTTCATGTGAAACATGCACAGCTATTTCTGTTAGTGCTTTATTTCAGGCAAGGGTTTTTTGCATTGCTCTGGCCATGCAGCGATCTGTAAAGGGAACCTACTCTGATACAGTTTGAAAAGTGCATTTTGTACTTGGCTCTCCCTTTGATCGAATTAATCTGGTCTTTTTTGTAGTTCTAAATGAGGCCTATGGGCTGACAATGTAGCTGTTTAAAGGGGATTTTAGGGGATAATAGCCAATGCAAATAGTGCCATGAGAATGGCAACTTGCTTTTGCACTTTCAATCACATAATAACAGCAAAGAAAGCTTTTAAAATGAATTGAAATTTTGTGGCTTGCCATCTGGGATTATTTGGGGAAACAGTTCTGAATACTATGGTTGTGTAAAAGAATGGTACTATGGGACACTCTTAAGCTGACATGTTTCAGATGGCACCCTTATGCTAACTGCTGCAAAGTTGGCTAGCATTTTTTTTTATTATTTTCTTTCTTCTGGATTATCTGCAAAAAATTCTCTTTGCTGGTATTTGGGGCTGAAAAACTTTTCTATTGTTAAAGAATTCAATTCAAACCCCTTGCAGCTGCTGATCCCTTTATTGTTCCAAACGTTATGTATACGCGTCTCAGATGAATGTAGCCAAGCCTTTTAGTGCTTTAATAGGTGTCTGTATAAAGGTCATTTATTCTGCAGTACTTGTTTTAACAAAAGTTTATACACAAACAACAACTACAGCTAAAACATTCACATTAATCAATGCTCTTTGCAGTGTAAAATGCAGAGAGAAAAAGCCTAAGTGGAGAAAGTATGTCCAAACATGAGAACTCTTTCTGTGTTTAACACTGAAGCAGCATGTATTTTAGACTCCATCATCAAAAACTGACCGAAAAATAGTTTCAAAGCAATTTCTGAGCAAGTGTTGATAATTCCAGAATTTTCAGGACAAGTGTATTTTTAGTGAGGTCACTGAAAGTTATAATACACAGGGAGAAGTGGATATGTAGTCTGTATATATACACATATATATGTATATATGTATATATGTATATATGTATATGTATATGTATATATGACTTCTCCTTTCCAATTAATTTTGGAACTGAGCTTTAGGCTAGCCAGCACCTTGACATTTCAGTTGGCACGGTTGCCTTCTTTTCTCTTCTTATTCCTTTTGTCTTAGCTCCAACTGGCTGCCCTTACGAATGATCCTTGAGGAATTAGGGTGCATATCAGATGTTTCAGATGAGAAGAACTGAGTACACTTCTCTGGCACACAAGAATTTTCTTTTTATAGAAATATTAAAATACCATCTGTAAGTTTTAGGAATGTAGGTCATGTCCATGGAGAGTTTCAATTTGAGGTTATGACAGATGTTGGATGGTAAATTAAATATTTGGCTCCAAGTCTGTAAATCAACTTGGTTCCATCGACTTCCCTGGAGTTAGTTCTGCTGACACACATGTAATGAGATCAGATTTTGACTATCTAACTACTCAGTTGAGCTCAGCAGAATATAAATCCATCAGTGATATGAGGGATGAGGCTTGTCAGGAAAATAATGTGCCAGCTATGGTGGGTTCACATAAAGAGCAGGACCAGAGAAGCCCAACTGCTTGATCTCTGATAGAAGAAAATAGAGAAAAGAAAAAGTAGAGAAAGCTGTATTTCCTTGTTTGCTCTTTAGTATTTTTTTCATCATTCTTGGGAATAATAGATTATGCTCTGATCTCTAAATATGGGATTTTTAAACATATAACAACTAATTTATAAGTGTTGCTGCTAGGGGCATTAGTGTATACTACGCCAGAAGTCTGTGTCAAGATTTATACATGGATTGCACCTACTCTGTACTAAAAACTTAAAAATCAATTGTTACAGCAGAGGTTTGTGAAAAGTTGTCATTCCACTGTGTTGATCATTTGATCTACTGGTGTGGGCTCTGCTGGATAGGTGAGGACTGTTCCGTCAAGGATTGCAGTGAGACTGCAGAGGATGATTCTGTCAAGGATTGAGTGATCTGCAGTCTCAGATTCACTAGCACAGCTCAGTTGCTCTAAAATGCTACCTCTGCCACAGAGACAGGCTGCCCACGGCTGCCTTGCACATGACTTGAGAGACTGTCACTTCCACTTTGCAGCCATACAAAAGTAGGTGGAATGTTCAGTGTTGGGAAAGTTGTACTCTGAGCCAATGCTGTTAATCTTATGGATAACTACATACTGCTCTAGCGGAAGATTACAGGTGGTCTTCAAACCAGCCACACATATAATGTATTGTAATAATCCCATTTGGCAGCAGCACAGACTCAGCTAACTTGGCTAGGTCCTCATCCAAGCAAAATGACTGCAATTTTGCCAGAGAAGACAAGGTGCCAATGCACTTGACCAACGTGATGACTGGTCAAAATCCCGTATCAGAAAATGCAAATCCTTCTTGCTTTGGCAGGTAAATCCTATTGCTATAAATATTCTAAATATTTCATAATAACAGCACAGTGTTTTGTGGGAGAGATACAGAGTAGCCACTGCAGAATCCACTACAAGGATAGCGGGAGGGATAGGGAATGCCGTTTTTAGAAGTGGAGGGAAAAATTTCCTCCTTACAGTGAATATAGCCTTAATAAGACTAAAAAACATAAGGAACTAATAAAGAAACCCAAGCAGAATGTGCTGTAAGTCACAGAGGCATGTATCCTACATGAGAAACAGAATTTTCTGCTAAGTTCATTCCACTCTGAAAGGTGAGGAGCAGTGGGAAGTGGAGACCACTAATCTGCTGCTTGGCTGCTCAGTGCTCTCTTGTACTGAGAAGTAGCAGGCCCTGTCCAGCAAAGCTGCTGCTGTGTGCACAAACTCTGGGAAGGCAGCACCTGGCAACAGCTTCTTGAGGACATTCTGAGTGAGATTGTTTTGCCTGGGAACAGGAGGAAATCCAAAACTACGCTTTAGGTTGACAAGATCATGTCACTTGGTAAACATTATTCATCTATTTTAAGTCAGGCAATGGCTCCATCAAGACTGTTAACAATATTCATTGTTCTGGATAGCGTAATATAAGAGTATCCACAAAATAATTTGATTTTACTGAAAAAGGCAAAATGTTTGTAGGATAATATTATGCCCGTATCATGTCCAATTTAATAAAATGAGGAATCAGTCAAATATCTAAATGGCTTTTGTAAGGCCTCTGCAGCCAAGCCTTTAGCTGGTTAATATTCTTTCACCTTGCACTTCAAATTACTCACAAATCTCAGATAATCACTCTTCAATTTTTTTCCCCCTCTTTTAAAGAAATTCTGTTGCTTCGATTTCTACCATATTCATGACTGTAAAGTATGTGCAAAATAGGTGTTTGCATCAAATTTTGCATTATGCAGCAGGTGTAAGGGCAAAATGCATCTCTCTTACCTCTGAGCAACACCTATGGTCCTTCAGCTTACTTCATCACTAAATCAGCTACAAGAGACTTTGTAGCAGCAACAAACCAATATTGACATTTATATTATATTCTGAAATAATGATTCTGACTTAAAGGCTGGAGTGACCACTAACAACAACAACAAAAAAAAAAAAGTCACGGATCATGAAGAAAGCTGGTAATTTGATCAAAATTTTAAAATAAGTAAGGTTAATAATATTACCAAGTGCTCAGAAACATGAGTTTACTGTTTGGTGACAGGCAATTTTTTAATTTGCTGGACCATCTACAACAAAGTTGCATTCTTGTGTATCAACTCACACAGTATTCTTAATGTTTGAGAGCACTCTATTCTTCCTGATGCAGCAAAGTTAGTAATTATAATACCAAAATAGCTAAATACCCAGGATATATATAATTATTTTGCCACTCACAACTCAATTATTTTAGTTCAGCATGAACTGTGCATTTTGCCTTTAATACAGTACTTGCATAATTCCTTTACTAAAAACCCATAACCTCAAGCTCAAAACCCTGTGGTAGTAAATGTGGTGAAAGCTTTTACACAAAAGACTTGCACCAATATGTTTGTTGTTACTGTTGGAGTTGGGAGGCTGTGCAAGAACTGCAGAAGTGCTGGGACTTAATATTTTCACTGGTTTAATCTCCAGATTCTCTGATTATATCTGTAGCTAAATTATGATTGTAGCTGTTTCACAAACATGTAGGAGTACATGGTCTCTGTTTTGATGAGTGTAAAACTCTGCTAATATTGTCAGTGTGTGTGAGGGTGTTCTCTCAACACATAGTCCACTAATACTTTTCATGGGAGATGCTACCAGGTGGGTGGAGTTTTTTCAGTCTTTCCCCAATTTCATTTGAAATGTTTATTCTCCTGTGAATAAATCTTTTTTGTTTTAATAGGCAAGCTGAGAGTAATAGGTTTAAAGTTACTGACTCCTGTGATTTGGTGCAGGAATGACATGTTCCCTTGTGAGTCAGATATCATGCTGGATCCATATTAACCAGAATATACTTCCAGTAAAGAAATAAAAAATAAAAGTGGTTATGCCATTTCTCTCTCACCTTTCTGTCTAACAAAACTAGGTATTTTCTTTGTCTGGTATCATTCACAGACACTATACTCCAGAACTCTGAAACAGACCGAACTACAATAAAGAAAATCTTGCTTGAAGTCTTAATTACCTTGAATTCAGGTGAATCTTAACCATTTTGTACTTCCTATCTCAGATACCAGTGACTGGCACAGACAATTTCCTCAGAATAAGTCATGACATAGCTGGGAGGGAAGAGCACTCTGAGATAATCAGGTTTAGATCTTACACTGAACACAGTTCAGTTTGGCCAATCATGGTCTGACAATCTAACTTGCTTTCTGCAGGTCTGAACATCTAGGCTGATTCTATCCCTTGTTTTCTGTGCTGTAAATGCCAACATCACAGTAGTGCATAAAGCACATCTAGGAGTTAGTAATGTGTTGAAGAGATGTAGTAATGTTCTTTGATAGGACACCATTTCTCTGAGCAAAGTAAGGCACATAGGTCAAAGAGAGAGTGCTGAAGTCCATACATGAAGCAAACTGGGAACTGGAATGTTTTTTGAACTCTCATTTTACATTGAAAGAGGAAATGTTTTTTAATGTGCTGAAGGCTGAAATATTTAACTCTTGAAAAGGAGCCTACTGATCACCAGACAAGTAAATATGAGACTACTGTGACCTTGAATGACTACAGGATTTGCTGCCAGTTCAATTTAGTGTTCAATTTGTTGTTGATGTTGCTTCTTTCCAAAAATGATGGAGCCATACAGAAGAAAACACAGGGCACATACTGAAACATTGTTTCTTAGGTCTGCAAGAATTTAGATGGCTGTTACTAATGTGTCACTGTGCTTTGCTAAATACATTCTGAAACAGGGTCATAAAAGTTAGCTTTGTATTTAGATGCTGAACTTGGAAAGCCTCAGTTCTTTAATCACACATCTTTGTTCTGGAGTGTAATTATAGTAGCTGATTATAGTAGTAAGTCTTTATTATCTGTGAGGGCAACCAGTAGGGTGGTAGAGAAGCTTGTTGTTATGCTAAAAAGCAAGCAGATCCAGTTGCCTCTTTCTTTGTTTGTTTTTCTGTGAAGCTTACCTCCTCTTCTAGTAATTCCTCATAAACAAAGCTCAGCCCACTGCTAGGACAGGAGGAATGCTGCAGTACAACTTCACTCTTCACTCATCTCACGTTTTTGTAGGAAGGGAGCAATGGAAATGATACCACATTGCTAGTTTGTTCTTAGACAGCTTTCATTGAAGCTGCTGTTGTCCTGAAGACCGGCATTTCATTTCCAGGTTCCATCTTAACCTTAGAGGGATCAAGATGGAAAAGCCTTTAAATTATATTCTTTCAGTGCTTTGCAGGATGCATTGCTTACAGGATGCATTGCTTACTCTGGTTGACAGACAGATCTCAGCAAACAGTCTCTAGACATGCGAGATGTGCTGATGTGTGTTTATTTGTTGGAACTGTTGTTAGACATCAGCTACACATGGAAGTCAGCAGATATGGATACTACTTCAAGAAAGACTGGATATTAAATCTTCACTTTTTGTTTCACATTTGGTTCTTCATCTCCAGGTGACTTACACGTGGAGATGTATTAATTTAGATTGAACTCGTGGGTCTTCTGAAAGTGTAGGACTGTAAAGATGCTGTCACAGTTTGGCACACTTGTTACCAACAGGTGTCAGTGTTGTAGTGTGTTTTTATTGCCCGGGGTCTGCTACTGCTCTGCTTTGACAGCGAAGCTTTGCTTCAGATGCTTCAGTAACACGCCACACACACTGATGCACATACGGCTTTGGCACATCCTGTCCTCGAGAACTGCTACAAAAAGAAGTATATTTTTCCTGGTCATGCATGGTAATGAAGGCTATTTGGAGAATGTTTCATACTGAAGATTGCTAAATTAAACAAAGCTCATCTAGTGATACAGCAATACATAATGACAGTGTTTGGGAAGTGAAAGGAAAGATATAAAGCACTGTAATTCTAGCTGATGGCAAAGAAACTTGCAGTGCTGGCAGCTACCCTCTTCTTAAATAAGTTTTAAAGTTGTCTATAGTCTCTTGGTTTGATCCATCAAAGAAAAATGGTTAAGTATGCTTATGGAAATGCTTAAAGATGCTTTAAGATGTTTATGGAAAAAAACATTTCCTTATTTTCTGTTCAGCAACAAGTAAATATATATATGTTTTCTTTTATTGATAGTGACAACAAAATCTAGTCACAGAGATTTTTAAGTGAAATTAAGGCTACATGTGACAGGACTAAGATTTGATGGATCATTTTCAAATGTCAAAGCCAAAATATTTTAAGAGTGGTGTCTAAACTAAAGATTTCCATTCACAGTTAAGTCTATAGATAACAGATTTATAAAGAGTCTCCATCTCTTCTTCACAAATATTTGCCTTACTGATTTGTAGCAGAAACTTGGTTTGGTACATACATTTCTAATAGACAAGAGCAGGTAAATTCCCATATTAGCTCAGCATCTATTTCTATCCAGAGGCCTGCAGAGGCCTGCAGAATTCACACATTAGGTGTTTGTGTGACACCCTGCCATGTTCTGAGCATATCTACCCCACAGTGGCATCACTGAAAGCAAAAGATAAGGACGTGTCTATTTCACATATTTTGTATATGCAAGAGCAAAGAGATTTCTGTTTTATATTTTTTAATTTTCAGGGACAAAAGAATTTTCTCCTTACTTCAGCATCATATTGAACACCTTTCCTCATTTTTAATCCCGTCTTCTATGACCTATCAAGCATTTAACAATCTTCCATCTGGATGAGTCAGGGTACTATTAATTTTTCAAGTTTTATTACTTGCTGACGATACTGTTGTGAAAAAAAAAAAAAAACCAACATGGGGACAGGTTTCTTTAATATCTTAAAGACTGACTTTGGGAAATCCTAGGTGGGGGTAGGGTAAAAAATGGGAAATTTCACTGGGTGTTGTGCATAATGGCAATATTTTTTTTGTGCTATAATTTTGTGAACTTGGGAAGTGTGAAAGCTATATCTAAGAAAGTGTCTGGCTCAGAAAATGAAAAAATGTTTATGTATAATAGATTATAATCTGAGAAATGATTCATTTGTCACTAAGTCTTCCTGATTTATGCAGTTGTGTGATGCAAGACTGTCACTCTCAGATGTTCAAATACTAGAAGCTGAGCTCCCAAACCCTTGTCTTAAAATTGTGATTTAAAAGATAATGGGTTTGTCGTGTTTTTAAGCCCAGCTGGAGATGAAACACCAGGCAGCTGCTCACTCACTCCCGCTTTTCCTCCCACCCTGGTGGAATGGGCAGGAGAATCAAAGTAAAACTTTTATGTTGCAATGAGAACTATTATAAAATATAAAGTAAAATACAGTAATGAATGTAAGTAACAGTGATAATAAAAAGGAGAAAAAATCCAAGGGATGCACAGTGCAATTGCTCATGATCCACTGACTGATCCCAGACCTCTTTCCTTCCTGGACCCAGATTGGCTGCCCTTGAGGGTAACAGGGTAACTCCTGCTGTTTATATTCTGAGTATGATGGTCTAGGGTGTTGAATATTGCTTGGGTCAGTTAGGGCCACCTGTCCTGCAGTGCAGCTTCTTCCCAGGTTGGTTTTTCTATTTGCATATCTCCTCACTGGCAGAGCATGTAACCAGGGAAAAAAAAAAAAAAAAAAAA